>JAPMOQ010062278.1:519405-529605 GCA_026543055.1 Argiope trifasciata
AATCTAATATATAAAAACGAATATTTGTTCGTATTTTATGCACTGTCGTACCGTTCATCTTATATCAATAAAATATCGGCAAATTATTGATTGCACTTAATAATATTTTTTTGGCGACAGCAACGCGTCTAGTGCCATCTAGTTGTATTAAAACACTCACCAAGAGTCTCACCTGGGAGGATGGACCTCGGAAAGAGAAAAAGGAAACTTTGCCAAACGAGCGCCATGAAGCGAGTCCCCCGCTGACCACAGTCCAAATCTATCACGGACCTTGAAATATGATATTTTTACGTGCTGGGCGGATCCCCCTTTGGACAGAATTCTCATTTCCCGGCGTGTCAGGAGAGGGGGGCGGCAAATAAGTAATCACACTGTCAGGGCGCAGGCTACGGATACCGCCGGACAAGTGTTAAACTTGGAAAAGCGTGTCGCCCGGCCTCACGCTAGCCGGGGCCCAGCCGCAATCAATTATTTCTTAAGTCCCTGGGACTTATGGCCTGTCCAGGTGTCACAAACTCCCGCGATGGTGTTCTTTTTTTCCACCCCGAGGTGAGGACCGGCCGTTGTTTTAAAGGGGTGATGGCCGAGGGGCGATTAGTCAATGTCAGGGAGGGTTGGGGGCCAAGCTAATTTTGGTTCGTGGCTAGCAGACAGAGGACCTATAAGCAAATGTGCTAGGCCCTGTTTATTCCATTCACGCAATGCTGGCTATATCAGGGCTGAGGTGGAGATTAAAAGTAATTAAGTAATATAACCCGTTTTCTACTAAAATGCACACTCCCATCCTAAGAGAAACCATATATAGATTTTATAATTACAATCCCGATATACTATCCCGTTATACACTAAAAGATTATAACGATGTAGGGACAGTAACTATCATATTTTTCATAGGAACGGAATAAAATTTTGGTTCAAAGTATTTTGTGGTATGCGCCCATAAGTCATATGTAAAAACAACAGTTTAACTATGGTTTCTGTTAGGAAATTTTGACATTAGGTTCTAAATTTCCAAATTCTTTTGCTTATGAGATTTTTTTTTTAATTTTGGTTTTTAGTTAATTATTTTATTTGTATTTTTTTTTTTATTCTTTATGTACTTACCAGCGGGTGACCGAGCTCCGCTCGGAGAAAACAGGTATCGAAGCTAACTAGAAGATTTAAATTTTCAATTGTGATTTATCAAAACAATACATGCCATAAGAAAATTTGTGAAACCATTGGTGAAAAGATAACCGGTTAAAGTGCACCATTGTAAACTATTCTAAACAAAGTTAGAGTTTGGAAAGGGAACTATTCTATACAAACGTAAAGTTTGAAAAGTCATAGGAAATAAAATGTAATTGATAACAAAAAATTATACAATTAAAGAAATGGTACAAAGTGAGCAGTGTAAAGATTGAAGTGTGTTGAAGTTCAATATTTTTGACAAATTTATTTAGAAAAACCAAACATATATACATACATAAGGAACATATTATAAACCTATAACAGCATAAACATAATAAACACTAATCATCGATTGCGAAGTCTTCCTCAGATCGCGCAGCTGTAGCCTCGTCCGGGTCCATGAAGTACATTTGGGCAAATTTCGGCTGTTCAAATCCACCTTGCGGGTCTTGAGTCGGGCGCATTGCCAGGTTGATCTCGTGATGGACTTGAACGCTGGCGATAAACGCGTAGATTCCATATTGATTGACAGTTCTGTCGTCGTCGACTTTGAATGAGGCAAGTGCAAAGCAGGCGTCAATGTTGCGGATCCTTCTGTGGAATTCTTCCGATTGGCGGTGTTGTCGTGCAAATAGAAGCGCTAATTCGTTTAGAAATTCGGGCATTGGTAGTTTGATTCTTCCATGTAAGCAGCAGTCGCCAAATGAATTAGTTCGCCATATTGGCTATAGATGGCAGCACGTTACCGCTTGAAACCTATTAGGCAATAGACAAAGAAAATTTAAGGGCTGCCATCTATAGCCGTTATGGCGAACTAATAAAGTTTGAAAATATCCTATCTGTAACTCCGAACTGCTCAACCGTAGCGCTTCAAAACCGGCGCCAATCGATTCCTCGTGGCCAAAAACCCCAGACCCCCAAGTTTACCGGAGTTTATTAACTCTGGGGCGATTTTCGATTTGGCAACCATTCCTCGTATTATAGTATTATATTTATATGTATAAATGAATACTGATCATAGATGGGGCAAACATTCTCCTACCCATAAGAATGTTTGAAATGTGAGGGGGATCTTCTGTCTTCTGTCTTTTCTTTTCTTTTCTTTTTTTTTTTTTTTTGGTAACAACCAGATCTGGTGTTGACGTGAAACTGATGCAAGCAGGCACCCGCTCGCTCTCCGTTAAAAGCAATAAGTATTATTTGTTCGGTCTCCATTAGCGGCGCAATTTATATTTCCATATATATTGTGTGTTTCTTTATATATCTGTGATCCTTATCTATATGTGTTTATATATATTTGTATGTGCATGAAAATAAATAAGAAAAAGTAAAGAAGAATTTTTCCTTGAATTCAATACACACCTTGCTACATTATTGGAAAGCACATACCTTCACCTATTTCGAGGGACGAATTCCAATATCTCTGAAGTCCTGTTGGCAACAAAGGGCTTCCAATTTCGAGGAGGTTCAGACAGCTAGGAAAGAACAACCTGGGAATCTATCCAAGCATATAAATTAATATCATGGTCCTGAAAGGTATTAACCAAAACAGAAAATAATCGGGCTAACAATAGCTCCATCTTTTGTCTTTTGCACTTTATCCAAAATGATACAAGACATTTTGAACCTGCTATTGTGCGTCTTTAAGTAAATCCCTTCACTTGGCATTAAACATAGTTATTTATCGCTATCGTATCTGACATTTACTTAACTCGATATGCAAATACATAAATTAAGACATGATATAAATATGCGACATTATGCTTGTAAGGCTGCCCGGTTTAGTGGTGGTGGTCTCGGGTCTTTATCATAGTTCTGTAATTTTGCTTTCCCGTGGTAATAATATCATCGTACAGAAGACAGATTTACAGTCATCTGTATTGAATGGGGCCGAGTGTGGTCAGAGGTCCCAGAGCTTGGCGACAAACTTGGCGACTTGGTGATAAATTTGATGACTTTGGCGTCAAAATGGATAATACCCGAAACTTCGAGAATTTTTCCGATTCGTCCATTAGGAACCGAGAAACATCCAGAAGGCTCCTGTTGGTCCGGAAGGTTTTAGCCCCCCTCTCGGTGCTATTTATAAGGCCAACTATCGGAAACTGAATGGTCTGGTGTTGAATCGAGAAGACCTGAATAGAGAGGTCTTGAACGAAGAAGTGCGACCTGAGTCGACCGAGTAGACTTGAATAGAGAAGTCTTGAACTGAGGAGTCCTGAACGGAGGACTGCTGGGTCGCTGTGTGCCGTCGTTGTGCCTTCTGTTGAAGTCTGTTGAGTGTGTCTATCCCGAACTGTGTAATCGACTGATAGACCTGAACTGAGAGGTTGCAGCGATAATACCGAAGCAACTAAGGAGTGCTGAATTGCTATGTGGCGTATTCTGACAAAGCCCGTGTCGTGTGTCATAGCCCGTTGTGTCGTCGACGGGAACGGTGCTGTCCTGAACTGAGGAGTAGTCCCGTTGAATGAAGTAGTGAGGCGACAGCGAAATCAAGAAAAGACAGAGATGTAGTTTCAGCCCTTTAGGGAGAGACTTACGAGAGCGTAGACAGAATCCCTTGAAGATTCCCTCTCCTGCTGAATCCTGTCTGGCAGCTTTGTGAGCTGTGGACGTTGTCATTACGGAATTTCTGCGTGTGGGCTACTGTTGTTATTGCGGGATACTGTGTGCTGTCCTGTGTGTTCGTCTCGGCTGTATATAATTATCTTCTTTACATAGTTGTGCTGTAAATAATTGCCGTCACTGTGTCTTGAATATCTGTTGCCTTTGTGCTGTCCTGTCTTCGACCTGAAAATAAACGTCGTCTGTGCTGTGTCTTCTACTAAAAGACTGATCATTGTATGTGCTCATCTTCTCACACCATACACTTCACTATACCAATAAAAGAACCCGACGAATCAGGATAAGAAATCCTAAACAATGTGTTTCATTTTATTTTCTCTTAATAAATTATTTTTAATTTATTTTTATTTTCCTTTTGTCAGACCCAATCTTTGGAGACTTTTATTTGTCACCGATTCCCTTGCAGCGATTCTAATGTCAAACGGCTGAATCACTAGCTGTTAATATAACATATTTCTTTAATAGTTTCAGTGATTGGAATGTGTTCTTCATTGTAAGAAACAATAAATGGAGTTGGAACGGTGCTACTGTAGCCCGAAATTCAGCAGCTCTAAATTGACAAAGGATATGAAGAAGTAAAGACACATGAATAAGTAAACAAAGAATTGAAAAAACAAGTTAAATAATTAAGTACAAACAAGAATTTAAAATAATAAAATTACATACACATTCACCATACTAGAAAGCAGTGCTAATTTGATATTTCGACATGAAACCAGTGACTACTAGAAGTTTTTTGCACACTTCCTTTTTAAAATGTTGTGTTCCTGCCCCTAATATGAAAATTTTGAACCTTGAACAAGATTGCCTAGGATTCTTATTTTGAGTGCCCTACGAATGAACGCTTTGATTTTTTAGTATAGTGGCAAGAATTCAACAAATTTTTAAAGTATCTTTTAGTTTGACAATTTTCATTAAAGTTGACACAGAGTATAAGTTTTACTTTCAAAATTACACACCAGATTTTATTTATATAAGTCAATGCGTTTTTATGGTTAGCAGTTTAAACGTTTACTTGTTCTGAAACAGTGTGACTTTCCCCTTTCCCATTCATGATAATTGGCATTTCCAGCTGTGTCACCCCCTGTTAAAACCCTCCATTGTTAAATGCCTCCACATTGCCAGATGGGGGATATTCTTCCCCCGAGTGGTCATTGCATCTGGTCATTAGTGATGTCCAGCTGAAAAGACACACGTGGGTTTTCATCGTTTAAGAGAAATTTGGTGCACCTTAAAGGGGAAAGAGTATCAAACCATCTGGATACTAAACTTTCTCCCATTGTGAAGGGACTATAATTTACACACGTTCCAAGGTGGCTAGACAAGGTCGCATTATTGACGGACATTCCCAAGATCGATTGGTGACCACTGAAGGGGGCATTTTTCTGAACAATTACTAGAGCTCAAGTGCCCCAGTATGAAATGAGAGGCGAAGATTGGTCAGAAATAAAATGAAGGATTTTTTGAAAGAGAGGGGAGAGAAACTTCGGGCTGCTGAATTGAGCTCAATTAGTTGATGTTCGGTGCCTTCCTAGAGCTATTCATAGAATAGTTATGTTAACTAACAACCTGTTAGTTTTATTGTGGTGTTATTTCTCCGGATTCATGGCAAACTCTTTCCACGATAAACTTTCAACATTCTACTATAGTGTAAATATCATAACTTCCAAATGTTGTAAATATCAAATATTTTAATGAAATGAAAGGAAATATTAAGCTTTGAATGACAATTTGAAAGATGTTGATTTCGCGGTGGTTTTGACGGACTGCTCATGTGTTTTCTGTATTGCATAGTATACGTCTAATTGTGGATTAATAATGTGCGAAAAAGGACAGTTTTGATGAAAAAAGTAAAATAATGGCGATAATGCAAGATAGCGAAAGCGATGATTTCTTATATATTTAATATGACGATAGTGATTTCTACTGCTGAAAAAAAAAATCAAATTCCACGAGACAGTGTATTCTGTGCTCCCGTAAAAGAGATTCCAGAGATAAACCAGCAAGGAAAGAGACCAGACATCAGTGTAAAAAATGTCAAGTATCATTTTGTGTTGTCCCTTGTTTCAAAGACTATCATACAAAGACGAATATTTAGCTTTTATTCACTGGCTGAGATAACTCGGGATAGTAAACTAATATTAAAACTAAATGCTTTTACACCCATGAATAATCCAACTTAAAACCTACATATTTTGCTTTGTTTCGTTTCCTTGTGTTTAATAATGAAACTTTTTAAAAATGTGATGATATTTTGCAATTTTTTTTCAAAACAATTTGTAAGGGAAGTGGTTAAATTTGCGAATCACTTTTTGTTTATATCAGTTTCCACTAAACACCTCTTGCTAATATGCAGACGGTCCCTTGCCCGAACCTGAAATAATTACTCTCACACCCTCGAGTCTCCCCCCTGTTCTTGTGAGGCGCGTGACGTCACACATATCGCGTGACCCCTTCCCATCAAGCATTGTCAGGGATTTGGAATCACGTAATAAAGTTGTTGGCGCTCTCCAGAAACAAACTCCGTTATTCGAAAATTGCTCCCGAAAACACTAAAGGATAATTTAGAGCGTCGTTACTTGATAAAGGCCGAAACCACCAGTTGAAGACCAATAACCGTTTAGTGCACTCATTCCCCCCCATTCCTTCCCTTTCCTTTTTCTTGCTTGGATTTTGGACTGTTTTGCATGGTCTGTGTGAAGGCTGGATTTTGAAAGGAGCGTCATTGGTCAGTTTTTGAAAGAAGCCTTGAAAATTTATGCACCAATTTTTTAAAAAATTACTGATAGGTGCGTAATATGTTAATTGTCTACTTTTCTCGTATATGTAGTGTAGAAAATGTATGATAATCATTAAAAAAATCGATCTTGAGATTCGTTCCACATTTTAGACCTCCCCGAGTTCGAATAAAGGCCTTATCACACGGTGAAATTTCGCCAGCATTTTTCTGTTTCTACCCTCAAAAACCGGTCAAACAAGTTTCATAATCGACAACTTTTTTGAACGAGTTTGAAAATGTTGTCAAAGTATTGTACGCAAACGAAATTTAACCAATCGTGTGAAAGTTTGAAGTGACGCCACACAAGTGACGTTACTTTCCTTGTCGTTTGCTGACGGAAAGGGATTTTGCCGTGTGATAAGGCCTTAACACATTTTTGGAAAATGTCCTTCAGTCAGCCAGTCTGTCTGTCTATAACAAAGGTAACTAACTCAATCATGATTTGAGGTAGGCAGCTGACATTTAGTTTAGAGTCTTTACGCCAAATATTCAGATTTTTATCAAATTTTGAATAAAATCTTTCAAGAAGAAATGTTTCTTCCAATGCAAAATTCGTTTCACAGATTTAAGATCGACCGAAATTTCGCAACCCTTGATAATTAATGTTCAAGTGCTCTTTAAGAAAATCCTAGATTTCAATCCTATCAATCTCTATATTTCCACCAAAATGCATTGAATTTGGACTAGAATGCCAAATCAAATAGTAGAAACTCAGCATTTCTTTTTTCCCCTTGCTTTTGCGTATATTTAGTATAGAGAAAGTATAATAATCGTCAAAACACTCAAACACAAGATTTTATCGAATCTCCACGTCTCTGAATTAGAAAAACACATTTTTGACAAATGTCCGTCTATTTGCAATAAGGATAATTTTAAAATATTTCAAGCTGTTTGGATGATATATCCTTAGTATATAGTCCTGAACCCGAATTCGCAGCTTTCTGTCAAATTTTGAATAAGTCGGATCAGCTGTGAGTCAAATTTTGGATTCTTGGGAACCCCGTCTGTCTGATTGTTCGAATATAAATTTACACTATAATTACAAAACGAAGAGAACTAGACAGAAAAAAATAGATACACAAATTTAACATCTATAGACTAGGCACCTATAAAATTTTGTGCCAAATTCAAACCAACAATGGATTGACCATTTCGACCTGTACTTTCAGATACATGCAAACGCGGTAGTTCAAAAAGGCAGACATATCACATTAGGTAATAGGTATTTTATGTTTATAAGTACAGTTTTGTGTCAAATTTTTCTTTTTTCTAGTGTCAAATTTTTCTTTCTTTCGTGTCTCAAGCAGAACTTTTATTTTTGGATACTTTTAACCGCTTGCCAGGGATTACATGCAAAACACTTGCTACGGATGACACAATGGATATAAACAAAATCCCAAAACTGAATATTCCGTCACTGTTGTATGCCAAGGCATGCAAGACATTCTGTAGTATGAACAAGTTTATTAGAAAGTTTGTAAAAAGTTTTAGGGAGACCATACCCCTTAGTTAAAATTAATTATACGTAATTTTTAAGCAGTTAAATGACATTAAATATACTTCATATCTATACTTATAATAAAGCTCAATGTGTGTGTGTGTGTGTGTTGGCGCTCTACAGGCCAGACCGTTGGACCTACAGCTACCAAATTTGGTGCATGTATACCTTGGAGGTCAAAAATGTGCACCGCGGAGCCCTTTTTTCAAATTTTTAATTAGAATTTGAATTAATTAAAATTTAAGAAAAATTTCGACGTTTTGCCGCTATAACTTCCGAAAATATTATTGAACAAACATGATTTTTATATCAATTTAAAGATAAAAAAAATTAGCTTTCTAATGGTATCAGTTTTTTAATTTAAAACGTAAGCTTCTATTTTTAACGAATTTTTAAAAAAATATTTTAACCATGTTTTTATCACGTGACTGGATAAAATAAAAGAATGCCGGAAGTTCAAATAAAAAAAAATTATCATCGCAATGCAACTTTCAGCACGTGACTGGATAAAATGAAATATAAAATGGGATATTTTCTAAAAAAAAAATAAATGCAAAGCACAGGTTTCTACAATCGTTTGCAATATCCATATCATTAACTCAATAAATCTTCTTTGTTTACGATGAACCTGATTGAATTTAGACAGGATGTGCATTGAAATCCCGACTTAATGGTATATTTATGTAATCGTTTGCAGTATCTGTATCATTAATTTAATACTTTTTTTCCCTTTCTCGCTTTCTTTAAAAAAAAGGATTAATATTTTGGCAACATCATCGAAATTTTTTTTAATATTTTGGAAGCATAGCCGATGGTTAAAACTGACTGATTTATAAAATTAAAGAATATTATTAGGAAAAGGTGTACTTTTAGAACTTTCCGTCCATCATCTTAAAGAAAATATTAATTTCAGGTCAATCAATGCCCGGAGTTACTTCAAGGCTAATGAATATGGGATTTAATTGAAAATTTTAGAACGCTTTACACTTGGCGAACCAGCTGGTCGCCAAAGGTGGCTAGTAAGAAATAAAATACAGTATGTATAACTATATGCATCGTGTAAGACGTAAAATACACTACATATAACTATATATTACGTGTAAGACATAAAATATACTACTTTCAAAACATGAAGTACATTACCTATAGCTATATACTAAGTATATATTGTTATACATAAATATATAATTATATTTGTATATAGTTATACATAAATACATTCTGTATAACTATATACAACGTGTAAGACCCATATACACTACGTATAACTTTATACTAAATGTAAGACATAAAAAAAATACGTATATCTATACATTACATGCCCCAGGTAGCACAGCCTGAAGCACAAGATTGCTCAATATTGTACGATATTATAATACATTAAATAATATTCCACAATATTAAACAACATTGCGAATATAGATCAATGTCATACAATATTATACAATATTTTTGTTCTTCTAGGGGTAAGACGTAAAATATACAACGTTCAAGACATGAAGTACACTACGTATAACTATATACTACATGTAAGACATAAAATACAATACGTTTTACTATATACTACGTGTAGGACATAAAATACATTGTTAGGTTGGTAGTAAAACAACTATTGATATTGAAATATCTTTGTTTAATTTCAACTCTGTTAATTCGACCGTCCACTGATCTGATTATTAGAGATTATTGCATGACATTTGCTCCACGCACCAGGTGTCGTGCGAATATTAAAAGGGTCATCAATTTATGAAAAAATAAACAAAAATGCAAACAGTCCCCAACAAGGACAACAGAAGTGGTAACTTCATCCACCCGTACAACCACATCCTCTCTTAGTCATATATATTTTTTCCCTTCAACTTTCATCATTTTTTTCTGTTTTTCTATATAAAAACTTAAAATAGCCTACATATATCTATATACTACATGTATGACATAAAATACCCTACGTATATCTCTATACTACATGCTAGACATAAAATACACTATGTATATCTATATACTACATGTAAGACTTAAAATACATTATGTATAAATATTTACTACATGTAAGACATAAAATACCCTACGTATATCTCTAAACTACATGTAAGACAAAATACGTATATCTATATACTACATGTAAGAC
>JAPMOQ010062278.1:529615-557736 GCA_026543055.1 Argiope trifasciata
TGTAAGACTTAAAATACACTATGTATATCTATTTACTACATGTAAGATATAAAATACACTACGTATACTATATACCACATGTAAGACATTTTTTCAGTTTTCTCAATCTACTTTAAAGTCATTTATTGGCTAAATGAAGGTGATTATCATGTATAAAACATAGTTTATCTGTATAATTAAAAAAAATTCTATGCTATAATTATAATTATTGGTATTAATATGTCTTTGTCTAAATCCAGCAGTCCACTTATCTGATATTTGCCGGATTATTGAGAGATTATTGCATGGCATTTGCTTTACGTAGTGTATTTTATCTTACATATATACTACATGCAAGATAAAATACACTGCTAATATCTATACATTAATATAAGATATTCAATACACTACGTATAACTACATACCACATATAAGACACTTATTCAGAATCTTCAAACTACTTAAAAGTTAGTTATTGCCTAAATCAAGGTGAATATCATGTATATAACATACTTTTTCTGTATAATTTTCGAAATTCTATGCAATAATTACAATTGTTGATATTGAAATGTCTTATTTTAATGTCAACCTCCGCAAATCCGACAGTCCACTGATCTGATTATTAGAGACTATTGCATGACATTTGCCCTACGCACACTTACCGGGTCTCGTGCGGCTTTTAAACGGGTCATCAATTTATGAAAAAATAAATAAAAATACAAACAGTCCCCAACAAGGACAACAGAAGTGGTAACTTCATCCGCCGTCCAACCACATCCTCTCTCAGTCATATTTTTTTTTCCTTCAACTTTCTTCATTTTTTTTCGTCACTCTAATACGAGGCTATTAAGAAGACACAATGTTTCCCAAAGAGCGCCTTTCTGGAGGATTTACGAAACGTTGCATTAAGGTGCCGGTTTTTTTCTTCTCGCTTCTCGCCTGACGGATTCTTGGGAGATGCTTTCTTGGCGGAGCGGATAATGAGGTGCGGTGGACGCGTGGCCTTGCGTGTGCCCGACGCAGGACAGACATGCGTTTCGGAGTGGTTTTTTGATGACTGCGTTTCATTTCCAGGGCGTGGGCTAACAGGAGATGCGCTCTGGCTCTGAACCCGGTGCGGTTTCGGGTTACTTGGTAATGATTCCGGGCAAGGTCTTCTTTACCTTGATACTTGTAAAGAAAGCATTTAATTGCAGTTTTTTCTCAAATTTTTATTTAAAAAAATGTGCAAACGTTAATTTTTTAAAAAAAATTTAAATCTTTTAAAAAAAATTTAAAGGAAGTTTTTCAGAAATAAAAAAAATGGATCAAGTGTATTAATATTTTTTAAAAAATGTGATACTTGTAAAGAAAACATTTAAGGGAAGTTTTTCTGAAATTAAAAAAAAAAAGGATGCAAGTGTTTTAATTTTTTTAAATGTGTTAAATTAAAAAAAATCAAAATATTTAAATTAAAAAAACTGAGTATTTTTTTAATTTATAGAAATGTTGAACTTGTTTAAAAATCAATAAACATTTTAAAATTTAAAAGCAGAATCTTCATTTGCTCTATCATTAATACTTGCCCCCTTTGGCTATTAATTATTCACCCACCATGTTAACAGTATTGATCTGGTATCTTTTTATAAACTGCATTCCATCACAGAGAGAAGCTATTACTTTTTATTACACTTGCATGGTAAGTATTCCCTTTCCTCTCACAAGCACTCCATCCCTTACCCTAAATTGTTACCGTGTGATTTCCATAAGCATAGCCAGATGGTGGACTAAACACCTCAAGGCTATGAAAATATCTTCCGATGGCCTTCGAAGGTACAGGAGTTGTCCACGCTTCTTCTTGCATACAGCCGACCACCCCGCCACCACTGAACGTAGCAGGATTTGTGGTGGTCGACAGCCGAATAAGTAGTGTCCAACCTTACATTTACCGAACAGTCAAACTAACATTCCTTTCGGGGTAGGGAATAACTGTCTTTCTCTCCATTTGCACACTCTCAAACGGTTGGAATGAAACTATCCATCTTAAACATCACATCCTTCAGGGTTTTGAGATCACCTGGTACCATCAGTACTGTATTTGAATCATTATTGACAATCTTCAGGTCCTTCCTTGACTCTGAGATCTCCATACATTCCATTAAATAGTGGTAAACAGAGTTCTCCGCACTGAACTCCCTCCCGACTACATCTCTGATTGTCCTGCCATATTGGCGAAGCTCTTCAGAATCCATCTTGATCCCCCACATCAAGTCCTCTATTGGAAGGAAGTGACAAATGTGGTCAGAACTGTCTTGGACACTTTTGGATTAACTTGATCTCACTGCAACGAATGTGAAGGCAACAAATTGTTGAAGCCTCGCACTGCGCACTGCTTTTACTGGAGAAGATAACAAGTATTCCCTTTGCGATATCAAGAAGACTGAAGAATAGATGGGCAGACGACCATTGGTAACTTATCTAGACGTATCTATTGTATTTTTTTATTTGATATGGAGTGAACTTGAGGTTTTCAGATTAATTTAGAAAAAGAAGGAATCATTGATTCCAGCAGTCATAAATGACATATTAAAAGTCACAAACTCCGAAGTAAAATTTAAAAAAAGGTTAAATATCCAATTAATTTCCTGCACAATGTGAGGCTTCAACAATTTGTGGCCTTCACATTTTGAGGCTCCTAAAAACTCAAGTGAAAACAATACCATGTTTTCTCATGATAAAAAAGATGAATTGCCAATTTATTGCCTCCGCAATTTGATGCTTTAACAATTTGTTTCCTTCCTATTGTGTGGCAACAAATTGTTGAATTGTCAATTTGTTGTCTTCACATTTTGAGGTTCAAAAAACCTCAAGTGAAAATAATATCATATTCTCACATGATAAAAGAGATAAATGGCCAATTCCTGTCTTCAACAATTTGTTGCCTTCACATTGTGAGGCTTCAACAATTTTTGTCTTCATATTTCGAGTTTCAATTATTTATTGCCTTCAATTATTCAAAACATCCTGACGAAAACAGGATCATGTTTTCACATGATTAAAAAGTTTGAAGAAACACAATGAATGGTTCTTTGATTTTACTAATCAAAGGGTTTACTACAAAAAAGATGTAGTTTCAATCAGGGGAATTTGGAGTTACATGTACTATCATGTTGTAAAATAAAAATTTGTTCGTTTGGTGCCAGAAAGATGTAGCTCAAATCGTTACCTCTCTCGTTGACTCAAGCGATGGAACTGTTTTTCTCATTAGTTTGTTGCAATATAGAGGCAGCTCCTGGTGCTACCTCCGGTTTTCTGCAAACTTGAATAATTGGAACTACCTCCTTTTTGCAGAAAACCTTTAAATTACTTATTTTAGATTTGCTTATTATAGATCATTAATACTTTAACCCATTTATTGACAATATTTATTTTGAAAATTTTGGCCAATTAAGTTATTATTAACTGGCCAAACAAATCAACTTGTTGTTTGCTTGTTTTGAAAACATTTGCTATTTTTTAAAAAACAAAATATCATTATAAGACGATCGATAAAATCGTTTCAGCAAAAAACAAAACACTGAAGAAGTGACAGATTGCTACTATAACTTGTAAATTGCATTTTTTATACGTTATTTTATTTTAGTTTAAAAAGCAAACAAAGAATCTGATGTTTCAAATGTGACAATTGTGTTACGTTAAATTTACCAAAGAATTTCAAATTTGTTCTCTTGTAGTAGAGAAATGAGGCACAGAATACACATTTCATGCTACACTTAGTATGATTAATGTATGAAGGAAAAATCAAAAAGTAAAGAGACTTTTACAATAAATCTTTCCATGGTTTTGTAATGCGGTTAGTATCCAGTGCTGAATTAGTCAACAAGACATCTATGCAACGTGTCATTCTTATTCCTAGATTCGTCAAACCACCAGGGAGGGGGGCATTTCATAATCTATCATGAGATGCTTCCGGCATGGTGGTTGGACCTCGCCAGCCCAGTGGACGCAATAAAGGTGAGAGATCTAGAAAGGTCATCGATGACGAGACATACCTCTTACGGAGCGGGTTGTTCTGTGGCCGGTGATGACCCTTAGGACTTAACCACAATTCTCGCCAGTGTTGCTGTTGCTGTGGTCCGGTCATTCAGTCTTGCGAGGTTAATCTGTGTGCCTTAGTGGTGGGTCGGAGGTCAGTAAAATAACTTCCCACATTAGTTTAACCCTCAGGGAGGCATCTCGTAATTGGGTATGAAATGCTTCGGGCATGGTGGTTGGATCTCGCCAACCCGGTGGGTACAGTAAAGGTGGGGGTCTGATCCTCTCATCGATGATGGGACATACTTTCTACGAGGAGGGTTGTGCCATGGCCAGGGATGGTCCTTAGGACTCAACCACAATTCTCGCCCGTGTTCCAGTAGCGGCTATCGGATTATTCCGTATTTATGTCCGAGTCTCTTGAGCGGCACGGAGAATCAGTAATATAGCTTCCCACATTAGTCGTTGTAGTATGGCAGACTGTTAAATATGACAGCTCATTCGTTGATATGAATCAAAAAGGAAATGAAGGCACTGATTCGATTTTTATTTGCTGAAAATGCCAAAATTGCAGAAATTATTCGTCGATTGCAAGCAATCAGATTCAAACGTGGTAGTAAACTGCCAACATTTCATCTTGCAGCAAGACAACGTTCAATCACATGCTGTCCAACAAACGGCCGAAATAACAAAAGAGTTGAAATTCCAGTTCCTGGAATACCATCTATATAGTCCAGATCTGGATCTAAGCGATTTTAATATCTTTGAACCATTAAATAAAGCGTTAAGGAGTAGAAGGTTTGCATGATGTCATTGATCTGGTGCAAAATTGCTTATACATACAGCCGAATAACTTTTTTTTTTTACAAAACTTGTTAAATTTTTGGGAAACTGCATTGAAAACCAAAATTGTGCTGAAAAATAATGCATATTTTAGTTTTCTATCTTTAGAATAAGGCGGCCTAGTGATAGAGTCTCGGCTTCGGAGCTGGAGGGTTTCAGGGTCATGACCCAATTCCACCGAAGAACCATCGTGTAAAGGGGCCTATTGCATATTAAATCTGTACAAGGCCAACGTCTTCAGGTTGGTGTGGTGTGGTGGGGAGAGGGAAAGAGTGTCAGCTAAGGTGTCGTTCTCGTCATCCGGCCACGATTCCAAATGGTAAGGTCTGTTCCAAAACAGCTGTAGTGTTTTTTTAAAACGGGGCATTAACAATTAAGCTAAAATAAACCTTTCGAATTTTTCTCAGAGAAAATACGGTAATCGTGAAGGAAAAAAAGTGATTAAAACAAAAACAAAAAAAAAATATAATTGTTGGAATTCCTAGTCTTGCCATAATATCATGCAATCCTTTCGCGCAAGTGCAATGGTTACGTAACCAAAATTTCAATGATACCACAGAATAAAATATGTATGTTTAGGTTTGAGCTTGTTGAAGTGTGTGAAAGGAAGAAAGGAAGTGAAGAAAAGAATCAGAGACGGTTGTATGCTGTTGAAAGAATTTGAACACGTAAAATGAAATATATGTAATATTCGTTTACATAGAAAAGAAGCTAAACTCTATAAATATATTTTTGTTTCTAAATGGTGAGCAAAAAATTCCAAAATCCCCAAATGAAAATAGTGGCAGCTAATGAATTAAAAGAATCAAGAACTAGCTTTTTAGGACAGAGATAGCATGGTTGGTAGTGCTTTGGACTCGCATCACTTAGGTTATGAGTACGAGCCCTGCTATCCAAAAACTCTCCTCGTGTTTGATGACTGACGTGTCTGTTTGATCTGTCGTGATCACAAAGTCCTCCATGTCGAGAATAATACCACTGGGGGTACTGGTTCAGGGGTGATCGTTCTCTAATCCAGGTCTAAATTACGATCTGTGAATGAAATGTATGAATGATGTCTCCCCAGTAAAAAAGTGTTGTGACGCGTGAGTAGCGAAGCCGTACTCTTGGTCCTAAATGGCGTTACTGAAAATAAACAAGAGACTCACGATCGTCTTAAATCGCAATGGCTCTTTAGTCAGCAGGCTTGTCAATGACAAGTGCCATTATAAACAACAACAGAACTCTTTCTTTTTCCGTTAGAAAAAGCTTCAAACATTCTTACTGCATGCTAAGAGCACCCATTTCTGACACTCTGACTATTTCTAGGATATCAGTGAAATATATTCGATTCCAAAACAAGAAGCCTCCTGAGTCATTCTTTTGTTTCGGAATATTTTTAGAATGTCGTGATTCGCAGTTCAACAATCTCTGACTGACACACTAAGTAATTAATAGCAGCTTGGCAGAATTCAAAATAACTTTCTTTTTCTCCCTGATTTTTCACGACCGAGCGGGTCCCTGATTCAATAAGTCGTAAAACTAAACCTCATATTAAACGAATCTCTGATCCGGAGATCTAAAGAAAGGAAGGTGAGATAGCACTCCAAAGAAACAAACAAACAAAAGAAGAAGAAAAAAAAATTATTCTTTTTAAAGAAACGCTTCTTCCTCTCCCGCCCCCTTTTTAAAGAAAGAATGAGGGGGCGTGGAACAAAGAAAAGGGGGAGAGGAAGAGAAGCGTCACTATTTTCTCAACGTCTTAACTGATAGAACAAAAAAAAAAAGCCACATCGCTTGGTGAAAAAAAAAGTTCTCTAATAGAAATGTCAATACGTTACAGCGGCGCTTTGAAGAGAAGCAATTGTTGCTGCAGGAATGATACTTTGTGCAACGGTATGCTACAGTGAAATGAAAAAAAAAAAAAGGATGGGTGTATGATAAAAAAAGAAAGAAAGAAAAGAGAGAAAAATAGATGGAAATATCTTGGGATGTCGGCTGTTTTTGACCGCGGTTTATTTTTGGGACAAAATGCCCTCACCAAGAAGTGAAATTCTCTTTTTGCAGTTGGTTGGACTCTATTGAAGCAGATGTCAAGAGACATTTTCTAGGGTGTGCTAATCGAGACAGGGAGCAATTTTCTGCTGAGAATTTTCTTTTCTTACTTTTTTTTCTTTTTTTGTAAATTTATTTTGAGAAAACGCTTCCTTTGTTCTTCCGAATGATTAAACAGTTGTGCTGTGTCGTTTCCAATCGTTGGAGATAAAATGGAGAAATTCTGAAAGATAGGAAAAAAGAAAAGCTTTTTGTGCATCGGAGAAAAAATAGATCAGTGCTGTTTGATTAAAATGTATACACTTTAAAATTAGATTTTCTAATGTTTTTCTCGGTGAAAATGAAAGATTTGAAATAGGTATAAATCTTTATCTTTACTACTAATAATAAAGATAAATTTGCGTTTACGTGTATGTGTCAGTCTCTGTTGACTAAACCATTAGCTCTAGTGTACCAAATTTTGGTGCAGTCAATCACAAAAAACCCTGACGTCGATACTGCTACGTTCAGTAGTGGTGGGATGGTCGGCTGTATACAGGAAGAAGAAATACCAATTTTGGTAGTTTTCTACATATTTCCTGAAGTTCGAAAAAATTTGAGGAAAATAAATGCATTTGTAAAGGATTCTGTACTGTTTACCTCTATTAAAAGAAATGCATAGAAACCTCGGAATTTAGAAAGAATCTAAAAGTTGAAAATGATGACTTGAGTACAGCACTGATAGTACCAGATAATCTTAAAACTCATGACTCGATGTCAAAAATTGTCAGTTTTTTTATCAACTGTCTGGAAGTTTGAAAATTTTCAGATTTCTGCTGTTGTTAAACGACAATATGGAGAAATATTTAGAAGTTCGTGGAGATTTTCTTTTAGTGATGCCATGTTCTTTGATAAGGACGATGAGGAAAAAGGACAGTAATTGACCGATTTGTGGCCAGTTATCTCGAAGAGAATGTCAGTTTGACAAATCAACCCTGAAGGATATGATGTTAAAGATAGATAGTTTCATTCCAACTGTTTGAAAGAGTGCAGATGGGGAGAAAGACAACTATTCCCTACCCCGAAAAGAATGTTAGGTCAATGTAAGGTTGGACAATTCTTATTCAGCAGTCGACCACAACGAATCCTGTCGATACTGCTACGTTCATTGGCGACGAGGTGGTTGGCTGTATTCAAGAAGGAGAAGAAGTTTGACAAATTAGTCCGTGTAAGTATGGACAATGCTAAAGGGAGCAGTCGGCCTGCGATATTTAAAAAATAATTGTGCTGCTTCGTTTAAAATCGTTGGAGATAAATTGGAGAAATTCCAAAAGGAAACCGTAAAAGAATAACTTTTTTGCATTAGGAAAAATAGATCAATGTTGTTTTTATCAAAATGTATATAATTTCAAATAAGATTTTTTAATGTCTTTGTGGCTGGTAATGAAGGCTTTGATATAAGTATAAAATATTAAATTTGTCCTTGCTTATGGTAAAGGCGAAAGTGTGTTGCTTTTTTAAGGCACTTGCCATTGGATAAGCCCGATGTTTCGAAGATAGTGATTTAAGCTTATAGGGTGCGTCTCTTGTTTGAGTAGCACCAACTAGGGCCTAGAGTACGACTTTGCTACTTACGCATCACTCATTTGCTTGCACAATCCTTTTTTACAGGAGGGCACATTCCCACATCTCAGAGGCAGTTTTTTTTAAAGTTTAGTTTAGTTATTTTAACGTCCCATTTCGAAGCTACCCTAGAGCTATTTGGGGACGGACTTTGTCATTTTGAACCATCTTCAGATGACGAGAACGACACCTGATCTGGCATCCTCGTCTCCACACCTCTCCAGTGGGAGGACGTTTGGCCGGATGGATTTAACGTGCAAGAATCCTCCTCACACGACGGCTCTTTGGTGGAATCGAGTCTCGAACCTGAAACCGTCTAGTTCTGAAGCCGGGACCATACAACCTGGCCACCGCTGTCCTTCTCAGAGATAGAAGAGAGGAAGAACAATCATGTCCAACCCAGGGACTCGAACCCATGACGCCCAGATCACGGGAAAAACCCGTACCCCTATGCCAGGACGCCGGTAGACGACAATGTTTATGTGTATTGCAGTTCAACTACAGATAATTCTATTGACATTCCTTCATTCGATGGGTGCAATTGTACACAAGAAGATAACGTCTGTTTATGTGAGAATCCATAGGCTAAGACATTTGATCTAGAGCTACCAAACCTGGCGCATTTATAAAGCACATTCCAGAATAAATACAGAATTTCAATTTACCCCCACTTGTACAGTAAAGTGTTGGAAACCCTATTAAAAACAATTTAACCGCTGATGGTTTAGGATTAGTGAAAAATGGAGCATTACATGATGTATCAACCTGCTTTCCTTGTTGAGTAATAATTCAGTAATAGTTGGGTTGCGTCGTTTCCAATCGTTGGAGATAAATTGGAGAAATTCAGAAAGGAAGATGAAGAGAATTACTTTTGTGCACTTTAAAAAAATATCTTTCTGGTTGGAAATGAGAGATTTGGAGTACGTATAAATGATTACATTTATCTTGACATAATAAAAATGAATGTGTGTAAATGAAAATTAACACAAGATTTAAATGGGACCCCATCCGTGTTGTAAATATTTGGAAAACCTAAAACCATTTGACTATTGATAATTTAGGGTCAATAAGAATAGAGAGTTATACAATAGAAAAAAGCGTTTTCATTATTGAACGATATTTCAAAAATAATGAAATCCTGGCAGCTATAATTCAAAAACTAGAGAATTGACCTCCTAGATCTTGAGATTTAACACCATTAGATTTATTTTTATGGGATTATCTGAATTCAGAGGACTATGCCAATAAGCTCACAAACACGCTTGCATTGTAAGAAGAAATTAAAAGCTACTTGGACAGAAATCAGTCACATTTGTGCAAAGTAGTCATGGAAAATTTCGACAAAATACTGCGTATGTGCCAACAAAGTCATAGAAAGCATTTGTCCTATGTGTTATTCCATACATAACCATATCCTGTGCATTTTACGATTCAATAAAAATAAAATAATTTAAAGTGAAAATAAACAGTGCCATTTACGTAATTCAAATCTTGAGCTAACACGTTGTTCTATCGTGTAATGCTTTCTTTTTGCTAACCCTAAACTATTAGCTGTCAAATGGTTTTTCAATAAGGTTACCAACACTTTACTACACGAATGGTGGCAAATTCAAATCGCGCATTAATTTCCTATTATACGCATTATTATAATCGTGTTTATATTTCCTATTATACGCACTTACATTTATACTTTACAGAATAAAAATGTGCATTTCGGAGCAAGTTTAAAAATTCTTAATCAATTAATTTTGTAGTTTTTCTCTTATAACTTCCAAAACTTTGGTGATAAAATAAATAATAGATCCTCATTGTTAGATAAGGAATGTGTTTTAGCTCATCAAAAACTTGGTATCCTAGATATTAAGCATATTTTACTATTGCTTTACTATTGTACTTACTAACTTACTGCATGTGTTACTATTGTACGTGTTTTTAGGATATCAAAACAACGACGTCGTATTTCTTCGAACAAAACATCTAATTTTGTAGTAGTTGGATCAAATGTCATGGGACACACAGCATACTGGAATCGTTATATGCCTCGAAAAGATGATTGCACGACTCCTTCAGTGGAAGATATCAACTTCCTATAAAGCATTAGATCAAAACATCCTATGGGCAGGACAACAACTGGCCCTTGGAGGTACTTAAGGACAATTAGGAAACGGTTAAAAAGTTGCAAGCATTAACCAACTAATGAAACATTCCTACAATTGGAGAGAAAATAACAGCCTAATTTTGGTATGGACCAAATTTAAAAATGGGATACTGTTTGGCTGTTATTTCATTTGGCTTGATTATAAAAATTTTGGGGAAATTGTCTCATTCGAGATGACTTTCAACTGCTAGTTAATTGTCCCGATATTACTTATATAAAAAACAGCCAGAAATTTCGGCAAAATAGATAGAATTTTTTGAAAGAAGCAAAATTTTTACGCTATAACGAAGGATGAAGTGCAACAATATCGGCCATAATTGTAGTGTGGACCAAATTTACCAGTGGAATGTTATTTGGCAGTTATTTCAGGACACAGCTCATATAGATTTGTTCATAAATATTCTGGAACATGAGAACGAGATGGCTTTCAAATGTCAGTCGATTGCTCTATATAATTTTTACACAAAAGAGTCAAAAACTTTATTAAAATATATTATTCATTATGAAATAATCAGAATTTTAATGCTACAATAAGAAATTAAAACGAATTCCAAAAATTTCTTAAAATCTTCAGCTGTTATATGGTAGTCAATAGACAAGTTGTGCAGTTTAATGCTATTTGAGGAAACAACTTTTATTAAAATCGATACTTTTTCAATTCAACTTTTTGTTACTATCTTCTGATTGAACGCTATCTGTCTCAGTATGGTATGTGTAATTTTATAAATGAATTTGATGTATATATATATATAAATAATTTTTTTAGATTCCTTTTGATTACCTCATTTGCATTTTTATTTTATTTTAACCTTGCACATCCAGCCAGTCGACGAGAGATGGTTTCTGTGTAGAAGGTCAGAGGATTTTTTTTTTGCTGACCCTTTTACTCGACAGAGAGGCATAATCACGACATCTCATACGGAAGATAGGGACTAACCTTGGCATGGGGGTGAAAGGATGACAAGTACATCTCTCAGGATGTAACTGATTCGCAAACAGTCTCCTAGATATGGCGGAAAGGCGCAGTTTTTGGCGTGCTTGGCATGGTATATCACTAGACCTTTGGTTAGAACTTTTTCTATATTTTTAAACCAAAGTTTTAACTATGCCTCATGCACCCAAGTTAGTTTTGAATAATTAAATATGGAAATGTTTATTAGGGCCTTAATTGGGGGTGACCTAAAAGCCGCTGAAATGTTTTCGGTTAGTTTTAGGCTATGTGAAATAATTGGATTTGTAAAGTTCACGTGATTGTATAGATTCAAATTAAACGCATATATCTTTTGAATTTGGGATATTAGTGTTAGGATTTTTTTGTGTGAAATTCATTGGCATGTTTGTGTGTGTATATGTATGTGTGTGCAAACATAATCTTGCAGCTGCGTGGTTGAAAAGAATCTAATTTATATTACACTGGAGGAACTTTATGTACAAAGATGAAGTTATAAAAGATATCTTAGATTATCAGACAAATTCAAAATGTTAATAATAACATGTCTAACTAAATTATTTAATGTTTTATAGAAAGAATTATTCGTATTATTAAATATTTTGTAGGTAAAATGATGAATAATTATATCACATTCAACTGAGCTGTTTATTGTTTTATAAAACAAAATTGCTTTATACTATTAAATATTTTGTTGGAAAAATGATTAATAATATCACATCCAACTGAGCTGTTTATTGTTTTATAAAACAAAATTGCTTTATACTTTTAAATATTTTGTTGGAGAAATGATGAATATTACTATCACAATTAAGTAAATCACTGATTACTTTATATAACACAACTGTTGGGTTTTTATTAAATATTTTGTATGAAGAATGAAGAATAACAAATCGTACATAAGAGATTGAATTGAAATTGAAATTAAACAAAATAAATATTCCAAATGATCCAGATAGACTCCCATAGCAATTAATCTTTAAATAAAAATGACATTATCAGTTGCACTAAATAATTTTTCAATGCTTGTGAAAATTAATTACTTTCCTTAAGTTATTAATAATTTTTAAAGAATGATACAAAATTTTCTTGAATCTTCATGTTAGGGACTTATTACAGATAAATAAATATATAAGACTCAGATATCTGCAATATTTTCAGTCAACCTGAATTGCAAAGCTAATGATAAAATAAAACTTTATATATAAAGAAATGTAATTTTTATTTAATATAAAATAAACCAATTAATTCATTGCCACTAAAACGTTATTAAACTTTCTTTATACGTCACAAAATTTGAAGAACATTCGTTTTGTTAGTAGGAAATCTATTCGGTAAAAATTGTTTATGGATTTTTAGCTTTATATATGCATACAATATAAAATAAAAATAAGCTATTTGTAAAATTTAAAAATATTATAAATAGATTAATTATTATAATTAAATTATAATTTTATGATTTAATTTTAGATTTTTATTTATTTATCTATTCGAGATTTTAAAAATATCAGAATTTTATTTTTTTAAAAATTTATTAGATTTATTTTTTGTTCATTATTAAAGTTTTTATATAACAAGCAATCACAGGCATAAAAAAGCAATAGTGGCATTTATTACGCCAAAACCTTGAAATCTCTCGCCAAGCCACGAACTTTCCAATCTGTTTGATTGACAGGCGTAACCATTTTCGGTCAAGGGTTCAAACCACAGATCTCGAACCATGTTCGCCACTTTGTTCTACCATCGTTAATGGGTGCGTGAGCATGCGCAGAGGTCAGCAGATTGGGGGTAGCAGGACGTACTTCTTCCTCATTTACTTGATTTGTGACGAATTGTGAGTTTTTTATCTTTTTTTCTTTTTTTCGAGTTTGACAAATGGAATATTAATGTGACAATATTTTCAATGTATCGAGAACTTAAATATTACTTTTCAAAAATTTAGCATTTCATGAATAATTGCTTTTGGTTTTTTAAGTCACCACAAATCTCTGACAATGGAGAGAGGGGGGGGAGGTGATCGTAATATTTTTTGTACAAATTTATAAAAGAGTTTTTTTTTTTTTTTCAATTCCTAATTTTGATAGTTTATGGATTAAAAATTTGAATAGTTGATATCACAGAAAATAATTTTCATACCCTCTAAAATTTGAGATATTATGCCCTCTAGAAAATCCCATGGTTTCCCCTAATTTTTATTTTTTATTTTATTTTATATTTTACAAATTCTTTTCGGGTTCTAGGTTTCTAGCTTTGTTGGGGGATTTTTCAAAAGAAGAAATATTTTAAATGTTTATATGAGGTTTTTTTTATTAGTATAAGGATAAAATGAAGAATAAAAGTGAAATTATTTTAAGAATAAATGTAGCTTTTGAAGAAAAACTATATTTTGATGTAAAATTTAACATTTAGTTTCAAAACACAATAATTGTTCTAAAGAAAAAAAAAAAAGTGTCAGTTTTTTTATTTTTCTTTGTTACATTGCATGTGAAATATAAATACTAAAGTGTAACCATCTATTATCTAAAAAATTATATTCAAAAAATATATTTTTGTGTTTAATATATGAAATTTTGGAAAATTACAATATTTTACATTAAGCAATTATAAACCCACTTCTAAAATATTCAACATCAAATCAATTGTTCATTACACTCTGCATAACATAACGAGCACTAATAATAAATTTTATTAAGATAGTTCAATCATTTTTTGAGATATCACGATACTTGTACAGTAGAATTTTTTTTAAGTAATTCGTTCTTCAGAAAACTCATTTAAAGTTTTTAAATGCATATAAATAAGCATCATATACATTCAAATAATGTGCTATAATTTGACTTCTAAATAAAGATATCATTAGAAACAGAAATGTATTTTGAAACTCTATTTTATAATAAATAAATGCAAATTTCCATTCAAATTCATATTTTTAACCTAATCAGATACCTTAAATAGGCTTCAAAATTATACGCTCATAAATTGTACTCAGGTCAAAACTTTGACAATTTTCAATCAAAGGAGTGACAAAATTAATCTGTTTATATTCAGAATTCTATTTAATGGACAATACATTTTGTTTCTGTTCCCAAATTATTTTATTTATTATTTCTTATTTGTGTTATATAAAAAAACTCACTGTGATTCCCAACTTCCAAATACTTTCTATTAACATTTGTCATTTATCAATCATATTTTAAAGAAAAATGTTTCTGAAACTTTGAAATGTTTTTTTTTCCTTATTGTCGAAGTAGTAATAGGAACTAAAAGTAGTCTTTATTAATTGATATTTTATTATAATTTGAAGTTTATATATCTATAAGTGAATTTTTAAATCTTATTTTACCAATTTTTTTAATAATTGTTTTCAAAGAAAAAATTTAAAAAATTAGTTTAGATGCCTTTTTTTTGGAATATTCGTTTATTTTAATCTTAGTACTTATTTTGAAATGGCTTTTCCCCCTACATTTTCAAGATAAAATAGGAATTACTAAGTAATCTTAATTTACTGATATTTTACTATAATGTATAATCTTAATATCAATAAGTAAAAGTTTTAAATAGTACTTGACCAATTTATTGATAACTTTTATTAAAAAAATATTTAAAAAATTAAATCATTTGTTTTGGAATTTTCCATTACTTTTCTTTCATTTTAATCTTAATTTTTAAAATAATTTGTAATAAGAAGCTAGAGATAGAAGCATTTGTCTTTTGATCAGAAAAAAAAAATATAAAAAATGATAGAAGTTTTTAAAAAATTAACGGTTTAAAATGTTCAGAATTTTAACGATCTAATTTAGCAGAACTATTTTCAACTTCCAGAATTTACTAATTCTTAACTGAATAGCGAAAGCTAAGATAATGTTCACCACTAGATTTAGAGCACAAAAATTATTTTTACATCAGTTTAAAGATCAATAAGTTACATTTTTACCGATTTTAATTTTATTGAAGTAGGATTTTTCCATTAAATCTAACAAGCCTTTCAAAACTCATTTTACAGTTATTAAATTGAAAGCAATATATAATTTAAACGAATAGGAGAGTTATATATTCTACATTGCTAGGCAAAGGTAAGATTTTTTTATTTCTATTTTATATTTTTAATTTTTTAATAACTTTAAAATTTTAAAGCTTGAATTATTTGTCAAAAGAATAATTTAATTTTATATTATTTTCAATCTGGCGAATTATTGGGAATAAATTTGAATTTTTTTTATTTGTAATATATTTTTTATATTTACAGGAAACTAACTCCCTCTAATTTTGCCTCAATTGCTAATTTCTAAGCTTATAAGATATGTGTCACTCGAAACTGGAAAAATTGTTTTAAATGAAGAAATAAATTATTTATTATTTAATAAATAAATAGTATGCTGAAAACTTTTGGAATCTAAATTCTTATGCTGATATTAAGGTTAATTAATTAGATTTATTGAAATATTTTTGGCACCATTTTGCGTCAAAAAGTTATTCTTCTAAAGCAAATTTGATATGAATATCCAACTTTTAGAGTAAATACTGCAGATCACTTTTTACCATTTCAGCTCATAAAGTTTATTAGTTTACAAAAAAAAATGTAATCGTCAAAATAATAATAATATAAATAATGAATATTTTATGAATTTCCAGATTTTAGACCTATCTAAAGGCAAAATAACACATTTAGAAATATTTATGATTGCATGTTTATCAGCGTACTTATATGTGAAAACGATAACTCAAAAAACGCGAGGAACTATAAAAATGAAATTTAGCACGTGACATTTCAAAATTTCTGATAGATAAACTTTCTCTGAGTGGATATAATTGAAATTCAGATAAATCTAAAGTTGGTGTACAACCACAACATTCATTTCATTGCTTTAGATAGATGAATTAACATGTTCCTATAGAAAGACATAGTTTAAAAAAATATTTTTCCAATTCAGGTAGGCCTGAAATTTAACCAAATTATTTGATTGCAATGTTTACTGTAAAAATGCATCGTATTCCAAAAAAGGACAATTGTTTATTGTATTTTCCTTTCCAACTCTTTTGTAAATTTGTCTCAAAACTTCTGAAATATCCTGTATAGTGTAACTTATAACTTTATATGAGCAATTCACACACATGTGAGGGTCGTGATGGCAAAGTATTAATAAGTAAAGATGATATTTTAGAATTTAATGGATGACAGTGAAAGGTTAGTGGTGAGCAAATGATGATGACTAATTTACAGGATGGAGTGGATAATCAAGTTCGTATTTTATAAATACTTCGTAATTTCGTTTTCATCTTTTCACATACGCCTTCGCCTATTTTAGTGCGTCGTAATCATCAAGTCTCGTCCAGGCATGAACTGGACTTTTTCACGTTTTCTCCACAAGAGGGCTACTTTGTGAAGTCACAGCCATCTTTCAATGGCGGGAAGTGATATACCTGGCACCACACACACATATATAAGAAATTACTGTAATGATTTGGATCAAATTTTGCATTTAGATAAAGTGCTCTAGTTAAGTTTATCTATATAGCTGTCTTTCCAGAAAAAATTTGATTTTACACGTACTCACAAAACAATTTTAATAACTACTAGTACAAGTATATTTAACTTCCATTTCGAAGTCTAGTCAGTTCTGTATAGTGGACAGAACAACATGAATGATGCTTGAATGAGGGTTCGATTTGACCTTTTTAGTTTATTTCATTATGTGTTTGTTTATATTTGATATTTTTACTCTTTAAGTTTATTTTTGTGGGTATCTTTCTTGGAAAAACGCGGTTATATAAAACATTTTTTATAACTAACGATCAGAAACTTTTTCTACATATACTCATGTTGACAGTGTCATAATCTATCATCTCGGATCCGTTTTCACCACGGTAAAACTGCGGGCAAGTTCAAAATTGTATAATGATAGATAAACTGTAAAATGAAAACTACAACATTGCAGATTATTTCGAATAATAGCATGTTAAACTGAATGTATTCGTGATTTTTAAAAATTTAAATGACAATTTCGTATGTAGGTAAGATTGAAAAATATCCTTGGATTATCAGTATGTTATTTGTATCTAAATATTTTATCTGATAAAAACGATTTGACCAACAACAACAAAAAAAAAATACAGAGCGAATCTTGGTCTTTCAGATACTATTTATTATATTTATGTCAAATTTAGTAGTTCTTGATCAAACGATATAGCTTATTTAGCACAAAAAGATGCATATTGTCCTTTAACCCATTTATACCTAAGGTTAAAAAATGGGAATTTTTGCATGAAATATCTATATATTAGGTAAAAAAATATAATAAAAATAACTTTTATGTGAGGGGTATTTCAAAAATGGAATGTTAGGCATAAATGTGTTAATATTAATTTAAAAACTAATCGAGCCAAGTTTGGTGCTCCGGATTTTGATATGCCATTTCTTACATAAGAATATACTTATATACGACATAAGAATTCTGATTTCTTTTGGATTTATAAGTGTTCCTGTTGTTGTTACTTATGACACTTTTACAAGCCCTCTGACAGAAAGCTGTTAACGATTTAAGCCAAAATGAGCATATTTTCTTTGTTCAGTAGCGCCAATTACGTCCAAGAGTACGATTTAGCTACTTCATACCTCTCATTCACTTCCACGACCTCTTTTTACTGGGGGACACATCCATACAACTCACAGATAGAACACAGAATACCGATCATGCGTGAACCAGGTCTCGAACGCCCAGATCACGAAGAAGACACGCTACCCCTAAGCCAGATTTAGTTAGTTTAATTTAGTTATTTTAACGTTCCGTTGTAAAACAACACTCGTGCTATTTTGATACGTACCTAGTCATTTTGAACCACTTTCAGATGACGAAGACACATGAGTTGGCACACCCCTCCCCACACCACATCAGAGGGAGGATGTTTGGCCTGACAGATTTAACACATTCACTGCCACTACCCACGCTTGATATCAGGACCATTTATCTAATTAGATGACCCCTTCTTTGCTATCTTTTAACTGTAGTAGAGAAGGTGTCATCTAATAACATAGATGGTTTGATACAATTATATATTATTTGTAACGCACAAGCGCGTCAGTGGCAGCGAATGTGTTAACATGCAAGAGGCCTCCTCACACGACGGTTCTTCGGTGGAATCAAGCTTCGAACCTGAAACCTTCCCGTTCCGAAGTCGAGACCTTACCACTAGGCCACCGTGGCCCACCCCTATGCCATGAAGCGGTACATATGCTTCTTTTTTATGTAAGAGATTTTTAATAATTAAGTTTAATTTTAGAAAAAAAGGATAGTGTAATTTTGTCTCAGCAGTCGACCATAACAAATCCTGTTGATACTGCTGCGTTTGGTGGTGGTGGGGTGGTCGGCTGTATGCAAGAAAAAGTGTAATTTTATCACGTCCAAGCTGGATAATTATCGTTTTCATATCCTTTTAGACGACAATGACCGAAGGCATAAATTTCCCTAGATAAAGGAAGATTATCATGTCGGAAATTAAACGAACTATTTCATAACTCTCGCCTCGGTCGCAAGTAATTTCTTCATAATTTCAGAGATTCATCTATGCCACTTGTTCAAAACCGGAAATCCAATCCAACGGAGGATCTCATATTTTCTCTCTCTCTCTCTTTTTTTCAGAAAAAAAAGAGAAAACACTTTAAGAACTCCTCTAGATTGAAATAATTACAAAAAATTATTATATTTTCGCAGCAGAAATCTCGAATCTAGAAAAAAGGAGTGTGGGAGGGGGTCATCTTCCATCTGCACTTTTAGTAAAAAGTAAAGAGTCTCATCATATCGCTCTGGTACCTCCCCCTTTTTTAAAGCTAATAATTTAAATCATTTCTCGAGTTTCATAGAGTCAGGTTTCTTTAAATTCTTCTTTTAAAAAAAATAATAAGTAATCCACCTACACTGGAAGCTTCTTGCGCAATAAAATATTAATAACAAAAAAATGGCACCCAAATGCTGTATATATATGGGGATGTAGGTATAATTGCTATGTTTACCACGAACCTGCTCCAGAAGAAAGCGCATTTTTGATTTTCGCCAAAAAATTCTCCTGCTAAAGGCCTGCAAATTAAAAGCCCATCATAAACACCCCGGCGTGTGAGATGGTTTTCTGTGATTACTGTTTATGCGGTGGAAGAAAAAAAAATGCACTTAATGTTTTTCTCCTCCGGGATGGCAACGCCTATTCATGCCCAGCCACACTCCGGGCAACCAACAGCCATAAAGCATCGGCGAAAGAGTTGAGTTGAGTTGCACCACGCAATGCCAGGCGGAAAAATGAAATAAATAAATAAAAATACAGAGAGAGAGAGTAAGAGGAGAAATGGCAGTTATTCGCCAGGTCAACGGACGGGCTTTTTATTGGAATATTCTTGTGAATGATTGCGCTATGAACGCGGTTATTTTCTGCGCGCGTCAATTTGGCAGTTTTGAGTTTTAGGTCCCGACAAATAATTGTGCCAACAGATAGCAGGAATGTGGGTGATAATGAAAGGTTAGGCTTGGAACTTAGCAATTTTCTTGCAATCCAGGGAATATTACCAAACATATATTGTAGCCCCTAAATCATTCAAAATATTAAAGAAGGAAATTAAAAGAGAGATGGTTTTGCATTGGCATAATAAATTACTTTGAGATACCCTGAAGGCCATGCTGGAAATGCATCAAAGCATGATGAGGTTTCTATTAAGAACACTTATAGCACGAAGTAACAAACGACATTTAATTACATCGAACACTTTTGAACAACAAAGAACCCTCAAGAGAAAACGTACATTGGTCCCGAAAAAAGAATAGGAGTGAATATATTTCATTTTACATTTCGTAAAAATTGTAAAACATTAAAAATACATAAAAAAACATTAAATGGGCGTTAGTTTTTTTACATTAGGAGGAGGCTAAATATGAATTCCTGAAAGGATTTCATCCCACCCCCCTTACAATATATTCCTTGCCTGTTAAAGTGTAAGGCAATGTGTTCCTTTTCTCAAAAACTGCATCTAAATAACAACAACAACAAAAAGGTTAATATGAAATTAACTTTAAATTCGTGCAAATTGTAAATGCTAATATGCAAATACAGCTGAATACATCTTACACGAAATTTATCACAGAAATGCAAAAATGAAAGCATGATAATAACAATAAAAAACCCAATAATTGCATAACAGAACGCAAGGTGTTCGTCCCTTCCATCCAAACCTGCTGTATTCTTCCCTCCCCACACGCCAAGAAACAAACGATTGTGGTCCGAGCGGCAACAAGTGGTTGCTCCTGAAACAATCCTTGGCCAAGTGTCGATGAGCGCTGGTGAGGGTATTTACAGGCCCGTGGCAGGTAGAGCGAGACCAGAGATCCGGGTCTGAGTTCCTGGAATGGAAAACAGAGTCATTTGGCACCGCGGGGCGCCCCAGCCGACTTCAGAAGAGACCGCCCCGGAACGGAGCCGGAACTAATCGCTGTCCGAGGAGAAGCCCCAGCCGCAATTTGGAAGAGATCAAATAAACTGTTGCTTCGCACGCCACATTACACGAGGAGGAAAAGAAAGGGGTCTTGTTTGTAGGTCGGAATTCACACACTTTTTCGTAGAAAGGATTTTTCAAATCACGGTTCCCAAGGAGTTTATTTCACTTCTCACGTGGTCCAAGACATGGAGTCAGAATGATCCCATTGTTATTTTTCTTTTTGTGTTTTGTAAACAACTCTGGAATGTATTTAAAATAAACAATACATTTAATAAATCATGCAGTAACGAAAAATATTAAGGTATCCAACTACGTGAAAGACACTGATTATTGACCACATTGGCGATTTTTTTAATTTTTTTTATTATTATTATTTCTTGCAATTCAGACTTTTCTGTTCCCAAAACAGTTTATCTTTTCTCAGAAAAGGAAAGTCTGACCTATCATCAAGGGTAATATATTTTAAAACTATAATTTGACTTTACCTTCAATTTCCACAAAGCTTTAATTTTCATAAAATTTCTCTACCAATAACATGATATCCCCAAAACTAATCGAGGTATTTACATAAAAATTTGAACGTGTATTTTAATTAATATGGACAATGAAATGAACCAAAGGTTTTCTTGTTGGTGAAAGGCTTTTTTCATTTATAGGTGTTTTTAGAAAAATTAAGTTGTAAGTTTATGGTAAAAATGCATATATGTGCATTTTTTTACCCATCACTTCTTTGCATCCCAAATATTTCTTAGATTTTGGTTCATTTCATTCACTATTGTATTTTATAACTTGTGAGCAAAAGAAAATTAGGAGTGTTACATTATAATTTTGTATAGAGTGTAAACTGTTTTGGTTAAATTTCATTAAAATTTACTAAAAATGTTCCCGTTTCTCAAAATATATTATGTTTTCAAATAATTTTTTTTGTAGTTAGAGTGTCTATTATTGACAATACATCTGAAAACCATAAATAGTTTCTTAAAAAGTCAAATTTTCAAAATTTTTCCTTCGAACATAGCCGAATACCTTAAAAATGGTAAATGTCGGGAAGTTATTAAAACCTAAACAATATTTTAATGATTACTTCGTTTAGATATTGCGTAATTACACTAATGTTAATAATTATTAGAATTTAATAAAGAAAAATAAAAAATTCATTATTTTAAAGTATTATTTTAAAATTATTATTATTTTTCCTTATTCAAATTAAAAGCGGTTGCAGAGACATCGAATCAATGACTCGATAAATAACAACGAAAACATTGAAAAAGCACTACTCAGTTATACGCAAGTGTTCATACTTAGCCATTTGCCAACAAACTGATGAACGAACAACTTGAAGATACCAAGCATATGATTGTATTCAAGGACAAAATACCGGGTGATAATAAAAGCTAACAAACAAAGCTGAATCATTTTGACTCCCGCCTCCAGCTATGAATTTTTTTTAAGAACCATTATATTACAGATATTTAAAGAGCGTAAAATTCCAAGACTAGTAAGTTTTGAGCGAGCTTTAAATTTCTTGTAAAATTTTATCGAAACATTTTCCGTTCTGAAGTTATTCCTCTTTTATTCTTAAAAGTACTTTTTTAAAATAAAAAATTAGCATTTAAGAAGTTATAGAATCCATATTACTCAGCTATTTATTAATTATTGGCAGGGATTTTATTAAATGAATAATAAGAGCATCGATCTTCTCTTCATCCAATGTATTTATTTTAATCTTTTTGAACTCTTTCAACCTGACTTTTACCTGATTAAAATTTTACAACTATCTCCCCCCAAAAATTTTCTTTCCATCATAATCCATGTAAAAGTGGTATTTATTTACCCATAAGTAGGATGTAAACGTAGGGTCTTTTAAATTTCTTCAAATAGAAGGAATTCCTTCGTTCCTTCTTTTAAATTCTTTGAAAGAAGGAAGTTTGATCTCTGGTACGTTACATGCCCTTACACTCGAAAGGCTTGAACTAATTCTACGAATCATGATGTCGGAGTCCTGGCATAGGGGAGGCCGCGGTGGCCTGGTGGTAAGGTCTCGGCTTCGGAACCGGAGGGTTTCAGGTTCGAGACTCGATTCCATCGAAGAACCGTCGTGTGAGGGGGTCTCTTGCACGTTAAATCTGTCAGGCCAAACGTCCTCCCGCTGGTGTGGTGTGGAGAGGGGGGTGCCAGTTCAGGTGTCGTTATCGCCATCTGATCTTGGCTCAAAATTACGAGGTCCGTCCCAAAATAGCCCCCGTGTTGCTTTAAACGGGACGTTAATATAACTAAACTAAACTAAACTAAACCCTGGCATAGGGGTAGCTGTCTTTCCCTGTAATTTGGACTTCCCGGGTTTGAGTCCCGGTTCGGGCATGATTGTTCTTCATCTGTTGTGTGTGTCTGTGAGATTCTTCGTCTACGAGATGTGTGTATGTGCTTACCTGTAAAAAGGTTCAAAAGAATGTGATGCGTGAGGCTCTAAATGGTATTCTTGGTCCTAGATGTCTCTACTGAAAAACAAAAGATGTAAAACTAATTCGGCTTAATTTCGCTAATTTAGTCAAGCGGGCTTGTCTATGACAAGTGCCATCAGAAACAACAAGAACCTTGATAAACTCTCAGCTTCGGAAAGAGTATTTCCATATAGACAGCCTATTAAATTAAAGATCGGCCACATTGACCTTGTGATAATGTTTTGGCTTCGCAACCAGAGGGTTTCAGGTTCGATACCTGATTCCACCAAAGAGCCATCGTGTAAACAAATCTGGTGAGTGTTAAATCCGCTGGAACCAAACTGATGGGGTGTAGGAGCTTGGAGAGGGGTGCTAGTGCAGATGTAATCCGGAAGTGGTTCAAACTTACGAGGTCCATTCCAAAGCAGCCCTAGTATTGCTTTAATACACTACGTTAACCCTTTTCAGTAGCAAAGATCATTCTGAGCATAATTATTCCTTAAATGCATAGACCTGCTTTTAACATTAAAAAATAAATGCAACTGCTTTAAGTTGAGTTTTCCTGAAAAATGGATGTACCTTATTGTAACATCTTGCAGATATTTTAACAATTAAAATTAAATAAAATGTCCAAATTATGTACCGTCTCGAATGGAGGCTGAGAGATGACATTCTGCTGCAAAGAGTTAACAAAAATAAACTCAATAAAAGTTATTATGTACTTGCTGTATTGTCTATTTGTGAGATTTTCCCATAAGTGTAATTCTGAAATATAGGGAAGAATGTTGACAAATGAAGTTCCGTTCGCTTCATAAGGTTAAGTTCAAAGAATTGAGAAGCTCTCTTCCCGATCGACTTTCGAATACTTTTCAAATGGAATATTAATTCAAATAAGAAATAAGTTTTGTAAAGTTTGTTTCATTAGTTTAGTTTTGAATCGATAATTCTAGCGATTCATTTTCCAAGATACAAGGGAGTCATTTTCGAATGATTGTCAGGATACTAGGAAATTATCTCATTCCACAAAATCTTTCCACAACACTAACTTAACTGGATCATTTGATACTTAATGAATACTTGACCATAAAATAGTCAATATATGATTAAATCCTCAAACCTCTTGATCCAGATATAGGAATTATTAATAGAGTTTTAACCGGTTATTGGGTTTGGTTTAGTCAGCATTTCATTCTTGAAACTGCACAATAACTATTTGGAGGTAACCTTTCAACAGACGTCGAATGAAGAAAGATGTAATCTAAGTTGACGCAACAATTTTTGAATCTCCAAACAACACCTGAGAAAAGGCATTTGAGTCCGTGTATGAAGATCAAGTGCATGATTGGTCAACGACTCATCGTTGAATCTAGACAAGAACTATTTGTCGACAGACCATTTCATTTTCAATAGACGTCGAAGAACGAATGATGGCATCTGAGTTGATACCACAGTTTCTAACTTTCCCTCTACATTTGTAGAAAGGCATTTGAGTCTGTGCATCAAGATCAAGTGCAAGATTAGTCTTTGGTTTCTCAGTTGTTCATTGTGCATGCTATACAAGAGCTATTTGTCGACAGACCTTTTCGATTTGAACAGACGTCGAAGAACGAATGATGGCATCTGAGTTGACACCACAGTTTCTAACTTTCCCATCATACCTATGGAGAGGCATTTGAATCCGAGCACCAAGGTCAAAATTGGTCCTTGGTTTAATCGTGCCATAAGTTTGGAAATTTCTGGCAAGTGCCGAATCTTTGTGTTTAGTTTACAGTTCCTTTATTGTTTCAAAATACAAAAATGCATTTTTGATTTTGATTTAAAAATATATGGAGTTAAAAGATTTCATTTATGAGATTTGCTTTATGGATGAAATTATGATTATAATTAATATTCTTGTAAATTAATTGAGTTGATATAACCCAAGCCTGAGTGCCGTGAATATGGAATCTATAATCTTTCATTAGTTTAAATACTATTTCATGTTTTAGTTTAGTTTAGTTATATTGCTCCGTTTTGAAGCAACACTAGGACTATTTTGGAAGGGACCTCACAATTTTGAACCACTGTTAGATTACAAGGACGACACTTGAGCTGGCCCACCTCTTCTCCAAATTTCCACACCACAAGTGGGGGAGTACATTTGGCACCGACAGATTTAACGTGCACCTGACCCGCTTGCATAGCGGTTTCTTCGGCCTCGGACCTGCAACCCTTCGTTTTGAAGCCGAGACTTTACCACTAGGTCACCGTGGCCTTAATATTTCATAAAAATGTTGTAAATTTTTAAGTATTTCAAACTGATTAGATGGCAACGTTTTCTTGTTTACGTACAGAGAAGAAACATGTAATCGATAACTTGGTGTATTGACGTCCAGTGTCTATTATAAATATTAATTCATATAATAAAAAGGATTAATAATTATAAATTTCATAACGATTAATAATTTTATTCAAAATTTACTTTGAGTACATAAGCTACTCAATGAAAACATCGAATAATAAAGTAGTGGGTCCATACTGAATGCTTACTGTGGTAAGATTGCATCAAACACTTTATCTGGTTGTGCTTACTTTCAAAGTCTCTGGTTATAAAGGTAAGTAATTATTTTATTTTATTTATTTATTCGTAATTTTTGTTGCAAAATAATAACATGGTATTTTATTTCCTAATATTAAGAGTGATAGAGCCAATTAGCAAACTATATCTCGCATTTGTAAATGAATTTGTTTTCGTGTATTTAGTCGAGTTCTTGTTTTATCAAATTTCTTTGCATAAAAAATAATTATTTTTGACAAAATAATGGCATAATATTTCAATTCCTATTGTTAAGAATAATAAAGCCAATTAACAAAGGATTTCTCTAGTTCGTAAATGATTTTTTGTGCTTTTAATTGAATTTTTGTTTTATCGAACTTGTTTACATAAGAAATGGTTGAGTTTTTTGAGTTATTCTTCATAATGGATAATTCTTTGAAATAGATTAAGGAAATATATTACATTTTTTAAAATAAATGTAGCTTAGTTAAAATAAATGTAAATGTTTTGGCTGAAGTATATTAGTAGATAAAAGATCATTGGAGGTTTATAATACCAGGAGATGCATAGATTCTTGAATATGAGATTAGGAAAATGGGAATTCGTCCCATATACGATCTTTTCTATATAAAATTATCCCACTTTTATTTACTTATTATTTCTATTTTATACAGCCATTATTTTCTAGATTTGTCAAATTAATATTAATTACACATTTTTAAGCAAACTATTCATTTCTTTGCCTTTTGAACTTGACATTAAATAACTTATTATTCAATCAAAAATAATTCTGAGCCAAATTGTAGTTTACTAAGATAAAAATTGCATTACTGAAGGCCCCAGATGTTAGAAGCTTTAATTAGGTAGTTTCTAGTTATTTTTTCCACTTTTTCACAATATTTTACCTTGATGATAGCAATTATTTTTACAGTCTGTTGTTTTTTTTCAGTACTAATTTCTTTTTGTGCCATTTTATGAATACTCATAACTGTTTTAATTAGCATTTTTAACGACTTGGTTTATTTTTTATTTTGTTTACTATCTAATAAGATGATTTTTTTTTAATTCAGGAATATTTTCCTATTTTGATTGAAATTCAAATCCATTGAATACTTGATAAATCCATCTATATTCAAAGTAATTTTCATATTGAATTACTGAATGGTTTATTTTACAACTATCAAAATTCGATTTATTTTACAGCTGTCAAAATTCGATAAATCGTATGGTATTTGGACAAAACAGATAAGCAGTAAACAAGATAATTTAATAAACCAGAACCGGATAACTTAGTAATGTATTGAACAAATACCAACCATAGTAATGTATTGAACAAATGCCAACCATAGTAATGTATTGAACAAAGGTCAACCATAGTAATGTATTGAACAAATTCCAAACATAGTAATGTATTGAACAAATTCCAAACATAGTAATGTATTGAACAAATTCCAAACATAGTTTAGGGTGAAGGGAAGCATAGTGTGCCCCTGAGTTTTTCAAAGTTGGCAACCCAACAGAACGTTCTTCTTGCAACTCTAATTCTGTTTTGTTTTCTACTTTTTACAATAGTTGAGTTGTACATGAACTACAACTATTTTGTAAAAAAATGTTAAATTAAAAATTAAAAATATATAAATTTGTTCTTTAATATAATTGGAAGTTCTTTTTTTATAATCGATAAGAAATACAAATCAATTTTTTAAATGTGAATACGAATAGGAAATATTTATTTTCAATTGTTTGTATGCGCTTTGAAAAATCGTCTGAAATCGTAATTTATGAAATCGTCTGAGTTCTCACATGCATAATCTTAATTTTCAAAAATTATCTTTTAACCTATATTAACGATTTTATGGTATAAATACATTTTCTATGTTTCATCAATTTTAAAAGAAAATATTTCAATCAAATTTTCTAATATTAAATTTGAGAGATAATACCTTCTCTTCTGAGAAAGTACAATCCCATTAGTTCATCTAAGAAAGCATAAAATAAAATCAATTGTTTTTCTAATATCGAATTAGATAATACCTTATCTTTTGAGAAAGTACAATATTATTAACTCTTCTAAGAACGCATAGAATGAA
>JAPMOQ010062278.1:564119-588069 GCA_026543055.1 Argiope trifasciata
GCAAGCAAACCAGCAATAATTTAATAAATTTGTTTAGCTTGAGTGGCATCATTATTTAAATTTGATTCCAATTTTGCTTTATACTTGTAACGTCTCTTTTACTGTGGAATAAATATATTTTACTAAAACAGCCGTCGTGCTTCAATACATAATATACTGACATCCAATTTGCCGAATTTCACTCTATCTTTTAACTCCTTCATTTTAAAACCAAATTTGACTAATTTTGTTTGTTTAAAAATTATAAACCGAACTTAATTGTGAAAAAACTTAACACGGCTAAACCCGATCTATATGCGAAAAATTTAATTTTCTGAAAATTTGGTAAATATGCTCAACCCTAAATCCATTTCTTAGTTTGTTTCCTGAACTGTGGGCATAGGGCGTTGGCTCGTACAGAAGTTGCTAAGGCTTGCCGATTTATTGGCGGGTGTCGCTACTGTAAATGCGACGTGCGCTGTTGGGGGTATGATGCACCCCTTGGATTATGGAAGGGATGGTCTAGAATGTCTAATTGTGGTCAAGGAATGGGTCGGTTGCATTTAGTTTTAAAGAGAGGTGATGTGATTTTAAAATGAACTTTATGACAGAATTAACATTTATATATGATTTCGTAAAAATTAATGATTATTTAGTAGATAGAATATTCATTACCCAAATGAATAATTTAGCATAAATCAGACCGAACTGGCTTATGAAGTAACTTATGTCAGTCCATATACCAGATTTTTTCTATACACTTACATAAATTTTATGGAAGAATAAGCCAATTAAATCTATTACCACATTTTTTTCCCTTCATCGTCTTTCTTAGAAACAAAAAAAAAAAAAAACAATACATTGATGCAAATATATCTTTTTCTTGCTCTGTTTTTGATAATTTCAAGTCTATATATCTTTATTAGTTCATAATATTAATTTTAATATTAATAGTCCATATAACTTAAGTAAACGTTGATGATCTATAATCACCTCTAATATATATTTTCTTTAAAACTTTATAAACTTTAATGTCCTCACAGATGGTTACCATAAAAAGGGAAATGGAAAACTTCCGGTGTGGTGGTTGGGTCCCACTTCCCTGATAGATAAAGAAATGATAAGGGACTTGCTACTGCATTATCTATTGCGGGACACACCCCTCGTGAGAGGGACTATACAATGACCGTAATGGTCATAAGAACTGAATGATAAATCCCTCCAAAGTCACGACAATGATCCTCATACAGTTTATTCATCCTGATTTTATGAAAAAGACGAATTAGGCGAGGCTTGTTAGCGGTCACGAATTTAAGTAGTTCCAAGTTTTAGTACGGTAGAAAAATTGGTTGATATGGGTATATAATGTAGGGCTTGGGTGAGAAATTGGGGAAGTCATATACTTGTGATAAAGGAATCAAGTAAGAAATTAGGGAAATCCTACATTCGTTATGCGGGGATCAAGTAAGAAATTTGGGAGGTCATATATTTGTGATGAAGTTATGAAATAAGAAATTTGGGTGCTCACATATTTGTAATGGGGTTTATCAAGTAAGAATTTTGGGAGATCACATATTTGTAATGTGATTTTCAAGTAAGGATTTTAAGAGGTCACCTATTTGCTATGCGGTTATCAAGAATTTTGAGAGGTCATATAATTGTAATGTAATTATCAAGAATTCAGAGAGGTCACTTATATTTGTGATGTGGTTATCAAGTAAGAATTTGGGAAGGTATGATATTTGTGATCAGGTTATCAAGTACAAAATTTAGATGATCGCATATTTGTGATGTGGGTATTAAGTAAGAAAGTAAGTGAACCACATACAAAAATACTAACCGTTGGGTTAAAGAAAAATTATAGAAAATTCGATAAAAGAATTTTATTAAATTTTCTGGTTTAATTCAATATTTTAAGTAGATGCAGTTTATGTAATTAATTTTGCTAAAAGATTTTAAAGAAGATAAAAAAAATTGCTCGAAAATTCTACACGACCCCAATTTGAAGGAATACCTCGAATAAGCAAATGAAAACAAATTGCCTTCTATTAAACCTCTCAAATTTCTTATTTAGTATTAGCTAATCCATTCCCAAAAGACTCTAAAAAAAGCATGGAAAGAGGGAGACGACAATCTCTTCTAAAATTGCACACTTTTTTAAAAAACAAAATTAATTCCACTCGTGTCTGTTGAACCTCCACAATCCCCAAGGCACAGATCAGATTAAACACCTCCAAATCTTCGCTGAAAGTTTTAAACACCGTTTAAGTCGGGAAAGGTCACCGCGCTGATCGGGGGGTAAAAACCCTGCCACAGATCAGGAGTCAATTTACTGTAGATGTCGTGCCCCTTTAGCCTGACATCTGTTCCCAGGGCCACCCCTGGATCCGCCCCCTTGGGGCGCCCCAAGCCTATTTCCATAATGGCCTCCTTCCAGTCTGCCTGGCAGTCAATACTTGGTGTCTGCTCCCCTCCCTGTTTGGGTCAGTACATTATGGGCTATAAAAATAACGCGGGGCTGTTATCGGATGGATTTGCATTAATCGGGTATTAATCGAATGTCATTTCAGCACGGGGAGTGATTGATTTGGTCGATGGACTCGGTGTTTTTTTTTTTTTGGTTATTTATTGGAAGTTTGCGTGAGATCGAAGCGATGAAAACTTAATTGTTTTTCATTGATTAAGGAAACTCTATTTGAAGGTTAAATTTTTGTTTGTGGCGATGTTATCGTACATGTGAAATATTCTGGTTAATTAATAAAGTACATGTCTTATGCGACTTTTTCATGTATCAACTCTTTTAACTAGCAAGAATTCTTTGATATCACGTATTCAAGAACTTCCCAAATACCATGTATCAGGATGTAAGTGTTTTTTAGTATCCTCGGTTCCTTAGTATCTTGACATTTTTGGTTTATTAAACTTTTCCCGATATCAGCTTTTTTTCGATTGTGAGAATTTTCGAATATTTCATATTCACAAAAATTCATCAAGTACTATCTACGAAGATTTCTCAAGTGTTATTTTATCATCTGATGTTCTTTAGTACCTTGAAATCCGAGGTTTACTAAACCTTTTCCAGTATCACCTCTTTCGAGTATCGAGGATTTTTTTAGTGCCTAGTATTCAAAAACATTTCAAGTATCTTTTATTAAGAATTTTGTAGTATCAACCTGATCTACAAGATAATAAGGGCAAGGAGTCTTCAAGATATTAAGGATTTATTTAACATTTTCCACTGACAACTAGTTTCGGGAGCGGGGAGATTTACCAATCTCATTTTTATCTCGGAAATATCATTATAGAACATAAGTTTGAGCCTGATCCATTGATTCCCAAAGTTATTTTAATACATTTGGCATTATTATTTCTAAATCAAGAATATACTTTCCTAATTATGAGATTAATGCAATAAATATTCATTGAACTGAACTTGTTAATATTGGAAAGATACTCTAACGTAAAAGTGTGTTAGTAATTTCATTTATATAAATATATTAATTTTGAATAGATTAAGTCCAAAAGGAATATTAATAATGTATACAAAAATAGATAATCATTTACATCACAAGCAGAAGAAAAAAGATTTTCGTTTGCATATCACACAGAAATTAAAATTAATATACAATTTTCTCAACCAACGATAAAATTCATCATTTTCACTTCTTCGACGTATGTCAAGAGGCCCGATTATTTAAATAAATCCATAGAATGTTTTATTAATGTAAAAGTTTTCAAATATCGATAAAATATTTCTATTGAAATCATGATGTGTGATTTGCAAGAAACAGTAAGTGCTAAGCTACTCTTTAAGAATGCATATGATGATAGACTGACTTCACCAATTTGTAGACCCATCATCTTCCATAAGATAATTTTATATAAAAAAATCCATTATCTGCCTTCCTAATCCGTATCAACTCATGCAAAGATCCTCGATTGATTAAAGGACAATCAAAATTCTACCTGCACTAAGGATCATGGATTAATCTGAATGATTGTACTGCAGCGACAGTCATTCAGTTTAATCAGTGATAGATACTCGGTATCGACATTTTCAGTAAATCCAATATATACAATTGCTTATATTAGTCAATGTCTCTTGTATATTAGTCAATATATCTTGTCAATGTATTCTTAATCGTTTAATTCACTTTCATCCGCCTATTTTAAACCAACAGGACCTGGTTGGTGAAAAATCTCACTCAAAAGTTTTTGACTTTTTAAGAGCAATTTAATTTTCTTCGTAGCATTTAAAATTTGAGATTTTTTTTTACCTCATATCAAATCATGATTATTCGTGGATCTTAACTTTTAACGTTTTATAATGGATTTCTATTTACATTTTCTTTAAATAGAACTGTTTAAAAATCCTTGTGAATGGTGCAGCTTGTCCTAAATTAGACCTCGTGCCAATAAAACACAACATAATCATACCATATCTAAAACCAACGCAACACTTTATTATTCTTATCTCATATCCCATTGCAACCTTTGACCGAAAGCCGATGACACTTCCAAAAACATACTGCGCAACTTCCTCCTACCTCATGCTGATATTCCTCGACTTGGAAACAATATTTCCAAATCCGCTGCCTAGAAATTCTCTCCCATCTCCCAACGTCAGTTGCACAATCTCTGCTAATCCTCTATGATTTGTTCCATGATCCGATCGCCCCATTCCCCTTCCTAAATCTCTAGTTCTCCCCCTCCGGATCGCATAAAGTTCTTTGGCGATTTCCTATGGAAGGGTGAGTGGGATGGATTATGAGCGAAACGATATGGGGTCATGAGCTACAAATGGAATGGGATAGGTTTGATACGAATCCAGCGTTGCCTTGTAGCTCCTGTTTTGACTCGTTCTTCCAATTCTGATGGACAGCTGGTGAGCTCGATATCTGGTGGAGTGTCTGCCCCGTGCCAAATTCGAGCTTTGTGTCGAATTTTATGCGGATTTTATTTTTGGCTTTTCGGTAAGAGATTATTATGCCAGGTGATGCGTACTTTTTCTCGCCACCTTTGGCGACCAAGTGAATTCGCTGTAACTAATAACTGGTAAACTTTTGATTTAAAGATATATAATCATAAAATTATTAAAATAATCAAAACCCATTTCTTGGTCAACAAAAATTAACGAGGTGTCAATACTTTTGACCATTGTCCACCGATGCCTCACAGAAAAAATTCCTTATTTGGAATTCTTGCTTGAAAGTGGAATCCTTGACGAAGTTTTCAGGCCGGATTCTTTTTCTTTTGATTATTGTTTTGATTTGGTTCTGTTACTTTTTGCTTAGCTTATTTTGTTGATTAATATATATATATATATATATATATATATATATATATAATTGGATCTTAATGGCTGCAATCAGTAAAATATTTTTAAACTTCTAATTTTTATAGTCATGCATATTATATTATTTTAGAAGATTTAAACAAATCTGTTTATTGTATTGATTCAAGCATCTAATAATGTAATAGGAAAGGGCACAAGTTAAAAAAATGTGCAGTTAAAAAAATAACTATCTTGTTTAAAAAATAAAACTTTGCTTTGAAAAAAAAATTCTGCAATCTAGAAGTCAAAGTTCAATTCCTTTACAATTAATTTAGAACTGCATGAAACCAGCTTCAGACAAAACTAGGGCTTGAAAATCACTTTTTAGCTCTTCTAAGATAGGGCAGTTATTGAAAAACTTTAAACACAACAGTTGTTCAACATAAGGGGCTAATTTGAATAATTGAATTTATTTTTCTACCTTCAATATTAAGAAAGTTAAAGCGGAATGAAAATCCTCCCCCACGCCATACAACCTCTACCGGAGGTTGAAATTATATGAACATTATTCTCCCGCCATATTTGGAGAATAATGTTCATATACAGCCCTTTTAAGCTAGATTATCTATTTAAAGACTAATACGAGGTTTTTACATTTCTAACAATATATTCAAAGCCGGTTAAATCAAAGTAATTATGGCAGTTATAACATATATAATCGTTTAACCTATGGATGGTTTTGAGTTTAAATGATCATGGTCCGTGAAGAACTGAATAAATATTTCATTTTAATAAATTCTTATTAATTATTAACTAAATAAATTAAAATAATTACTTTTTTCTAACATTTACTTCGAAATGGGCTGGTCCTTATTCTCCAAAGCACCTAGAAATTGAACTTATACGGATTACATAAAATATCTGGATGTATTCTAAATAGGGATTACTTAATTTTTTTCACGTAGTAAGTTTCAAAAATAAAATAAATATGAATATTCCAAGAGTTTCTAAATTTTGGAAAAGATAGCATCAAATCATTTAATTAAATTAAAAGATTCTGCGTTTCTGTAATTTATTTATTATATTGACATGCCCAAAATATAAACAGCATCACGCACATTTTTTTATAAATCGTTTGGGATCTATCTGAACGAAATAAACGAATATCAACGAATTAAAAATATTTTCTCATCCATCTCTCCCCCCCCCATAAAAAACTATTTTATATTTGCGCATTCATAAATTTTAACACTCATTTAGTTTGGTATTTTAAATTGCATATCGCTCGATTTTAAATACTTTTTTCTCTTTTCAGATTTTTTGAAAGACGATATTTTAAATCTTTCTATCCTGTGAAACTCCTACTCTTGAACCTAAATGTAGGCGTACAATATAAGCAGTTAGATTCTATTATTTTAAAACCTATATTCTAAACCTTTTGCTTTCGAAAAAAAACGTCAATTTTTATCAGCAAATTTTTTAAGATGAAGCATTTATTGCACACATCTATGAAAAAGAATTCGCTTAGCTACATAATTTCTATACATCGAAAAAAATTCTATAAGTTTCATTTTTCAAAAATTAGTTTTGAATGTCTGGATTAGAATGGGCTTGGCTTGTATTTGTTAGTGTATTTCCTCATAGCAAATTTTAAAAAAGCACAAATAAAATAGTAATCGGTTTCCAAATACATAATTGTGCTATCAAATTAAAAGTTATAAAAAGAAAGGAAGAACATAATATGAATAAAATGAATTAAACAAATTATAATGAAATGTTTCTGAATTTAAAAAAATTCTTCATTATTTTTAATAAGTGTTGAAAAGTTTGAAAAAAATGGGTTTTAATCTCCTGCGTTAGTTTTATTTCAAATGAGATCTTCTTTGGAACAAAGATTTTACATTAATGGAAAAAATAGTTATATATGCAGGCCTATAAAGAGTGCCAACATTTTACAAGTAATAAGGGCATATTTGTAATTTTTTGACGATATATCCATGCCACATTGCACAGAAAATTGAAAACGCATAACTAAATAACGATTACGAATATCTGGACGTATATGTTCTAAAAACAATTCTGAATGAATTTTTCTTTCACAATTCAGAATTCTAGCTTTAGTAATAAAAAGAAAAGATTTTTATAGTTTGCTTGATATTTTTTCCGGTTAAATTTTTTTAATAACTTAATCGTGTATCAATTAAGGATTTACTCCCATTTTTATCATGTACGATCATGATGTTGTTTTGATTTGATGTTTTTGAAGCCAAAAAATTGACGCTTTACCGCTTTTGAGGGATCAATTTTTCAATTTTAACGTTATTAGAAATTATCAAAGAAGATTATCGTATTTGTCTTACTGGCAACATAAAGTTACAAAATGGCGTGAATGTCCGCCATGGCTGGGTTTTAAGAAATACAGAGAAGAAAATGGGAATGAATTTGAAACCTGAAAGGATATATATGTATATATATATACACTGAAGTGACAAAAGTCATGGGATGACTGTTAATATCGTGTCGGTCCTCCTTTTGCCCGGCGAAGTGCAACAACTCGACGTGTCATGGAGTCCACAAGTCGTTGGAAGTCCTCTGCAGAAATATTGAGCCATGCTGTCTGTATAGACGTCCATAATTGTGAAAGTGTGGATGATGCAGGAGTTTGGGCACGAACGGACCTTTCGATGATGTCCCATAAATGCTCGATGGGATTCATATTGGGCGATCTAGGTGGCCAGATCATACGCTGGAATTGTCCGGAATGTTCTTCAAACCAATCGCGAATAGTTCCAGCCCGGTGACATGGCGCATTGTCATCCATAAAAATCCCATCGTTGTGTGGGTACGTGAAGTCCATGAATGGCTGCAAGTGATCTGCAAGCAGCTGAACATAACCACTTCCAGTCAATGATCGGTTGAGTTGCATCAGAGGACCGAGTTCTGGCCATGTAAAAACAGCCCACACCATTATGCAGCCACCACCAGCTTGAACAGTGCTTTGCTGACAGTTTGGGTCCATGGCTTCGTGGGGTCTGCGCCACACTCGAACTCTACCATCAGCTCGTAACAAATGAAATCGTGACTCATCTGACCACGCCACGTTTTTCACTGGTCTAGGGACCAGTCGATATGCTCACGAGCCCAGGAGAGTTGCTGCAGACGATGTCGTGCTGTCAGTAAAAGCACTCGAGTCGGTCTTCTGCTGTCATAGCCCAAGGAAGACAAATTTCGCCGCACAGTCCTATCGGACACGTCCCTCGTACGTCCCACATTGATTCCTGCAGTTATTTGACGAAGTGTTGCGTGTCTAATAACATTGACCATTCTACACAGACGTCGGCGGTCTCTGTCGTTAAGTGGATGTGGTCGCCCACTGCGTTGTCCATGATTTGATGTGATGCCTGAAATTTCATACTCTCGGCACACTCTTGATACTGTGGATCTCGGAATGTTGAATTCACTAACGATATCCGCAATGGAATGACCCATGCGTCTAGCTCCAACTAACATTCCACGTTCAAAGTCTGTTAATTCTCCTCGTGCCACCATAAATCACAAAAAACCTGTTCACATGAATAACTTGAACACAAATGAAAGCTCTTGAAAACGAACTGCGCATTTATACTTTTTCACTGCGATACTACTACCATCTGTATTTTTGCATATTGCTATCCCATGACTTTTGTCACTTCAGTGTATGTGTATATATATATATATATATATATATATATATATATATATATATTCTTTAATTTTTCAGGTTGACAAAAAATAATAAAAGGAATTACTTAAAAACAATACAAAATTTACTTCATACTTACGAAATACTTCGATTAATTCGTATATTTCTCTTTTGCTTTAAAATGTGGCTGGGTGTTTTTATGTCAATGTATTCGGTATAAATTTAATATTTATATAAAAAATAATAAAATTCATCAAATGTAATAGAATACACATTTTCGATTATTGAGTTTTAAATAAACTTTAAAAAAAACTGCTTTTCATGAAATTATAAAATGAAAAATATTATTTCTTTAATAATATGTGTTTTTAAATAACATGACTATTAGCAACAATTGTTTATGAATTCCTTTCCAAACAAAGGAATAACAATTTTTTATGCAAATTTTTCCTCCAGATTAATAAGTGATTGAAATAAATAAAAAAAAATGTTAAAATGTCTGAAAATAAATTTTTTGAATGTTTTGATGTTTGAAATTCGATTTATTTTGGGATCACTGAAGAATTACGACTTATTTTATAGAAATATACTTAAAGTTTAATTTCTTTTGCATTTTTTACTTCCAAATGTTACGCTTTAAATTAAAATATTAAAAAATGCTTTAGAAAATTTGAAAATAAATAAATGCTTAATTTCAGTATTCTAATTATTCATTTTTAATTGTATTTGATGACTAAATTATTGTTCTTAATAATTTTGTAATTAAAAAATTAAATATTTTAATTTCCATAGATTTATGTAAATAAACTTTCATACATTTCATTAACTTTTATCAATGCTTCCAATTTTATTTTCTTCAAATTTTCGAATAATTGTGTCTAATAGAAAAAAGACATTTTTTAAAATTCCCTTTCATCCTCATTTATAAAATTTTTGAATCATCTACTTTTTTTAAAAAAAAAATTCGTTTATTTTAAAAAAATAATAAACTTATTCGAAATCGAAAATAATTTTCTCCTCCTTTTTTTCCTTTTGTGCAATGACATTTTATTAACCGCCATGAAAAAAAAAATATCTATAAAATTTAAGTCATTTTGACTAGTTCACGCGTTTTGATAATAATCAATCATACATTCTGGCGCTTTTCCAAAATAACAATTACCTTTCACACTTCCTTTCAATGATAATAAAAAAAAAAATAATCAAAGAAAGGCAAAGTGAGAATTTTCGGAACTGACAATATAATCTCCGATTTCTAAACAACAATAAATATGCCAAACGATTTCTCTATTCATAAAACAAAAACACAAAAAAGAAGCATTTATTTCTCGCAAAAAATTATATCCGGTTCTAACTAGCCGATAATTGAGCCGTGTTGCAAAACACATAAGAAAATTTTAAATAAAACAATAATAAAATTATTATTAAACTTTAAATAAATGCTTTATGAGAAATTAAAAGAAAAAAAAACATTTTGATTCCGAATATTTGGTGAATAAAAACTTACGTTTAATTTCTGTTATTATTCTAACATTAATATTTTTAATGAGTATTTTAATCTTTCTTTAACATTTTCAACATTACCGACGAAATATCTCGTCTTTCAGATACTTTAAATTACAGGTTCTGTTTTAATATAAAACAAGTTATATATATATAAAATTCAATTCCCACCTAGATCAGAAAAGAAAAAAATATTTTAGTTACTTTTTTTTAAATAATTATCAAAAAAAGTAAATAACAAATTATTGATTTTCACAAGAATTGAACTCGCATTCTTCGTTTTCACGGGAAAAATATTGAAATCCTAGCGTATTACCAATTGAGCTACTGCCTGTTGATTTCAATTTTCATCACAAACTGCTAAAGCTCCATTTAAAACATTAAAAATTAATTAAATTTAATGAATTAATTAATATTTGGAAAAAATTATATTAATATCAAGTATCATCTACTACAAGTTTTAAAAAAAAACTTGTATTTGAACTTGAGGAGATGAATAAAAAATATTTTATTGACAATTGAAAATTTGTACAAGATATATCAATAAATATATTTAGGGAGAGTGTGAACTAATAGTAGGAAGTGAAAAGTAAATGAAAAAATTAAACTTATTTTTCGAATATATGTTAGAAAGTACAACCTATCTAAACTGGCATCAGACAAATTTTAGCAGACAGAAATCTGTAATCGGAAGTATCTGAAAGACGAGATATCTCGTTGGTAAAGTTGGAAAATGTTAGATTTATTGCATGAATTAATAACTGGGGAGAAGAATTAGAACAATTTCTGAATTGGTATATTTTCCATACAATAAAAAGCAATAAGATATGTACATTTAAAGCATAAGCATATCCTTAAATATAAGTAATATATCTTAAGATATATTTCAATTTTCATTACAAACTGCTAAAACTCTATTCAAAGTATTAAAAATTAATTTGATTTAATTAATGAATTAATATTTGAAAAAAATTAACATCAAGTGTCATCCACTACAAGTTTTAAGTAAAAATATTTGAACTCTAGTGGATGAATAAAAAATATTTTATTAACTACTGAAAATTTGAACAAAATCTATCAATAAATACATATATGGAGAGTGTGAACTAATAGTAGGAATTGAAAAAATAAATGAAAAAAACAAAGATATTCTTCAAATATGGATTAGGAAGTTCAGCCTATCTAAACTGGCACAAGAGACACATTTTAGCCCACAGAAATCTGTAATTGGAAGTATCTGAAAGACGAGATATCTCGTCAGTAACGTTGAAAAATGTTAAATTTTCAATACGTGAATTAATAACCAGTGCGAAGTTATTTAATAACCAGTTATTTCTGAATTGGTATAGTTTCCATACAACAAAAAGCAATAAAATACGTAAATTTAAAGTACAAGTATCTCTTTAAATATAAGTAATATAAGCATCTCTTAAATTATAAGTATTTCGATTTTCATTATAAACTGCTAGTGTCATCCACTACAAGTTTTAAAAAAATGTATTTGAACTCGAGTGGATGAATAAAAAGTATTTTATTAACTACTGAAAATTTGAGCAAAATATGTAAATATATGTAGGGAGAGTGTGAACTAATAGTAGCCATTGAAACATAAATTTATTCTTCAAATAAGGGTTAGAAAGCTCAACGTATCTAAACTGGCATAAGACACAAATTTTAGCGCACAGAAATCTGTCATTGGAAGAATCTGAAAGACGAGATATCTCGTCGATAGCGTTCAAAAATGTTAAATTTCAATACCTATTTTAATAACTAGAGCGAAGAACTAGAATGATTTATGAATTGCTATAATTTCCATACAACAAAAAGCAATAAGATACGTATATTTAAAACATAAGTATCTCTTTTCAGGAAAGTTCTACCAATGGAACATATCCTACTTTAATTTATTCATATCTTGTTAAAAAAAAACTTAGATAACCTTAATATATAGAATTCCAGATTTTATTAATTCTTTAGTTTACTCTTGACCATTCGCAAAAAAAAAAAAAAAAAACTAATTATTTAAAATATATACATAAACTTTTGACTTCACACATATGGATTGAAAGGCCGCCTACTTTCAAATGTTAAAATCATAATATCCTCTATTTTTAAACAAACGAAAACCCATTAATATCTGCATGCCAAAACAAAATAGTAATAAAGCACGCATCAATTTTCCGTTTAAAAATTGTTGCAAGCATTAAGCAGTTGGTAGAAAGGGGAAAAAAGCATGTTGACAAAAATAGTTGGAAAACTATTATGACTTTGCGCAAAATAATGTTTTAAAAAACGTTCTAAAAGTCATAAACAATAATAAATCCTCAATTTAACTTTAGTTTGGAAAGCGTGATTTTCAGAAACTGTTTAGGTAATTTAAAATCGACTTTTTAAAAAAATGAATTCAATTTAAAATATTTTTGTTTTAATATCTGCCATACAAATGTTGCATTGGGTTTGTTCACATTTCCATTGTTAATAACAAGTCAATCGAAAAATATTTATGTTCTGCACAACAAAAATATCACGTTAGTTGTACACCACATGAATCTCATTCCAAACAAACTTGCTTTAAACCCTTAATTTTTAGTATCATCATTCTTTATTGCTAAACAAATGATAATAATTTATGACACATTAGAAATTTACAAATTTGAAGCTGTCGGAACTGATTAAAATTTCAATTTATCCCAAAACTTAGAGATGAAAGTGGTAATCAAATGTTCTTTGGGAATAAAAAAAATTTAAAAAGAATATAAAATAAATTTGAAAATAAAAATATGCTGCCAATCAAAAGGGAAATCAGCTAATTTAAATCAATTAGGGGATCTCACGAATATTAAATTATTATTCATTTGTTAAGCATCGAGTGATGAAATAAAAAGTAAAACTTCTAAACTTAATATATATTTATTAACTCGAAATAAAAGTTAATACGCCGTATTTTTTTGGTGGCAAAATCACAATAAAGTGCCTCCTCTTTCGTATACTAAAACCATAATAAAATCTTTAATCATATAATCTTTTACTTTTAAGCAAATATAAATCAAATAATATTTTCATTTCTAAACAAAACAATAATAAGGCTCATAGCAATTTGTCTCTTGAAAATTGCAGCTTACTTTACGTGATGGTAAAAAAAAGTATGTTGACAAAAGTAGTTCGAAAACTAAACGAAATTGACATTTCTCAAAATAATGTTTATTGTTTATACAAAAACGTGCTAAAAAACCACAAACAATTATAAACCCACAATTTAGCGTCAGTTTAGAAACCTTTCATAAGGGAAAGTTTGATTTTCAGAAATTGTTTGGATAGTTTAAAATCGATTTTTCAAAAAATAAACTTAATTAAAAATACTTTTCTTGTTTTAACATCTACCATACAGATGTTACATTGGATTCGATGGTAAACAAAAAGTCAGTAAAAAATGTTTTCTGTTCTATACAACAAATAACCACATTAGTTGTACACTTCGTAAGCAACTAAACATCATTCCAACTTAAAGGTGCTTCGAATCCTCAATTTTAAATATCATCTTTCATCGTTGCCAAACAAGAAATAGTAAATTATTGTGCATTAGAAACTTGCTGATTTGAAACTATCAGAACTGCATTAAAAGTTTATTTTATCAAAAAATTAGAGAGGAAAATGGAAATTAAGTGTTATTTGCGATTAAGTTTGGAAAAAGAAACAAAATTAAATTTTAAACAAAGGACCTGCTTCCAATCAAAGTTGAAGTTAGCTAGTTATTATCTATTGCGGAATCTTAAGAATATTAAATTATTATTCATTTGTTAAACATTGTGGTGGATAAAAAATAAAAAACTCAAAAAGATCAAAATATATTTCTTAACACGAAATTAAAAGTTAATAAGCCATATTTCTTACTTGTCGAATTCGCAATATAATATTTAATCTTTTAGAAGCAAACGATATTTCTGTAGTTAAAAAATTCCTGTAGTTCGATATTCCTGTAGTTTTTTCACAAATATATATGATAAGATGTAGATAGTCTTCTTCATGTTGCCAAGCAAATTATAAAAATAAAATGTTGAAAAAGATATAACATCAGAGAGTGCTGGAAACTAAAAAAAAGAGCTTTTCATATTAGATGAGAGGAATATCATATTGGATGAGGTCTTTAGCATAGTGGAATTTAATTTCTTGGTTTTTTTTTATTTCCTACATAGCAGATTCACAACATAATATCTAGCCTCTTAGCTGCAAACAATATCTCAGTTGTTAAAATAAATAAATATTTTTTTACGAAACTGTGCGTCTATCTGTTGATAATTCCCGTTTGGTTGCCAAGCATATTATGGAAAAACATTAAATTAAAAAGAGTGAGAGACGCCATATTTTCTACTTGACAAATTCACAATATAATATTTAATTTTCTACTAGCAAACGATATTCCAGTAGTTAAAAAAATATTTTTTCATGAATCCATGAGCTAAACTGTGGGTAGTTTCGTCTTGTTGCCACACACATCATGAAAAAATATTAAAATGTGTGTACACCCTTGAAACTTTGAAAATTACTCAAAATATCGATAATTTTTACTGCTTCAAAATATTTTCTGATTCTTTAGCTTTCAAATGATACTAAGTTGTTGTCAATATTTGGAATATTTCTCAAATTTAAGGATTTTTCTTGAAGTGCTTTGACTAAAAACTCAAGTTTCGGTTTCTAAACCAGATGTAAAAAAAACCAGTTTTCATAAATTTTACTTGAAATTTTTCTGCTTTATGAAAAAAAATATTTATTAAAAATATTTTTTATTTCATTCCTTTTGTTTGGCAACGATATTTAACTGTATTTCACAAGTTTTGTTTACTTGTGCTTTTCGCTCGTGCTTGTGATATTTTTTTCTCTATTCATCTATACTTATAATAAAGCTCAATGTGTGTGTGTGTTGGCGTTCTACAGGCCAGACCGTTGGACCTACAGCTACCAAATTTGGTACATGTATACCTTAGAGGACGGGAATGTGCACCTCGGAGCCCTTTTTTCGAATTTTTAACTTGAATTTGAATTAATTAAAATTTAAGCGAAATTTCGACTTTTTTCCGCTATAACTTCCGAAAATATTATCGCACAAACATCATTTTTACATCAATCTAAAGATTAAAAAATTAGCTTTCTAATGGTAACAGTGTTTTAATGTATAACTTAAGCTTCTATTTTTAACGAATTTTTAAAGAAATATTTTAACCATGTTTTTTTAGCACGTGACCGGATAAAATAAAAGAAAACAATGACGGAAGTTGAGATTAAAAAAAACTATCATCGCAAATCAAATCTAAAGAAATACAACTTTCAGCACGTGACTGGATAAAATAACATAAATATAAAAAGTGATATTTTTTAAAAAAATAAATGCAAGGCAAAGGATTCTATGATCGTTTGCAATATTTCAATCATTAATTCAATAAATTATCTTTATTTATACAGTATATGCATTCAAATTCCGGTCCGATGGCTAATTTGTAGAATATTATTATTAGGCATATATATTGTTTAATACTATTAATTTGATCTAAATGAAGTAAATAATTACATTTTATGTAGCTTGAGTCAAACAATGCATTGATAAATAATGAGTTTTAGATTTCTTCATACCTTGCTCTGTGAGCCATATTTTACAAAATATTTTTATTTATATTTTAAATAAAAGTTGTTACATCAATCAGTCTTCTAAATCAATCATTAAAACTGATTGATTTATAAAAATAAAAGAATATTATTAGGAAAACGTGCTCTTTTAGAGCTTTCCGTCCATCATCTTAGAGAAAATATTAATTTCAGGCCAATCATTGCCCGGAATTACTTCAAGGCTAATGAATATGTGATTTAATTGAAAATTTTTGAACGCATTACTCATGGCAAACCAGCTGGTCGCCAAAGGCGGCTAGTATGATATAAAATGATCTTTGCCTTTCGTAATAAACGTTTGTAGCTAATAAACATGCAAAGAGAAAAGTCACTCTCGATTTTAAAAATTTATCAGAAAAATCATTTGCTTCTAAAAATAAATTTGGTAATATTTCTGCTAATGCAGGAATTAATGATGCAAGAAATACTATACATTTTCATAACTTGATTGAAGTAGACAGCACGAAGATTAATATTAGATATAGTTTCCAACTAGAATTGTGTGTATATACAAATTAGAATTTAAGACATCATATCTATAAAAATATGCTAATATGATCATTAAATATCAATTAATTAACTAATAATTAGTATAATATAATTTTTCTCATTGAAATTAATTTAAACATATAATTACTGACCTACTGCGAAAAAATTATTTTTAATTATTTTTAATAAAAAAAATTCTTAGTCTGTTCGTAAACCTTAAGAAAGGTATTATAGTTACATCAAGTGCTTGAAAACACAACACAAATAAACTTTTCACATTAGATCAGAAAGTTTTAGCATATTAAAGGATTTTTTGATTTTCTAATTTTCTACGAGGCAAATTAATTTTTTAACCTCTTTAGCAGCAAATGATATTTTTACAGTTTAAATAAATATTTTCTCATGAAACTCTGAATAATCTAATATCATTATCATACAAGTAATGAAAAAAATATATTTAAAACAAAGAAATTGTAGTAATAATGTGTGGCAGAAACTAAACTAAAAATAAGCTATTGGTATTCTCGTCTTGTTACCCAGAAAAGGATGAAAAATAATAATATAAAACATATTAACAATGTTTGCTGAAAACTGAAACAAAAATAAGATTTCTATATTAGGTAAAGAACATTTAATGTGTTAAAACTTTTTTTTTCTAATTTCTTATGTGCAATTCTAACATTTTTAATAGCAAACGGTATTCCTGTTGTTAAAATAAATATTTTTCCAATAAGCTGTGGATAATCTAATCTTGTTCCCAAGCAATTTATAAAGAAAACATTTTTAAAAAAAGAGATTATAATGACATTGTGTGGTGGAAACTAAACCAAAAATAAGCTGTCAATATTCTCGCCTTACTACCAAGCAAATTATGAAAAATAATAATATAATATGAGTTATAATAACAATGCTTGCTGAAAACTAAAGCAGCAATAAGTTTTTCATATTAGATGATGAAACTTTAATATATATATATATATTTTAATTTTCTAATTCTCTTCGTAGCAAATTCGGAATTTAATCTCTAACCTCTTTAGCATCAAACGATATTCCTGTAGTTATAATAAATATTTTCCCACGAAGCTGTGAATAATCTCATCCCGTTGCCAACAAATCATGAAAAAAAATATTAAAAAAAGAAATTTCAGTAACAAAACGTTCTGGAAACTAAAACAAATAAGCTTTCAATATTAGGTGAGAAAAACCTTCAGTATATTAAAACCCAATTTCTTGAATCATTCTATTAGCCATTGAGAATTGTCAGAAAAGAAAAAGAAGAAAATGATTCGAAAATATATTTATTCTTTATTTCCACCGCATGAGTGGCAGTGATATTTTCGAACAACCATCGACTTCCTCGTTTCCCAATATACAGCCAGAGCGAGTCACTCTTAAATGCATGATGGCCAGTCACGATTTAGTGGAAAACGAAATAGAAACTCAGGAAGATGCTGAAAAAAAAAATAAAAGAAAGAAAAAAAAAAGGAACAAAATCCGCAACCGTATATTTATACCGCGGTCTTTTGTTCGAACTTCTCGCCGGTCCAATATCCTTCCCCTCCCCCAAAATGCCATAGAGACAAGAAATCGGCTGATGGTCTGAACCTAAATCGTGTCTCTCCACCCAGCCTGCCTCCACTGAGGAGGTTGAACCACGGCCAAGAAAATAGTTTAATAAACAAGTGAGAAAAACGCATAGGTGTGATAGTTTTATTTCCATTCCAAAAATCTGGAAGTAATGGCCGTTTATTGCTTTGGCACTGCAAGTCTAGACTACATCCACCGGCTGCGATTTGTTTTGGAGAAAAGTGATTTGTTTTTTTTATCTTGCCCAATTTCTAAATGTCTCTGTTCTTTTGGAGGGCAATGTCCCAGGAGTAATTGGGAAGTTGTTTTTTCCTCCATGTTACGTATTTAATTGCTGTTAGTTAACTTAATAAATAGTATTTATTACCTTTTATCCCTGTCGTTTTCTGAATGGGTTTGAGTAAAAAGAAAACTAAGTACGATTAGGTTTTAATCCTTAGATTTTTGAAAGAAAGTAGCAATTTCCTTTAAAATAAAATACATTTATTTAATTTATTTTATTCTACTGGTTTCAGAGTTGCCCTGAAATATGAGTCTATCTTGTCAGAGTTTTAATGCAATAGGATCGTTACAATAATCACAGTATTTACTGCAACAGGATTATTAAAGATTTTAAAGCGATTGAGTTTTTCCATTTCTATCTCGCTCTATATTCTCAGACATATAAATCATCCCGTTTATAAATCTTTACTAGCCTTGTCGATGGTCAGATGTAGGATTCTTTTTCTTTTATTTCATTGTAAAGTCAATAACCTTGTAGTTATGTGAGCATATTGACGAAATAGTGTTTTATAGTTGAACGAAATTGAGGACAAATATTATAGTTTCTGGAAAGGATATTTGATGTATTTTTCGCTGCAGCAAATTAAAATCAATGGAAATGATCGACCCAAACTTTTTTTGTGTATTCTTATAAATAATATGTTTCTGCCCCCTTTATTTCAGCATAAAAAAGTATAGACTTACGACAAGACAATTATTGCCGTAAATGCTCAGATTTTTTCTATTATATTTTCACGCATAAATTTTTTATGCTTCATAATATTGTAAAAATAAATTTCAAAACCTTTTTTAATGTCTTTCTTTTAACCGATCGAAAAATAAATTTAAAGCACAACATCAATTTTGCCACCAAAATCACATATCAAATTACATTATCTACTTTTTTGCGTAGTTTTGTCGAAAATATTGACTGACAAATAATCTGTTATTTGTTTATTTGTTTAAGGATTTGATATAATTCTACACATTAAATGCTAAAACTATGTACCAAATTCTATTTAGCTAACTTTTTACATTTTTTAGTTGCCATACTTACTTGTATTTTGACATTTCAATTTCTTTTAAATGTGTCTAATACAAAAATAAAATAGCAATATAGGACTTTGCTATCAATCTAATGCATCTCATTCATTAGTTTAATTTTTAATATTCGTGAAAAATAATTATGTTCTAAAGAACACGTCTAAAAACGAACATTTTTACAAAAACCATTGATCAGTATTTTCGATATAATAAGCTTAGATTTTGTAAAGTACTTATTAGAGTAGTATTAAATCAAGAATGTAGAAAATGTTATAATATTTTTAGGTAGAAAATGTTAGAAATATTTTTTATGTTAAAAGCAATAAGTATTTCTTCAAAATTGAAATAAATAAAAAATAAAAGAAAGCCATACATATCTGTTTTTTAGCCCTTGCAAGATATAATATTTGTAAATAATCTCCAATTTGTTCCCACATTTAGAAGTAGTAAAACTAGTTAAATCATTTTAATATTTCTTTCAAATATTTCTGAAAATATAAAAAGTAAACTAGTCCAGGAGAATAGAATTTTATATTGAAATTACACTCAACGTGCAGAAAATTAGGTATAATTTTCGGAATCATACCTGTTTTGTGGTTAACCTTTGAACAAAGTCGATTGTATAACAGGAATATGTGGAAGGTAAATTTCAATAATGACAAAACGAGGGAAACTAAAAATTTGGTATACGAATTTAACATTTATAGAGTAGAAACCTTTCAAATTTTGAGTTAAATCCAATTATGGGCTGAATATCTGTCAGTCTGTACTTTCAGAAACACGTAAACGCGATAGTTCAAAAATTCAGTGAGTTAAATGTATCATATTGGGTGTGGAATTATTTTATTATTAGTGCAATTTTATTCCAAATTTTTATTTCAATTGGTTAAGAAAATCCTTTTTAAAACAGAAATTCTATTTTTGGATACTATTAATTCATGCCAGTGATTAATTGCCAAATAACTCGCCAAGAAAACACGAAAAGATTCAGTAAAAATATTAAATTCCTGACAAAAGTTAATATTTCGTAACTATTGTACGCCAGTACCATGTTAGACGTTTTCTGACATAAGTTTATTGGAGAGTGTAGGAGAAAATTTTATGGAAACCCCTCCCCTTAATTTTGCTATAGGGATGAAATTTTTAAACAATTTGAAAACATTATTTTGCCTCTTTATTTTAAAAAAAAATTCACCATTCGTTACTAATAATGGAATATATTGAAGTCAATCGAAGAGTTTGACTGTTAGCTCTTTTCTACAAAAACTCAAAAAGGTGTAAGGATATCCGAATGCAGAATAGATAATATATTCTTTCTAAATTCAACAAACAACATATCCAATAAATTTTAGACAGAGAAATGAATATGTGTGGATTAAGATACATAAAATATATAACTACATTTGACGATCTAACGCCAATAATAGCCGAGTTTCCTATGTCAAAGTCTTTTCCTTATATGATGGCGAATATTTGCTTATATTAAAATTAAATGAAAATTTTAACAGAAAAATTCAGCATATTCGTATATAGATCGTAAACAGCATTCATTTAAAACTAAATCCTCTATATCAGCATCAATATAAAATGGAATACTTTTTTCTTTCCTTCTAGAGTTTATTTCTATTCTATTTTTGTTTTAGAATACTTTTGAAAAGACGATAGAGTCTTTTTTAAATTCTCAAAAACTTTTAAATAATATGAAAGAAAAATTAAAAATGTCATTTAACTTCTTTGAACAATCAATTTTATAGCTTCATTTTTAGTGTTTGAAAGGTGTTTTGTTTTAAAAATGAAGATGTTAACAAAATAGTAGTTTTAGTATTAGTATATCTCACTAACGAAATATCGTTTTTATTTTTTAAGTAAATTATGTAATTAATTAAAAATGTGCCAAAAGATTTCTTCGCACTATAGATTGTGCTGATTTTATTTTTGAATTTTGTCTACTAATTTTATTCTAAATATAATAAAACGTTGCGTTTTTACATTGTTCTAGAATTTTTTTTAACTATTTTTGTTCTAGAATTACATACAAAAGATTATCGGTTCTTATTCAATTCTCAAGAACTTTTAAATTATGTTACAAAAACATCAAAAATATGCTAATTTCCTTGCTCAGTCGATTTCATAATTTCATTCTTACTGTGTGTAAATTCTCTTAATGTATCTTGTTTTGAAAATAAAAATGTTAATAAAATAATAACATCAGTATTGATATATCTTATTAATGAAACCTTGTTCCACTTTTTAAAAATAAATTATGTAATGAATTTAAAATGTGCCAAACGATTTCGTTAAACAATCGATTAATTTGCTTTTACTTCTGATTTTTACCTATTAAAATAACATAAGTAATGAATTAAAAATATACCAAAAGATTTATCTGCCCAATCGATTTTGCTATTATTATTTCTGATTTTTACCTATTAATTTTTCTCCAAAAAACAAAAAAGCATTGCGTGTTTTATTAATATTTATAATAGTTAAAAAGTTACAACATTGCTTGGGGGTTAATAAATATTTAAAAAAAATACTTATCACGGAAATTCCTATGAAGCTACGAATAATTTAATTCAAATATATTGAATCTAAATTCAACAGCTTAGTAACTTTATCGCGACATTCGGTTTCAGAAAACAGTGATTAGCTAAGCTGTAGGAGAATCAATATATCATTACATTATCACTCAACTTACACGCAATCTAATCTTTTCATGTTTTAATCATATTTTAAAAATAACTGCCGAAAAAACAATATCTGCTTTAGTATTGATCGTTTTCATTCGATCGCAATGATAAGATTGCTGTTATATACGAAAATTGTTCGCACAATTTATTCTTGTAGTTCAGTCTTGCTCTTCCAATAAATTCATGTAATACCAAACATTTAATCAAAAGCCCTGAAAGTATTTTTTATAATTATTTTAGCTCTATCTTACTCTTCATACAAAATAATCTATTACTACACATTTAATCAAAAACAATAAAAATATTTTTATTATTTTATTTTATCTTGTTCTTTTTTTTAAAAAAACCCATCTAAAACTAAGCATTTAATCAAAAGAGCTAAAAACAATTTTTTCATTCCACTGTTTTGAATTTTTAAATGAAAAATTTTAATTATTGAAATGTAAAAGTTTACATTATACTTGTGTAAATTCTTTTATTTAAATATGACTTTTGCTTTAATATTTTAAACTTTTTCTGCATTTTGTTTCATTTAATTCTCTAAAATTCATTAAATGTTGAGTTAGAGTGTTCGGCATGCATAAGAATAATAATTCTTTTAACTAATTTTTTACAAAATATGTATTTATAAAATTGTTCAGATACTAAAAATTATTTATGAAGTTAAAAATATATTTAATTATAATTTAATGATACCTTGATGATAAGTAATTGCAATTGTTCAATAATTGATTATTATAATGTATTTGTTTCTGTCTTCATAACCGTAAACTGTTAAGAAACCGGACTGACAGAATATTTTTAAAGCATTCCTTAATAATATTTCGTATAGTTTATTACCTTTAGACCCAACTAATAGAATTCAAAAAAAAAAAAAAAAAAAAAACGGTGGAGTAAAAAAAATAGAAATATCTTGTTAAATTTTTATGCCCTTTATTGCAAATTATAATGGTATGAAGCAACTTTAACAAATGAATAATTTTTCTTTATAAATTTGCTCAAAAATAAAAGCTGAATACAGAAATTCAACTTCGAAAAGACAATAATATTTATTATTTTCGTTCTTCAAATCAACTACTTTTTAAAAAGAAAAAAAAAATCTACTCAAAAGAAAAAAATCGTCTGCTATCGAGAATTATTTTTTATAAGTCACAGAATTATTTTCTCTTTCTTACATTCTTTATGTTAATTGGCGAATTAAATTGTTTAAAACTTAATTCTATTCTTTTAATCAACTAAAAAATATTTAATGCTGAGTAAAAATATTTCGGGATACATTGACCTTTTATTTTCCTTGAACGTGTAATAAAAATACAATAAATTCTTTAAAATGATTGTATCCGTATTTATTCTTTCATTTAATTCTTTTGATTTTTCAATCGTTGTCTACTTTTATTTTATAGTTAATTGTTGATATAATAAAATCCAAACAATTACTTAAGATCTTTTTCTATTCAAAACACTTCTCTCATATGCGTATCGTTCGAAACACTTTTCCATTGGTCATATTCTATACGAATATTTCAATGTAAAATAGTAATTCTGATTCCAAAAATTTGTCATATCAAAAAATAGATAAATCGAAATTATTCTTTGACAAAATAATAATAAGATTCCTTTCCAAATTTGTCTTCTTTATCTTTTTTTTTTTCTTAAATATTTTTGCTTAAAAGTTCCAATTTTTTCTACTCCTATAGTTTCGAAATTTTTAATAAATAAAATTTCAAATTTGCTTTAGTAAATATCAGGTAATTACCAACGAAAAAAATTTTAGGTGAACAA
>JAPMOQ010062278.1:588079-601108 GCA_026543055.1 Argiope trifasciata
TAAGATTGGAAAATTGCTGCTATAAATCCATTTGTTGGTATGTATCAAGGCTTTATCGAAAAAATCCCTAGAGTTCAATTTTTTAATTCTAGAATTGTATTCTTTTCAAACATAACAGTTGAATTTTTTTTTTTCATTTTTATGGAAAAATATCACAAAACAAATCTGTGAGAATGTTTCTTCTGGGTTCTTTTAATATAATTACACAATATGGTGCATTTTAACTTCATAAAATAGTGAAAAAATTCAAATTCGATTTCTTTTGAACGATGAAGAAAACAATTGATACGGTTTGTCAATTTTTATTCATAACAGGTTACAACGCCATGGTAGCCAGGTGATAAGGTCTCAGCTTCCGAACCGGAGGTTGGAAGTTTGGAGAAAGGGATGCCATCAGTGTCGTTTTTGTCTGATTTGACCATGGTTTAAAATAACGTCCATCCCAAAATAACCCTAGTATTGTTTTTTAAATGTGAAGTTAATATAACTAAACTAAATCATAACAGGTTATAAATTTCATTACATAACAAGGGATATTTGCCACATTCAACTACGAATAAACTGATGAAAAAGCTGTAAGTCTTTTGAAGAATTTAATTTAGAGTTCGATACAAATATACACTGAAGTGACAAAAGTCATGGGATAGCAATATGCAAATATAAAGATGGCAGTAGTATCGCAGCGAAAAAGTATAAAAGCGCAGTTCGTTTTCCAGAGCTTTCATTTGTGTTCAAGTTATTCATGTGAACAGGTTTTTCGTGATTTATGGAGGCACGACGAGAATTAACAGACTTTGAACGTGGAATGTTAGTTGGATCTAGACGCATGGGTCATTTCATTGCGGATATCGTTAGTGAATTCAACATTCCGAGATTCACAGTATCAAGAGTGTGCCGAGAGTATGAAATTCAAACATCCCATCATGGACAGCGCAGTGGGCGACCACCTGCACTTAACGACCGAGACAGCCGACGTCTGTGCAGAATGGTCAATGTCAATAGACACGCAACACTTGGTCAAATAACTGCAGGAATCAATGTGGGACGTACGAGGGACGTGTGCGATAGGTCTGTGCGGCGAAATTTGTCTTCCTTGGGCTATGACAGCAGGAGACCGACTCGAGTGTCTTTACTGACAGCACGATATCGCCTGCAGCGACTCTCCTGGGCTCGTGAGCATATCGACTGGTCCCTAGACCAGTGGAAAACCGTGGTGTGGTCAGATGAGTCACGATTTCAGTTGTTACGAGCTGATGGTAGAGTTCGAGTGTGGCGCAGACCCCACGAAGCCATGGACCCAAACTGTCAGCAAGGCACTGTTCAAGCTGTTGGTGGCTGCATAATAGTGTGGGCTGTTTTTACATGGCATGGACTCGGTCCTCTGGTGCAACTGAACCGATCATTGACTGGAAATGGTTATGTTCAGCTGCTTGCAGATCACTTGCAGCCATTCACGGACAGCCCACACAACGATGGGATTTTTATGGATGACAATGCGCCATGTCACCGGGCCAGAACTGTTCGCGATTGGTTTGAAGAACATTCCGGACAATTCCAGCGCATGATATGGCCACCTAGATCGCCCTATATGAATCCCATCGAGCATTTATGGGACATCATCGAAAGGTCCTTTCGTGCCCAAACTCCTGCATCATCCACACTTTCACAATTATGGACGTCTATATAGACAGCATGGCTCAATATTCCTGCAGAGGACTTCCAACGACTTGTGGACTCCATGACACGTCTAGTTGTTGCACTTCGCTGTGCAAAAGGAGGGCCGACACGTTATTAACAGTCCTCCCATGACTTTTGTCACTTCAGTGTATAGCAGTAATGAAATCATATGCCTTATATAAGACAGTGGTGACCTGATGGCAAATTCTCTACTTAGCTCCGCGGTGGACTGGTGGTAAGGTCTCGACTTCGGGACTGGAGGGTTTCAGGTTCGAGACTCGATTAAACCGAAGAACCGTTATGTGAGGGGGACTCTTGCATGTTAAATCTGTCAGACCAAATATCCCTCCGCTGATGTGGTATGGAGAGGGGGATGCCAGTTCAGGTGTTGTGCTCGCATCTGACTGCTGTTCAGTATCATGCGGTCTGTCCCAAAACAGCCCTCGTGTCGCTTTACAATGGGACGTTAATATAACTAAACTAAAGTCTCGGCTTCGGAACCGATTCCAGGTAAGAAATGGCGGTTTCAATAGCGAACCGTCATTAGAACGGATCGGAAACAAGCTTAATCCTTCTGGGCAAAATATCTTTAAATTTATATGGAATGGAAGAATGGGAAAGAGGTATCGTTCTGATCCTTTGTCCTTATTCAAAATTGCCAAATCCATCACAAATTAGATCTTGATGTGCTTCGGAATGAGGTGTAAATATAAATAAATTAAGTATATGCCAGGTTTTATTGATACAGCCCTTTGTAAGCTTATATAGGGTGTCCTAAAGATTGTACCCTAGTTCATCCAACATTTATAAAATTACAGTTAGATTAAATTTACATACCAAAAAAGAGTCCAAAAATTAACTTAAGATTTGAATTTGCCATTATTCGTGCTCTAAAATGTTGGAACCTTATTAAAAAACTAAACCTTATTAAACAGTTTTGAAGGTGCAACACTCCTTTTTAACTAACCCAGCTGATAGTTTAGGCTTAGTTAAAAGAGAGTGTTGCAAAATAGAACAACACGTTTTCATTGTTGAACAATATTTCAAAAGATAATAAAAATCTGGCAACCACAGTTATAAAATTTGTGAATTGGCTCTCTAGATCGCGTGATTTAACTCCATTTTATTTCATTTTGTGTGGTTATTTGAAGCCAGATGTCTATGAAAACAAGCGTACAATCACAGTTATAATGAAGGGGGAAATTCAGCGCTGCATCAACAAAATCCAGCCATATTTATGCAAAATTGTCATGGAAAAGTTCGACAAAATAAATGCGTATGTGCCAGTAAAACCGTGGAATCATTTGCTGAATGTGTTATTGCATACATAACCCTATCCTATGTACATTACGATTCAATAAAATTATTACAATTTAAAGAAAAAAAAAGTCTTTTTTTTTTTAGAATTCAAATGTTGCATTAACACGTTGTCCTACCAATTTTTACTAACCTAAAATATCATCCGTCAAATGGGTTTTTAATAGGGTTGCCAACACTTTACTGCATGATTGCTTGTATCAAATCTAGTTTTGATTTGAGGATATCGTTTATTATGTTTACATGTCTATAGACAAGCAGAGAGCCTGACATCCGTTGGTAGATTTCATTATGATTTATGGTCTTTTACACACATATACGAGGAAATTTTCATAAATTATATTCCATATTTTATATCCCTAGTTCATTATAATTTTATGTTATCGTTGTCATAGTTTTTAAAGAAATTTTGAATTCAGGTAGTTCTGAAATATGAAAATTCATCAAAATTTCGAGATCGTTTTTTTTCTACGATTACAACTTTGGTACAAAAAAGTAAAAAAGATTAGGAAACATGTCACAAATATCGATATAATTCTTTCCTCTTCACAACGATCGAAATTTCCGATAACGATTATCGCCAAAGGCGACAAATTGATCGCCAAACCTGAAATACCTGCCGCCCAACATTTATCAATTGCTGAGGACACACACTTACATTTCTCACCTTTAGCATTCCTAGAGCAATAGATCTTGTTTCTCTAGCCCAAAAACTGCAGCATGCAAGTAAAAAGTTTAGATAGTCGGTAGCGTTTACACTACCGGTGATAGATAAGACGAGCTTAACAGACATTAAAAAAATAAAAGTAGCTTCTGATACGTCGTGAAGGGTGGGTGGGTCTCCCTTCCTGCAATAGGGATGATAAGAAATAGAGGGTGGTGCGCCCGTGGAAGAGATAAGGACTTATCTTTCCTCCAGGTTTTTCGTCTGACAGATAGGTTGACAGATCGATTGACAATCCCACTGCTATACTTGTTGGAAGTAGATATGTGTAAATGTATGGAGGAATTGGATTTACATCATTCGCCTTGAGTTTCAATTTTCGGATATTTTATGGTTTATTCGAGGTCATTTGGTTGTTGAAAGAATTTTGTGATGCAAATTATCTGTTCAGAGATAAGATTACTTTTTATTGGAGCATAATTTTACATATTTATTTATTTCGGTTTACATTTTCGACTTAAGGGGAATCTAATCTTTCAAAGAGTTAAGATTCAACATTCCTAAATCCAATCTTGCTGCCGATATGCAAGACGCATTGTTTTCATACCTATGTTATATAATATTTATTATAAAAAGCAAGATTGGATATCAAGCAATGATGCGATTTTCAAACTGTTTGCACAGAGAATTTACTATATGTGCAATATTCTATTAAGAAAATATAGAACACCCAAAACTTTTATACTTTTTTCCAAGAATTACTTTATTAGTTACGGAATAATGAAAGAAGAAAAATAGATCTGGAATTATGATCTAGATTTTCACAGTAAACTTCTTGCAATAATGTTTATTATAAAAAGCAAGATTGGATAAAAAGTAAAAGCAAAAAGTTTTCTAATAATTTTTTCGAATTATACAAACCTACTGTTATCGAGGAGCTTTCTAAGCACTAAAAGGAATTTTTATACTCGCATCTGTATAATAATACATTTCATTACTTTTCAGAATCCAAAGAGTTTAAATCGTTCTCGAGATGTTGTTTATTAACACTAACTGCATTCTTTTTAATTTCTCGTAAATGAAGAGTAGAAAAAAACATAATTGCCTAAAACCTATTTTTCTATTTTTTTTTATCCTATTCCTTTTTCTTGGAATTACGCCTGTTTATCTGTCAATGAAATAATAATTTCTCAGAAATAGATGAAATTTGGTACATGACCTTTGCATTAGATTTGCAGGTTTCTGCCAAATTTAGAATAAAAAATTTACCGGAAATTTCTCTGCCTATCCTAATGCTTTACAATATGATAAAATGCCATCATTTTGTCAGATAAAATTTTAGCATCGAAAAAGTAGATCTGCGTTCAACGCAATTCAACAGTGCGTTAATCGTTGGTGACTTTGTACAGTTATATGTATCTCAAGGCGTTCTCAAAACTCTGAAGGCCTTAAGGGCTTTGATCAATTTGGTATGGCATATTGGCATTGAAATTGTAATTTTATTTCAAATTTTAGTGTCAAGGAAATGGCAAAAACACACACAAATGAATACACATGTTTTTTAATGTATTATGAAATACAAAATCTTCTTGTCTGAGTCGTTGAAATAAAAATCTGAGCACGCATTCAGTTCATTACCTTGCTCAGATCCACAACTGCTATGTGGGAGGGGGAAGGGATTATCATCTTTATTCGACAGTATGCTAGAAATTTTGGAGAAGATTACTCTGATTGGTTTATTTTTAGAATTTTTGTTTATCCTTTTAACATATTGTGCACTATTTACATAATGTTCTCAAAACTACACGCAATAATATGATAAATAGATATCTATATTATATGCCCTGTTAGAACATATATATTCATGTATGTTCTAACAAGTCATATATGTTCGGTTGGATATTACTTTATTTAAAACATTTCCATTATATTACTGATTATTATTCAACATTGTTTGATATGTAGAACGTTGCAAAATTTCCTGAGAAAAACGTTTTAATGTTGTTGTTGCAGATTTCCGTTTTTTCTGCTAAATTATTGCACTGTTAGTTCAACGAGTTTCATTGTTATTTTGGTCCTGTTTAATTATTGCACAATTAGAAAATTATTTTTGATATGAGTTGATGCTGTTAATATTCTTATTCAATCACAGCACGGTTGATAAATGATCTGCATAAAAAATTTCAATATCATTTTTATCCTTTCATTATTGCGCAACTAAAAAACAAATTCTTTGAAAAAGTATAAAAGTTTTGCACGCTCTATATTTTTCTTGATAGAATATTGCGCAGATAGTAAATTCTCTGTGCAAGCATTTTGAAAATCACATCACTCCTTGTTTAACAATTCCATTGTTGTAAATCCTCTGCCAGGAGTTTTAAAATTGTTGTTTCTGTCATTATTAAATTATTACACGATTCGTAAATTCTCAGGAAAGATAGTTTCAAGGTCATATTTTTCCTTTGTTGTGTTACTTCAGAGTTTATAAATTAACTGCATGAAAATTTCCAGTGCTATATCATTTGTAAATTAATTATTGAACAGTTAGTAAATAAATTCTCTACGCAAAGCGTAAAGAGTTTAGATTTTGTATTTTCTATCATTAAATATTACAAAGTTAGTAAATTCTCGTCTTCAATTTGATGGGCTTATCTTGCCAAGCCTAACTATTTAGTAGTTTGTAAATCTTCTAAACAAAAAGCGTCAGTATTCTTTTGTTTTCTGGTTCAATTATTGCACGATAAATAAATTATGTATCAAGAGAGTTTCAATGTCATATTCTTCCTCTGTTGTATTACTTTAAGGCTTATAAATTCTCTTCAAGATTTTTAGAGTTATATTTTTCGTAATATCGTTACTGCTCAAATAGTAAAAAGATTTCTTGTATAAAGAGTAAAGAATTTAAATGTATTTTTTTCTCTTCATTAAATACTACGCAGTTAATAAATTCTCTGTTTCAGTTTAATGTTTGTATATTAGCATGTCTAACTGCTTCGTAGTTTGTAAAACCTTTGAACAAAAGGTTGCAATACTGGTTTTTTATCTTGTTTAATTAATGCGCGATAAATCAATTCTTTGTATTGAGAGTTTAAATATCATATTTCTTCTTTGTTGTATTACTGCACAATTTATAAATTCTCTGCGCAAAGATTTTCTCTGCTATAACTTTCATAATTTACTCATTGCACAGTTAATAATTTCTCTACAGAAAAAATTTTAGTTTTATATTTTTCGCAATTTAATATTGCACATTTAGTAAATTAATTCACAGTTTATAAATTAACTGCATGAAAATTTTCAGTGTTATATCATTCGTAAATTAATTATTACATAGTTAGTAAATAAATTCTCTTCGCAAAGCGTCGAGTTTAGATGTTGCATTTTCTTTCATTAAATATTACACAGTAAGTTCTCTGCTTCAGTTTGATGGACTTATCTTTCAAAGTCTAACTATTTAATAGTTTGTAAATCTTTTGAACAAAGAGCTTTGGTGTTCTTTTGTTTTCTTGTTTAATTATTGCGAGATTAATAAATTATGTATCAAGAAAGTTTCAATGTCACATAGTAAATAAACTCTTTGCACTTAGCATAAAAATTTTAGATGTATTTTTCCCCTACATTAATTATTGCTCAGTTAGTAAATTCTGTATTTCAGTTTGATGCATGCACCTTTCCATGCCTAACTATTTCGTAAGTTTATAAATCATTTGAGCAAAAGTCTTTATGGTTTTTTTTAATCTTGTTTAATTATTGCACCGTAAGTAAATTTTATGTGTAGTGGATTGATGTTAGTTCAGTTTCGCTTATAAAACACACTTTTTAATACTATTTGAAAAAATAGAGCCTTAATCCAGGAAATGGTGGCTGTTTTCTTATGAATGCATCCATTCGATCTATTTAAAAATTTAATTGTTTCAGAAACATTGTAGATGCCATTGTTAAAATTTACCATGTTTTAAAAATAAATATATTGTTTTAGGAGCAGTGGCCACACATTTCTTGTACAGAATTCAACTATATTGCAAATCTCAGCATTTAGCATTAGACTAACCTTTCTACATTTCACTGATATTCCCATGCAAACTCGTATCACAGCCCCAGCAAATCCTAGCAGCTAGTGCTATTAAAAAAGAATAGCAACGAGCTCTATTTAAAAATTAAATCGTTTCAGAAACACTTTAAATACCATTGTTAATTATTACTATACTATACCATACATTACTATACAATATTAATTACATTACCATACCATGTTTGAAAAATAAATATATCATTTTGGAGCAGTGGTCATGCATTTCTTGTACCGAATTAAACCATATTGCAAATCTCAGCATTTAGCATTAGATCTGCCTTTCACTAATACTCCCATGCAGACTCATATCACAGCCCCAGCAAATCCTAGCAGCGAGCCGCCCCGGTCATCTCTTCCAGTCGATGGAAAAGGCCGATTCCGATGTGTGGTGGGGCGTTAACTGTCCTCCAGCGGACTTCCTCCCTGGGAGCCGCTTCCGCGGGATGCCCCCGCTCTCCGCACGAATGCCTCACCCCCATTGTTCTGCCGCACGCCACTGACCACCGCCCACGCACCGGCCGGGATGATGGACCGCGCTGACTTGTTGCTAGTTAGACACGTTACTGATAGTGAGCGCGGCTCTCGAGTGCCAGATTAAGGAGCTAGTTTGCGGAGATAGATGGGATCGGGTTTCCTAATGCTGCCGCGGGCTTTCTCCACTAATATATGGCCCGTGATGCCTCATTCCGCACTAAGTGACGTAATGAATTGGCCGTTAACGACAGAACGAATTGAGATCCTATAGTGTTGAAAACAGTTACAAAGTTGTGGTGTTAGTTGCAAAGATTTGTTGAAGATCATAGTGTTAAGTTGAAAAGTTTTGTTGAAGTGGAAACTGTTAGTTTCAAAGTCGTTAAGAGTTAATAACAAGATGTTATTTACAAAGTTGTTAGTGTTGATTCCAAAGTTGTGGAAAATAATTTTATCGCATCCTCTTCTGATTTATCGATACTTCCTTATATATATATATATATATATATATATATATATATATATATAAAATAATATCGGTGTCCTGTCTGAGGGGTAGCGTGTCTTCCTAGTGTTCTGGGCATCCCGTGTTCGAGCCCCGGTTCGGGCATGGTTGTTATTTTGTGCTCTATCTGTAAGTAGTGTGAATGTGCCACTCTGTAAAAAGGGGTTGTGCAAGCGAATGTGAAACATGAATTAGTTAAGTCGAACTCTTGGCCTTAATTGGCGTTACTGAAAAGCAAGGGACATTAATTTAGGCTATTAAACCGCTGACAGCGGTCAGCGGAATTGTCAATGACAAGTGCCATTGAAAACAAAAAAAAAATTATATTAAAATAAAGTTAATATAGGCTAATTTGATAAAAAAAAAACTAGGATCTAACTAAGATTTAGAGATAACATTACATTTATACAAGGAAATTATAGATAAACTTCCGCTTTAACCAGCATCCTACAGCGAAAATGGATGAACAAATAGGAAAAAAGTGAAATGTAGGCTATACATGAGATGCGTTCATGCGCTCGCGGAATTTCGGAAAAAAAAAAAAAGTTCCAAAATATCCACCAGAGGGCCTCCCCACCTTTTTTTTTTTTTTTTTCAAAAATAATATTGAATTTAACGCAATAAACGATCAAAATGCAATACAGAAACAATATTAATAATCCATAACAAGAATTATGAGAAATGAAACGTAAAACCAGAAAATTCTGTCAGTCCTATGGGGAGGGGGAATGCTGAGATTTTCAAGCAAAGGATGCTTTATGTAAAACTGGTTATTATAAGAAATGTTTGCGGTTGTTGTCATAATTTATGTCGATGCTTCCAGTTGTAATGATGACCGTATTTGTAGCGACGTTGAATGACTTGAAGAACTCCATAACGCTTCATGTGCGAAGCATCACAACTGATCGACTACGATTTGCTGTTGAATACATTGTCCATTGACTTCAAATTCTGCAGGTGAATGAGTGTGTTCACATGGGGCACTTTTCCCTACATCATCCTAGATATGATTAACAGCTACTCCTCTTGTGCAATTTCTTTCTAATCTGTTCTTATTTCTGCAAACTGGACTTTTTTTTCACACAGTGTATTACTATTTTTTTCTTACTTGAATTACTATGGTTAGATGACAAGGTGACCAGAAAGTAATTAATAAGTTTTAAAACAAAAATTGTTTTGGTCATTTATTGTGTTAAAATAAATGTTTTTCCGGACGCCCCCTGGTAGACATTTTCAAACTTTTTTTTTTCAAAATTTCATGAGCGCATCTCCTGTATAATCTCCGTATCAAATTTCTTTGTAATCCGTTCATCCGTTTGTGTAATAGGATGTTGTTTATAGGTGAAGTGTAACTACAACCACCCTGTATATAGTAATCTAACAGCCTTTGATAACCAACTTGTTCACTCAGATGGATTTTTTTAGATAATTAAATTAATTTTAATAGTCTGAAAAGTTACCTTATAAATTAATTATGTGACTTTGTAAAATCAAAGTATTGACAATTCCCTGAATTTAATTTAACTCCTTATATTTATAGCTTCTTTTAAATTTGGCTTTTTTAATCAAATTTAATAATTTATTTATTTATTTCAGAACAAAATTTCGCAATAAGATTAATTTATTTCCCATTTTCATTGGCGTGTGTCCTTGTTTAATAGTTAAAAATGAATATCGAATGTAATCTGAACATAAGTTATCTAAAAATTTCGTGAGATATATTTATTCAATGTATACACGAATGTACGCTTTAAACTAATTTTAAAAATTCGGTTCTATTTTAGTTAAATTGATCATACCGAGATATTCAGAACAATTACATTGGTTATAAGTAGCTTTAACTTAATTATTAGCAACAATAGATATATTAAAAAATTATCAAACTGGGTTTCAAGATTTTTGAACTGAAAAATGCAACGTTTCACATTATATATATATATATATATATCATATTTCATTTTTTGCTGGAGGAAGGAGACAACCTGTGCTGCATATTACAACCCAGAAAAGGCTTCATTGATTGAAACATTCTCAATAATTAGTGGTTGGTAAAACCTTTTTAAAGTGTTGGTGTAATATATAACTATTAATTAAATCAATAGTAAGGAAAAAGCTAGAGTTCTGAATGAGCTATTCAAGACATTACCACATTTTTATGACAAATTTTTGAACAATAGTTCTGAATGCGATTCTTGATAAATTCGGGACTATTGCTGTACTGCATTCCAGTGATGAATTGTTGAATAGTTATCATGAATATGATTCAATTCGAATAAATATCATTGTTGTACCATATTGCTGCGATCCAATATTAAATAAGATTTCGATTATAATCTTGATGCATTCTGGATCATATTCGTACCATATTACGCCGACATAATTTTGAATAATACTCTTGAATGAAATTCAGATTTATTGAGAGACATTATTGTACCAATACTCATGATCCATTTTTTTAAATAATTTGTAATTAAAGAGATACTGATTTGTTGAAGACTATTGCTGTTGAACATTCCAGTGATCCATTGCTAAATAACAATCCTGTATATGATTGTGTTCAAATAAGTATCATTGTTGAATTGTATGATTGTGATCCAATATTAAATGATAAATTTCAATCCTGATCTTGATGCACTCAGGACCATTATTGTACCATATTACTGCAGTACAGTGTTGATTAGTAATCCTGAATGTGATTCAGATTTATTCAAGGTCATTATTGAGCCAACGTCTATGACCATTTTTTTTTAATATTTGCACATTAAGGAGATACTGACTTATTCAAGGCATTGCTGTACCACATTACCTGAGCCATTGATGAATAATAATCATGAACATGATTATTATTCAAATAAGTGTGATTGTTGTACCGCATTACTGTGATCCAATGTTAAACCATAGTTTTCGATTGTGATCTTTATCCATTCAGGAGCATTTTGCAACACATTTCTAAGTTAATATATTGAATATTTGAGCTGAATGTAATTCTGATTTATTCAGAGCAATTACTATACTGATGTGTTTGACCAATTTTCTTAATAGTAATAAGAATCTGAGTTATTCAAGATCATTGTCGTTCAACAATTATGTGATCCATTGTTGAATAATAATGCTGAATTCTATTCAAATAATTGCCATTATTGTACTGTACAACAATCCTGTTTTAATAAATATTGCATTACTCTTGTACTGTATTACTATTACAATAATACAATACAACAATTCTATTGCTGTAGTGTATTACTGTGATCAAATATTCAGTAAATGTTTTTGATTGCAATTTTGATCTATTCAGGACCATTGTAATACCACATTACTGTGATTCATGGTTGAATTATAATCCTGTATATTATTATATACAAATAAGTACCACTATTGTGCTATACAACAGACCTGTCGCTGTGCCGTATTACGTCGATGTTAAAATAATAGTTTGTGATTCTGATCTTGATTCATTCAGAACCACTGTTGCGCTACATTACTGCGATACTAAATTTAATGATAATCCTGAATGTGATTCTGATTTATTCAGGAACATACCCTGCACCAGTGCCTATGATTAATTTCTCAATCATTGTACTTAATGTGATCCTGCTTTATTTAAGACCATTGCTGTACCGCAATATAGAGATCTAATGTGAGATAATAACCCTGAATGTGATTCTGATTTATTCAGAGTCATAATTGTACCAATGTTTATAATCCTTTTTGGAATAATAGTTTTTAATGTGATCCTGATACATTCAGAATTATGGTGGTACAAAATTCCTGTGATCCAATGCTGAATAGTTACCTGATTGTGATATCAATCAATTAATACTGTTGCTGTACCACAAATGGCATTGAATGTGATCCATTACTGTATAATAATCATGAATGAGATCTTAATAAAATAAGTGATATTGCTGTACTCATTAATGTGTTTCAACGCTGAATAATAAACCTATATACGATTCTGATCTATTCAGGGACATTATAATACCAAATTCCTGCGACCATCCAATGTTGAATAGCCATTTGATTGGGATCTCAATCAATTCAATAGCATTGTTGCACTATATTACTGCGATCCAATGTTAATTGATTGATAGTTTTGGATTCTGATATTGATCCTTTCAGGACCATTCTAGTATCATGTTACTGTGATCCGTCATTGAATAATAATCATGAATATGACTCTATTGAAATAAATACTATTGTTGAACTGTATTTCTAAGATCCAGTGTTAATTTATTGATAGTCTTGGATTCTGAAATTGATTCCTTCAGGACTATTTTAGTATCATGTTACTGTGATCCGTTGTTGAATAATAATCATGAATAT
>JAPMOQ010062278.1:601118-689880 GCA_026543055.1 Argiope trifasciata
AGATCCAGTGTTAATTGATAGTTTTGGATTCTGATATTGATCCCTTCAGGACCATTCTAGTATCATGTTACTGTGATCCGTTATTGAATAATAATAATGAATGTGATTCTGTTGAAGTACCATTGCTGATCTGTATTTCTGAGATCCAATGTTAGTTAATAGGTTTTAATTCTGACCTTGATCTCGTCAGGATCACAGTTATATCTCATTACTGCAATATGATGTCAAATAACAGTCCTGAATGTGGTTCGTTTTTATTAAAAGCCCTTATTGCACCAATGCTAGTGATCCATTTTTAAATAATTTTATTTAATGCCATCTTGATTTATTAAAGATCATTGCAATACGAAATTCTCCTGATGCATTATTGAATAATAATCATGAATAAGTTTTTTATTAAGTATTATTACTGTAATCATAACTGCGATCTAATGCTGAATTATAATTCTGATATAATCTGGAGCATTATAGTATATTGTTATAATATTCTTGCTATCCTAAGATGAATAGTTTCCTGATTGTGATTTTAATCAATTCAATACCATTATTGTACCGTATTGCTTAAATCCAAAGCTGAATGTGATTTTGATCCATTAAAGCCATTATTGTGCTGCCTTATTTAACACAATGTTAGGTAATAATCTTTAAAGTGGTTGTTTCTTATTTAAAAATAATGTATATGTTTAAACAAAATTCAAATGCAACTAATTAACATTTAAAAAGAGTAAATATCATTGAGGGTACTTTTCAGTCATACGGGCTAAGATGTCGCCAATGTGAGCCAAATGAGAGTAAAGTAGCCAAGTGAAGAGAATGGTAAAACAAATGACACCAATGAGAACAAAACAAAAACAAAATCGCCAAATGAATGATGTGAAATCTGATGATTTTGAAATTAAATTTGACATAATTTTGCATTTTTTGGCGATTTTTCACTTTTTTCGGCTAACGATTATCTGGCGATTATTTTTTCGTTGCTCCCGTGTAACGGAAAAGTGCCGCATTAAGTAACATTGAATGAACCTAAAACGATTTGAAGCCCTAACTTGCCATCTAATGTTATTGAAAGATTTCTTAATTTTCTCTCATGTCATCTTGTTTTTAATTACATTATAACCAATATTAAATCACACAGTATTTGTAAGTGAATTTTGTCTCTAAATCGTTTATAAAAAAAGTCTGTTTGCTGTGAATTTAAAATAATATCTTAAATTAGAATTATTTGTTTTTTCCTCCATGAGACATATCATAATTACAGTTTTCTATGCAACAAAAGCATTAATCAATAAAATTTCTTAAAAATTTTATACATTAATAAAATAGTCAATAGAAATTTTAAAATTTTTACACGTCAATAGAATTTTCTTAAATTTATAATAAGTCAATAGAATAGTCAAAAGAGTTTTCTTAAATTTGTTATAGGTAAATATAATAGTCAAAAGAATTTTCTTAAATTTGTTATAGGTCAATAGAATAGTCAAGTGAATTTCTTAAAATTTTTATACGTCAATAGAATTGTATTAAATTTTTAATCAACAGAATAGTCAATAAAATATCTTAAAATTTTTAAATGTCATTGGAATAGTGAATAGAATTTCTTAAAATTTTTATTAAAATGTCACATATAAGCATCATCAAATGTTTTTATTGACACAAAATAAAGCTAACATTTACTAATATTTTTTTAATATGGACATTTAATACTTTTTCAAGTTATGCAAGATCTTAAAGTCTGATAAGATATCCTAAATAAAAGTCAATTAACAATAAAAATTCGAAATATTTAAGCATGCTTTAAGCTGTATTTTTGTATTTAAAATTGTATATTTTAATACCCAACATTCTGTCATTCTCATCACAAAAATATATTATTGAAGAAAATAGGTTAGAGACGATGGATATAATACTTTGCAATAATTGAAAAAAAAAACCTTCAGTTCACTTAATTTACAACAAATTATGTGGTTAACTAAGCACTGTATTAATTTACACAGTATATTTTTAAGATATGGCTTATTTGAATATTTTTTAAATCTTTTAAAATATCAGTCAAATTCTGCATTGTTTGTGTTTCAACTGTTGCGTAAATAAAAATGGTGTATAATTTTCAATACCTAATGATAACTATATGAAAGTTTTGAATCTGAGCCAGTATTTTTATACTATCCAATAATCTCAATTTTTCTGAGTTCATGCTCTCTCTCTCTCTCTTTTACCAAAATAATTTCTGTGATCTTCATCAACAAATACAAATACTGGTAAATTCACTTTAATGGGAAAAAAAGAAAGAAAAAAAACTCAATTAATGCAATACAAAATAAAAACATGCTGGTATCGCCAATACTTCTCCAAAACGACACATTATCGAATCAATTAAAACAATGCATTCACTGTTTTCAGTAAATTCGAATGTCTGGACAATCAAGGTCTTCAAAAATTCAATTCATACAATATTGTTCAAGAATTTTTATTCATCTCATTCTATAATTTTATACGATCCAATAAATTCAATCTTTCATATCTCTCTTTCTTTTTCCTGTCTAATTCTTACAAGTTTCATCAACAAATATAAATACTGGCTACCTCTTTTTAATGCTACGTGGACAAAAAATAAGAGCTTCTCTACTTTCAGAAGAATCAAATGTCGTGACAATCAGGATCTTCAAGAATATAACCAATATAAAAGTTTTGAGTTCTGATCATATACTTTTATATGATCCAATAATCTCAATCTTTTGGAGCTGTCTCTTTTTTCTTCAATATGCTTCCTCTAGGCCTCATCAACACATATAAATACTGATAACCTCTATAGAATGTAGAGGTTCATTCTATAGAGGTTCATTCTCAATTCATTCAGTACAAAAAAGCATGGTGGTATCGCCATTACCTCTTTGAAACGATATATTATAGCATGACTTCAAGAATTTAATGCATATGAAAGATTTGAGTCTTCGTCCTATAGTCTTAAACGACCTAATAAACTCAATATTTTAGATTGGTCGATTTTTTCCGTTATGATTCCTGTGAGCTTCATCAATAAATACAACCTCACTTTAAGGGGAAAGCAGAGGAAAAACTCAATTCAACCAATACAAAAATCTATACTGGTATCGTCATTACGTCTTAAGAGCAACAAATTATCATGTGAATAAAAAAGTGCGTTCACCATTTTCAATGAAATCGAATGTCGCAATCAAGATCAAGTATTTAATGCATATGAAAGATTTGGATCTCATCCTATACTTTTATACCACCCAATAAACCCATTCTTTCAGCGCTGTCCCTTTTTCAGTTAGATTCTTGCAAGCTTCATCAACAAATACAAATACTGGTAACCTCTCTTTAATGGAGAAAAGGGAAGGAAAAAAACTCAATTCATCCAATACAAAAAAAGCATGCTGGTATACGCCATTACTTCTTCAGAACGACAAAACCGAGTGCTCTTTGAAATTTAATGGTACATTTTCCGTCCAATTCCAGAACCTCCATTCAAACTCCAGAGGACCTATCCATTGCAAGCTTGAAGCATTTATTACTCCAAATCGGAGCCAGAGAATAATAATAATAAAAAAGCTATAGACACATCTGTAATCGAGCCGTTTTCGGATGTATATAAACGATGACGAAGAATAATGTCCTCAACTTCATTGTCCCTCATCTTGCCAGACTCAGAACTTGTCAATAGAAGACAAATGTACCATCGTGTGCTTCGGGCCTTCAACCCATCCAGATTCGTATATCTCAGATGTTACGGTATATATTTTCCAACGGATGATCTATACTTTTTTTCCAGAAGATGCTCCAAGGACTGATGGTCACCTTACAGTCATCTGTCGCTGAGATTTCACAAACTGGAACTTTAGATGGATCATCCGCCATTGTAGGAATCCTGGAGCAGAATCATTCATTTCTCTGCCCTATCCATTGCTGTCATTTATATATGCCCGGAGAAAATGCTTTGTGTCTCCTACTTTCTAGTTTTTTATATTTTTGTGCCACTTTGATTTTTTTCTCCCTTCCAATTTTTTTTTCTTTTTTGCAGAATTAAACCAACATCATCTTTCTTCGTCGTCTTACTACTAGGAGTTCCCAGTTGGATTTTATTTCCTACTTTTATATATATATATATTCCTTACCATCATAGTTTTATTTATCAATGTCGTCGTTCTCGAGTTTTTCTGGAGAGTTCTAAGGTAAAAGATTGATGCCAACTCTGAAATCGAAACCTTTTTTCAAAATTAAATTGTGTCCGTGCAGGCAAAAAATGGATGAATGCAAATTTTTTGGTAGCTAAATTTTAAATTCAGTGGAAGGAGATTTTATGGGGATGATTGCGAAATCGATGTGATAAATTGTAAGTTTTCGCAGATAGTTCATGAAGCTTAAATACTAAAAACAGGCTTGAAATAAATAGTTAAAAGCATTATTCTCTCTCAAAAGTATTTTCTAAAAGATTGAGATTCTCTTTTAACTTCTATAGAATATTCTATAATATATGAATACTGAAAAATTAATTTAATTTTTAAAAAGACAAAGTCCATTCAAGATTTATCTTAAAATATGATAGACATTCTCTAATAATTATAAGTGATTTTGTTTCAAATGTTTTTTTATAATTTTTATAATCTTGTTTATTTAAAAAATGTTGACAAGACATAATTTTAAAATCATTTCAAATCATATATAGCGGTATTTGTGGCAGAAGCCATATTCGTAAAATCATACTTTTGTCTGTGTTGTTTATAGATTTTTTAGACCACAGTGAACTTTGTATTGAGCAAAAATGGAAAGCTACATGAAACTTTATTTTTATCGTTTCATTGCCAAAATATATGTTTGTATTAATCTAAAATTGAATATCTTTATATTCGATAAAAAAATCATATTTATTTTATTGAACAATAATAAAATGTATTGTTCAATAAAATAAATATTTAAAAGGCCTAGAGAAGAAAGAGTACCTCTTAATTACTTTTTTTTTTTCAAAATATTATAATTAGATTTGAAGATCTTTGAAGTGTTTCAGATGACTTAATTAATGAAGAAATAAAATAGAATTGATAATGAAAATTCCGGTTCAATATTAAAAAGAAATAGGAAATGCAGTTTATGTGACAATTTTTTTAGATAGTTAAAAGTCAATTTTCGTACAGGAAAATATAAAATTCCTATAAAAACACAGCATGTGTTCATAAAAAGATTCTTTAAAAAATTAGAATTTTATTGGAATAACAAATTCATACTCGGATTTGTTCCAAATAAGTTAATACATGCTAATAAGGAAGAAAAATTTAAATTAAATCCCCTGGAATATTTTGGAATTTTTAGAAATTACGCAGTTTTTAATTTTATTAAAAAATAATTTATTTCATTTAAAAAGGCCTTTTAAAGAGATTTGACGTAATTATATTATTTTAATACATGTACATAAATATTGCATAAATCTAAATGTGTAATTCACAGCAATGCCTTCTAGAGTTCACCATTCCATCAATTCGTCATACATGAGTAATATATATTGTAGAATATTCCTTATTAGTGAATAAAATAAACCTTTATAATTTATAATGCATCACTAAAAATATCAAATAACAAAATAAAATGAAATTTCTTTTTTATTTCTAATAGTTAATGCTTCATTTTATTATTTTAACTTTCTCTAAATAGAAAAAAAAAAGAACTGTCAGAAAATATTTTTCAATAAAACAATCTTTTGTAAATTCCAGAAATCTTAAAAGGACTATTAAAAACAAAACATCATCGGACATCAGACAGGTCCGTTTTCATAAGTTAGGAATTCTCAAAGCAGCTACTTTTATTACAATCCTATTATTTATCAACTATAGTTCAACATTTTGTATCATATTCCTCCCCCTTTCTGTAAATGCACTCGCCTAACAAAATTGAAACTTTATCGTTTTCTACAGAGAACAAAACAATAACAAATATTGGAAAAATATTTTCATTTCAATTGCTATTAATTAATTTTTTCATATAGGATAAACAAACTAATTTCACTTGTTTAATTATCATTTTGTACCATTTTAACTATTATTAATCAATAATATTCGCCACCTACGATGAAAAATTAAAGAAATCTTGATTTTAAGGTTGAAATCATGAGAAATACAATAACAGTAATAATTTAATGATATTTACATTTTAATAATAAATCCCTTGAACACAAAAATAAACTGCATGATATATTTTTAAACAAAAACATGTCTAGAAATTAAAGGTAATGAGAAACTTTTATTGCACATAGCATTACAGATTTCTTCATCTGAAATTCTAATTAATTCAGTAATAAAATAAAAAAGGAGTAATATTATAAATTACCAAACATATTATATAATCAAATAGGAGGTTATTAGTCTTTTTTCAAATGAGATGAAAGGCTTATTTTTATTGAATTAATTATTTAAAATAGTTTCAAGTACAAATTTACACAACCTTTAAATCAACTTTGAATTGGATCGTATTAAATATTAATTAAAATCTACTCCTCAGTAAAAAATAAACTTTTAATAAGCTATTAATATTATTTAAAAATCCATTCATATTTATTAAAATCTAGAGCTTGACTATGACGTCAAGTTGCGTTTCTCGGATAATTATAAATAAATGATTTTTCTTACATAACTGGACACGAAAATTAAAAGATGAAAAAGTATAAACCACTAAAACTAATCACAATTATTAAAAATTTCCGCGTATAAAAATATGTTTAGTAAAAAAAAAAAAAAAAAAAAAAAAAAATTGATCATTTCCTTTGAAGTGAAAATTTATAAGCCAGTTCTAATTTTGTGAAAAGAATAAAAAAAAATAAAAAAGAGATGAAAATAGCAGACGATATGTTAAACTTAAATGAAGTAAATATTTTGCGTTTTGATAAAAAGTAAAATAAAACGAAGCAGATTGTGATTTTTTTTTAAAAAATAGAAGCAATTTTCATCGTAAATCAAAAGTACCGCCGAATTAGAGCAAACAAAAAGTAACATTTCGTTTTAATTAAAGTCACTAAAAACGACTACTCATTAAAGTTTAAAAAAAAGAAAAGAAAAGAAAAGGAAAAAAAAAAAGTACGTATAACCCTCTAATTAAAAGAGATTTAAAAAGGAGATTTGAAGCCCGAATTTCGTTAAAAACTAAACACCAGAAGAATTCATGGAACGTTTTTCTAACATTAACTTCAGCTGTAAATTAAAATCCCTCCTTTTATGGAAGTTTAGATGTAAAAAAATAAAGAATAAGAACAAAAATGGATTAAATAATACGATAAAGACTAAAAAAGGAAGGAAAAAAAGTATATACATGTAACATACGAACAAATAGAGAACCCTGACCCAACTCAAAGTTGCTTTTATTGTGTTTTCGGCGTTTTGTTGAAATATTTCATCCCGACTTTAAACTCCAGCATAGCAAAGGAAAAAAAAAACATTCACAAATAAAACAAAAGCTAAAGCAGGTGTTTAAAAAAATTAATTCAACATATAGTATTTTTCCCATTTCCATTTTAATTTCCTTTTTAGTTTTTATCGCATCTTCAGTGCAATGGAACAAAATTAAAAATGGAAGGGGAAAAAAGAAAAAAATTTAGTTTATTTACAATATACCCACGTATTAAAAAAAAGTTTTTTTACGTCATTTATTTTTGCAAACGAAAAATAAAGCGAAATGTTTTCATAATAGTAATAAGGACCTTCGCAAAATAAATCGTCTGTCGAGACCCACAACATTAACTACCTAACCGAAATTATCGAATGCGCGCAGTCTGCATCTGCTGATTCAGGTGGGAGGGGAGGGTGTGGATTTGGCACCTCCCCCCCCCCCCTCTTCCAGACAGAATCTTTTGCGGAAACCGCGAAAGCATCCAGTGTATTTCCGTAAGATAAATACTAAAATCATTACGGCACTACGCAAAAGTGGAAGACTGTGTCTAGTGAGAAGGGGATGGAGGATGAGGGAGGGGGAGGGGACGTTTTAAATTTATTATGCCCCTTCGTCCAAGCATGTTTGGTGATAAGGGTGGGCTCAGATATGGGGGTGGTGTGGTGTGAACGATTGGGTTGTGGTAGGGTTAAAAGAGGGAAGCTTTTCCCAAAGAGCCATTAAGACCTATTAATCAAGGGAATTAGGCCTAATTGATCTGTTCTCTAACTCTGGAGACTCGGTTCTTGATGGGGTTGAAAAGAGGGTGGTTTTTAGAAAGGAAGGAGATAATAAAAAAGTGACGAAATGTTCTATGTAAGGCCCTTAGATGATAAATAGTAGGTGGTATTAAGAATTGGCTTCATTTGTTAAGTTTTTAGTTTTAAGAGCTGGCAATCCAGCGGTAATGGGGTTTTTTTCTGAGTCGATTTTTTTCTTTTCTTTTTTGACAATCGTCAGTAAACGATTGTTTTTATTGCGTTACTATAAAAGTTTGTGTAATAGTACATGTTTCAGATAACATTAAAGGCAATCTAAGAACACATATGTGTTACTCGCAAAATGTTGGAAATTAAAGTCAACACATACGATTTTTTTTTTCTTTTTTGACAATCGTCAATCAGCAATTGTTTTTGTTGCGTTACTATAAAATATTTTATAATACATATTTCAAATAACATGAAAGACAATCTAATAACACATATGTGTTACTCGCAAAATGTTGGACATTAAAGTCAACACAAATGAAAAACTCGTAACATTTTGGTGGGAAAAAAGTCAACACATATTTCTTGCTCTCATAATGATTGAAATTAAAACATATCCATAATGCTGGTAAAAATTAAAGTCAATTGCAAAAAAAAAAAAAACCGCACATTTACAAATATCACCTCAATATCATTATACTCGTATTTCTAGACATTCTAGAGGAATAGACCCTCAATAATTCGAACTAATTAAGAACGTTAATGCCTCGGAGTATATTTAAACTCAATTAATAGACGTAATTTTAAATCACAACTTCTTTTTTTCCCAAAACCGTTTATTTTAAATTATAAAAATAAGTTTACAAATCTAAAAATACGAACATTAAAAAAATATTTCATTGAAGAAAAAATATTATATAACTTTCTTATCTGAATAATATTTTTAATATAAAACATTTTCAGTTTCTTAGCAGATAATTCGCAAATATATATATTTTATCGGTTTCCTGCACATTTTACAATTTATTCTTTAGGAATGTTCTCAAAACAAAATTTTTCCTCTTCAACAAAATGTAACCTATTTATTTATTTCTTATTTTCCTTAAAAATGTAATGAATATATTGACATCGCCATTAAAGGGTTTATGGAACTGTTTTTTATGTATATATTTTCCTCTGTAAATAACCTTCAAGTTACAAATGGTCGGTTTTTCAATGATGACTTATTATATAAATGTCATAACTTGAAAATCATCTAAAAGGCTAACTTTGATGGAATTCTAAATAATTCACTGAAATCAAAAAATATAGTTTAGTTTTCTGGTACCAAATTGATTAATAAGGATAAATACCCATATGCTCGAGACTGTTTTTGTATATTTTAGCAGATATGCCCTTTATATACAAACATAGATGCTTCATAACTCGATCAGTTTTAGTCGCAGAAATATGAATTAATCTACTTTCTTCGTTTAAAATTTTATTATCATTTTACAATATTCTATTAAATATGATTAATAGAATACGACGGGTGTTTAAAACAGTATATAGATTTCTTTACATTTTCAACAAGGCTTTTATTGATTTAAGCAACATAAGTTAATTAACAATTATTTATATAATTTGGAATTTTTTAAAAAGAGAAGAATGCATCAATCTCTTAGATGTTTAGAAACAAGCTATTGACTCATGATTAAACAGGGCATAGTAGATTTTTTTCCAAAGATGTTGATCTCCAGTTAGCTAATTTAGTCAAAAATGTATGGCAGAGCTTGTATTCTAAAGAAAAGATAATATACAAATTTTAATTTTTTCAAGTTTAATTATTTTTGAAACATGACGTTAATATACAGGCAGAAGGACAGAGATTTCTCTCTGATTAATTCCAACCAACATTTAATAAAAATTACAATTTCATAATCAAAAGTCAAGCCATTCATTTAGTTGTCATGGTTTTATGTTATGTTCAAGTGGTAATAAAAGACAAATAAAACTTTACTAATAAACAAACTAATTATAATAAATAAATAAATATTTTTTTATTTATAAATTAAATATTAATAAGGAAAAAATTTAAGTAAAATTTCAAAAACACTCTTTTTTCTCTCCGAACTTCTGAACAGCCTACTATCCCGCCACCACCGAATGAAGCAATATCGAACATGACTTTCTTCTTTCGAGCTTTGGGATGCCTAAAAAGTAGAAATACATGAAAATATCGCTATCAAATTTTCTGATGATTACCCCATTATTAAATTATTTGTATACTTACTACTTTTATACCACATGTATATTTACTTATAACTTTTATGCTATATGTATACTTACTTACTACTTTTAAACTATTTGTATAGTTACTTACTATTTTTATACTATTACTATACTTATTTACTACTTTTATACTGTTTGTATTCTTCCTATTTTTATACTATTAGTATACTTACTACTTTTATACTATTTGTAGATTTACTACTTTTATACTATTTGTAGACTTGCCTACTATTATACTATTTGTAGACTTATTGCTACTTTTATACTATTTGTATACTTACTACTTTTTAACTATTTGTATAGTTACTTACTATTTTTATACTATTTGTATACTTACTAATTTTGTACTATTTGTATACGTACTTACTACTTTTATACTATTTGTATATGTACTTACTACTTTTATACTATTTGTATATGTACTTACTACTTTTATACTATTTGTATACGTACTTACTACTTTTATACTATTTGTATACGTACTTACTACTCTTATACTATTTGTATACGTACTTACTACTTTTATACTATTTGTAGGGTTATTTACTACTTTTATACTATTTGTAGACTTACTTACTACTTTTATACTATTTGTATACTTACTACTTTTATACTATTTGTATATGTACTTACTACTTTTATACTATTTGTATATGTACTCACTACTTTTATACTATTTGTATACGTACTTACTACTCTTATACTATTTGTATACGTACTTACTACTTTTATACTATTTGTATGGTTATTTACTACTTTTATACTATTTGTATACTTACTACTTTTAAACTATATGTATACTTTTCTTCCTTTAAAAAGAAGTAAAAGCATTAAGCAATCACCTGAATTACTTAACAAAAAGAAAGCAAACTTGTTAAAACAACCTCAAATTAACCAATCAGAACAAAGCCATATCCTCATTTCCCAGAGGACACAAACACTTATTGTACTACTTTACATAAAATTAAGATTTCCATTCCGACTGAACATGCTTTAGAAACACTGGATGGATTCGTTGCCCAATTCTGTAAAATGTCCAACCTTCCCGACAGTGCCATCCATTTGGGGTGCAAAGTATGATAATTGGGAAATTGCAGGCCTTTTAATCAAACCTTAACGTGACACAATCATGCGAAATGCAGTCTCGGAACATTGGCGATGAAATATTGCCCAGAAGAAGGGTTTAATTTAACACTGCCACAAAGTAGGACGCAAGAAAGACGTGATTAGAATGACTGGGAAGGGGGCGTCAACAGCTAACGACGCTTATGAGAGAGGCGCTTCGCATTTCGAAATGAGAGTTTTTCGCCGCAAAACTGGAGTTGAATTTTGTGTGGGTATTGGTACGGTTTGAATTGTTTACTTTGGTGATTTTGGTAGCAATAAAATATGATGGTTTTTAATTCTAGAAAAAACATTCTGGGAGTTTTCAGAACTCTCAACAAATTTCATTTAATAGTATTTTATCTTATAAAGAAATAAAGAAATTTTTAACACTAGAAAAACTTAGACCTCCTATTTTGAAGAAATTCAGAGTTCTTGATAATTTGATTTAGTGATATATGTATTGCTTGCTTTTGAGATTTCGGTAGCAATAAGATATGAGAGGTTTTAACTCCAGAAAAACTGAGCCTCCCATTCTGAAGAAATTCAGAATTCTTGACAACTTGATTAATTGAAATTTGCATTGTTTGCTTTTGAGATTTTGGTAGCAATAAAATTTGAGAGGATTTTAACCCTAAAAAACTTAAACTACCTATTCTGAGGGAGATTTGCATTGTTTGCTTTAAAAATTAGTATTTCAGTAAAAGTTGACAATTTTTTAACACTAGAAAGACTGATAGTCACACTTTGGCAACATTCTAAACTCAATAAATTTGATTTAGTGAAATTTGCATTGTTTATTTTGATTATTTACGTACAAATAAAATGGGTGATTTAATATTTGAAAAACCAAAACTGTTTTGATAAACAAACAGTTTCGGTGTTTCAAATATCAAATCTTCAAATTTCAGAATTCCTGGTAAATTTGATTTTGCAGGATTTTGACATGTTTTCATTACAAATCTGAGTAACATTGTAAAATTCATGTTTAAAAAAATTGCAAAATCCGTGATTCAAAATTGTGTTAATTACTTCATGTGCTCGTTTACTCTAGTGTTAAAAATCCTGTCTTCCATTTCGGTTAATTTCTAAATTCTTGATAAATTTTATTAAATAAAATTTGTGTCATTTTATTCAAAAATTTGGTTTGAATTAAGATAAAAATGCTTGATTATTAGATCAAAACATTCAAATTCCGAATTTCTCGATAAAAGGTTTGGAAATCATTAGTTTTGTCGGTATTTATTTCAATAATAATTATTACATTAGTAATGTTTTAGCTATAGACTATACTAATTTTGAAATTTCTGTAAAAAAAACATCGATATGTAGTAAAATTTGTAAATATTACGGTTTAATATCGTGTATTCATATAGTAGAAGACATTTCGTTACCTTTTAATTCGAATTCATCCATCATTTATATATTTCTTTTCAAAAAGTATTTGAATTCTATATTATATACAGTATTTTCTGAAAATATTGTGTATTTGAATTTGTTTTAATTAATTGAAAGCCAAAATCAAATATAGTAAAAATTGTTTTATTTATGGTTTTCATTGGTTAATGTCTAATAGACACTAAATATGGAATACTGGTTGAATGGAAAATATATTGTAATATTCTATATAGAGTACTCTGAAACGACATTCTGAATTCAGAAACAAGTAACTTAAAAACAATCATATAAAAGTGGTTTTTAAAAATTCAAAAGAGGACTCTCATAGTTAATAAGTGCTCAAGATTAATCAGGTATATTAAACTTGTCTGAAACAAAAATATGAATTCTATTATAGCATTCAGAATTTTTTAAAGAAAATAAAGAAAAAGAGTGAGTATAGCTCTTATTACGCGAAGATTGAAATAAGATCGAATGTGTTGATTCTTCAATATAAGGTGCATGTGCAATTTTTAATTTAAAAAAATTCAAACACCAGTTTATAATTTTTGTTTGCATTCTGTAGATTATTATTTAGGTCCAATATTTTTTTCGTCATAAACGTTTTCTTCAATTAAGTTTATCATAATATAATGCATAATTACTTTCTAATATACATATTAAGAATAAGTGCAAAGATTGTTATAGTATTCGAAATTTTGAGAAATATCCGTGTTTTACACCTTCCTGAGTTCGGAAAACTCTTTTTAAGAAAATGTTCGTCTGTCTGTTTGTGACAACGATAGTTTAAAAAAGAGTTAGGCGGTTGAAATTTTACATACATCTGTTACACCAAACATGTAAATTTTTTTATCAAAGTTTGAGTAAAACCTGTTCACAGGAAGTCCATATGTTACCACGATAAATTTGATATACATATTTAATACCTGCAGTATAGATTCCTGTCAAATTTTGTGCCAAATCCTTGTAAGGGTTGACTGTCTGTCCATCTGCATCCATCTATACTTTTCGGAAACTTGTAAACGCGATAATTCAAATGCAATGAAAATATATCAAATTTTTACGAGATTTTAGGATTATAAGTGCATTTTCGCGCCAAATTTGTGTTTCAATAGGTTGAGAAAAACGTTTCTAAAACAGAAATTTGGTTTTTTGAGCTCAATTAGCCAACGAAGGGATGAATCGCCAAATAACTCGCCTAGATGTGGATTCAGTAAAAATAATAAATTCATGCCAAAAGCTATATTGTACCTCAATGCTATACAAGCAGTCCTCTGTCATTACGTTTATTGAAAAATATGCGAAAAAATATTCGGAGTCCATTTCAGTAGGTTTTTTCATTATTAAAACCATTCTATTCTATCTATTTATTGTTCTTTTCTCTTAACGATTTTTAGATATTCCATATTTGTCACCTATATTGGCAATTCTACCAAACTTAAAGAGGAAATCTTTTGTATGTAGTTAATCAACAGAAACTAACATATGAAAAATTTAGGAATGAATTTTTTTTAAAAATTAGCATTTCTAAACATAATTTAGTCTTTTGTAAGTTATAAAAGCAGAATAAATTTATATGTCTTTTTATCAGAGGAAAGGAAATGTAAAATTCAGGATGGCAATAGCCAGATGTTTAGAGCCAAAAGATAAAATTGTAGAATGCAAGTTACAATGTGTTAAGTTACAAGTTTATATCTAATAAATGTTAAGTTTTATGTATTTTTAGAGAAGAAATTACTAATGAATTAAATAACCAAGTACATGAAAAGTTAAGAAATACAAATACTATTTCATATTAATCTTTTTCTATTTTTTATCTCAAATATTTTATAACGTTGTGAAGTCAGTGTATTTTCAGGTAATTTGATACTGAATTAATTTGATTATATGATATGCATGTGTAATATAGTGAGCTATTGAAAATTAATTTTATATTTAAAACATTTTCCTGTTTGATCAATTATATTCAGAATTTCATGCAAGTTTGGTATCAAGATTGTAAATTATAGCATTAAAAATCGTAGACGACTTTTAAATACAGATTTATTCAAATTATCATAGTAATCTTAAAGTTAATGCAAAACAAAAACTATTTTTAAAAATCCATAACTACTTATTGAATAAAATGCAATTGAAATTTTATTTTACAAATATCTACTTTAATAGAAAGAATTTTAATGGAACTATTAGTAATTTTTTTTTACTATTTTAATAATCGTTTAGATTCTGACAAAACAGAAAAACTCGTTTTTTTCTTTCTTTCTTTCTTTTTTTTTTTAAGAATTAAGTATCTAATTTTTATAATCTTCATCGCGTTCGGAACATAAAAAAATGATGTCTGTTGCGACATAAGTTTAACAATTATAAACATTTTGCAAGTAGTTGTTAATTCAGATTGGCAACAGTAATAATTTTTGGAACTTTTGAATCCGTGGTTTGAAAAAACAAAACTAGAATCTGAATGAAAATAAGTTGACATTAATTTGATAATATTAGTTATAAATCCAAAAGATTTCGTTTTATAGCGAGTTTATCAGTATTTCAATTGACACACAAACTCAACAGCTCATTTTTATTATCATTATTGGTTAATTATATTTCTCCAAGTTGTCACATAGTATAACGCTATATAAAGATTTAAATATAAAATTACAGGTAGAGTTGTTGGTTGGAAGTGGAATTAAGTATTTTATAAGATAAAACACAGTTAATAAATCAAATTTTACTAACCACACTACTCTTTTTCCTGTTTACATTTTTTATTAATGCTGGGTTTACACTCGGCCAATTGTTATAAGACGGCAAGTAGGCAGCGCATGCGCAGAAAGGCTGAAAAAATGCTGTGCGGTCGATGGCAAGTAATTGTTCCGATAGGACAACTATAAGCCACTGATTTTTTTTTTTTTTTTTTTTTACTCAGCAGGCGTTTGTAGAATTTGGCTGGGTTTTTTGGCTTGAAAAAATTGATCACTTATCATGGATTAATTCTCACATTTTATCATGTGAGAACATGATCCTGTTTTCGTTATGCAAATTACATATGTTAGGGACATGGGTTTTTCACTTAGAAGTACTCCCGGGCTCCTCTAAGCCCCGCCCCCCAAATTTTGGATCCATTGCCCATGCACAGTACGGATTTTGCTTATCGATACCATAGAGTTCCTGTGAGTTTCGGGATGTCGATGACATCAACTTCCGGTCAGACCGGAAGTTTTTATATTCCGGCTTCAACGTAGAGACCAGTGAGATTAGTCTAAACACTCGTCTCGGCTATTAGAGTTAAATGACATCCCTACCGAAACTCGTGTCTCAATAAAGTCTCAAATCGGGTCTCGAAATTTACAAATTTGAGTTACAATGCTCATATTTGCTCATATCATTGGGTAGTACTCACCGAAATGCACGTAACGATATGATTTTCCTATTGCTACTTAGAGTGATTCGCGAGATACGAGCTCTGTAAGTTGTAAAATTTGAATTTTTTAGGGTAGGTTTTCGACCTCGGTTTTGCAAAAACTGTCTTCGCATCGATATCCTGTGCCCGATATCCTCTTTTGAACGATATCAAATCAACTTTTCTTACGTGATTAGGAAAAGAGAAAGGGAAACGGAAACGAAAAAAGAATTCAATGTTGTTTTGGTTGGGGAGGCTTGAAGCTCGAAATCACGTAGGCAATGAATAAAGCATAAATGGGGCGGCCTAAGTTTTCTAGCAATAAAAAATTGAAAAAAAGAAAAGAAAAGGAAACGAAAGAGCAAACAGAGGCCAGAACAAAAAACCTTCAATCCCCAAAAACGAATAAAGAAAAATTTAAATTTAGAAGCTGATCAAATTAAACATGAATGCAAAATAGCTTTACAATAGGAACGAAGAAAGCGTAAACGTATGCATTGTGTTGGACATTCTCAATCGCAACACTCAATTTAAAAAACATAACATTCTGAATCACAACCGTCAACATTCAACTCAAAACATCTTCGTTTCGATACCAAAACGGCAATTTATAACCAAGCACGGAATGCCAGAATCTATCGTATGAAATTGTGACAAACAAAAATCAATCCTTTTCAACGCATGCGCTGTCTACTTGCCGTCTTATAACTAGTCGAGTGTAAACCAGGCCTGACACTATATCAAATTATAGGTAGAGTTGCCATCTGAGCATATAATTAATCATTTTACAAGTTTAAACAGAATCTGTGCATCAAATATCGTTAACCGCATTCCTTTTTTCCTATTTTTTTAAATTATCGTTTTCATATCGACACAAATAGATCGAAATACTTTCAACATTGAGGAATATGATTTAAATTTTGGCAACAAAAACTCCACCTATTTTTTTCCTGTTTACATTTTTTATTAACTTTAGACTGTGTGGTAACATAATAAAACGTAAACAACTACTAATAATTTCAAAAAAAATTAGTACGACGGGAATTTAACCCCCCTCTTGGCACAATGTTCGAAAATCGCCAACTCGCCAACCATGGTTTTGCGCCGTATTTTTCCCAATCCATAGCTCATAATAGAGGCGAAAAATAATAGACGACAGATTAAAGAAAATGCCAGTTCTGGTGAAGAGGGGTGCTAAACTATGGTTTACAAAAAAAGTTAAATGATATGGTATAAATTTGGCGAATAAAACCGTAAACAATATTTTATTCATATTTCAATTCATACCCAGAAATTCAACAACTGTATTTATTTATTTATTTTTAATCTTTCGTGGCTTCAGAAAGTTTAAAATATGGACATTGAGCAAAATCCGAAAGTCGAATTGTTAGACAATTGCAGCAATCTCTACCATATCTTCGTATGTAATGAGATCAATTTTAATTGCACTGAAACCAAATGAGTTTGCTGTTTTCAGCTGCATAAATAAATTGCTAAATCAAAATTTACCAGCAGATGGTAAATTGTGATGAGTTCGTTACTTCCTTATTACTATTTTGATTGATCTGACGCGAAATTCTGACATATAATCATTAAACATGGAAGGATGGGAATTTCACGATTAAATTATCTTAAGACTTGCTTTAGTAAATGCTTTAAAATTATACAAGAAATTGTATATAATTTTAAAGCATTTACTATTGCTTTTTGTGTGTGTGAAGCATTTCAATATATCGTGATGATTTTCTATGTCACAAATTAGCAATATTTTTAAAAAATTTTAGTATAAAATAAATTGATTTAAACACAAAAGCATTTGAATTAAAAGAGAAAATTTGTTTCATTGTAAGATATATGTTTATATTTAGAGTTATAAAAAGATATGAAACAAAAAACGATGAATTTTCTTAACTGTCATAAATTAGTTACAATTTTTTTTAAAAAATTTTATTATAAAAAAAATTAATTAGACAAAAGCATATAAGCTTTAAGCCAAAGTTTTTTTTGGTTAATTAGAAGATTTAGGTATACATTTAAAACTAAAAAAATGAAACAAAAGATTAATTTCTTAAATGCCATAAATTAGTTACAATTTTTTAAAATTTTAGTACAAATTAAATTGATTAAACAAAAACATACAAGTTAAAAGCAAAAGTTTGATTTAAAAGTGGAAGATATATGTATATATTTTTAAAAAGGTGTGAAATATGAAATAAAAGAGATACGCTAAAAAAGTTATACAAAAAGTTTATTAAAATATTTATCCAAACTTTAGCAGGTAACTGAAGAAATATCATGTTACTTACTTTTTAATTTTTTAAAGGCCTATTTATAAATGTTCGGACTAAACTGATAATGTTCGGACTAAACAGCATTAAAACAATTGCAAAACCAATTTGATTGCATTGTTATGAATTGAATGATTAAATTGTTACAAATCTGTATAGTTGCTTCCCGCCACGGTTTGTTAAATCACTGTAAAGACCGTTCTATGATCAACTGTGTGCATGCTGATAGGATGCCAAATGTGTTATCTCAAGGTTTGGTGACTATTTGGTAGCAAAAATAATAATGTTGGAAATTTTAGCGCTTGATCCAAATGAAACAAAATGCCTGATTATTCTAAAACATTTTCTGCCCACCTCCCAGAAACTATAAAGAGCCGGAAGTCTCAAACTACAATCAGGTAGTCGTGATCGTGGAAAAAGTCAACGATGAATAGTTGGATCAGTCCGGCGTAGCGCAAGCGTTTTGTGGAGTTCAAACATTTATTGAATTGAGCTGTGTGCGAGATCAGATGTTTATCTGGTTGGCATGGAGTCATGTGTGGAGAAGCCAGTTGTTGTAGAAGTGTGGTGGCAATCGGGAGCAAAGTGAAAATTCTTAGCGTTTGAAGAGACCGTAGAGTGAAACTATGAAGATTCCCTGATTCTTCTGAATTCTTTCCAGCCGCTTTGTGTGCTGTGGTTTTTATTACTACCAATTATTACTTGTGTGCTGCTGTGTGTTCCCTAAGTTTGTTTCGGCTGAATATTTGCTGTTGTGTCTTAATGTCATCGCGTTCGATAAACATCGTCGTTTGTTACTAAAAAACTGTTTTTTGCATCGATTAAAAAAATTGGAGGAATAATACTGAATCTGTAACAGTATTGTAGTTCAGGAAGATAATAGGAAATCGCTATTCCAAATTAAAGCAAAAAAAATAGTAATTGCTTTTTAATCTATGTGGTTTTTATCATAAAAAGATTCTTCTGATTTTTTTAAATTTTAATTTTGATTGGTGTAGAAATTTACCTAGAATTTTCGGTTTTTCTGTCGTTTTTGGAATAAAACTATAAAACAAATTTCATATATTTCTTTCAAAACAAGATTAGTCGTCATCATATGGAGGTCAAGAACACTTTTTACCAATATTTTCCATTTCCTGAAATAAAAATAATTAAACATGTGAGAGAAATTTCTATTTAGTCAAATAAGAATAAATAGTCTTTTAAAATGCATGTAATAAAAATATGGAAAAATTATTTATCCAGAAAATTTATAAGTATCAAACGTCAATAAAAAATCATGGAAATGTCAGATAGAGAAAAAAAAAACTAGTAAAAATTAAACACCAAAGTGCAACACAAGGACATTCTTGAATATACATTAATAATTATATTATATGTTGTGGAGGTGATTGCAAACATCCTAATGAATCCTTATACATTTTAATGTGAAAATTTTATAACTCATATTGATTATTTATTAGAAAAATTTCAATAGTTTTATAGTACATTTTATAAATGTTCTTCAAAGTTTGATGGGGGAAAAAACTTTTATAAGAATTCTACTGCATTTGAATTGACAATAGGAGATCTTTATTGAAATTACTAACACAGTAGAAATTTTCTGTGTATTTTTTCATGAAAGAGTAACAAAAAATTAATGTAAACTTCAATAATAACACTTTTTTCAATCTTTTGCATCTCATTTTTATTAAACTATTTAAAATAAATGTTTCACTATAAAATTTCAATAAAAAAATCCTTTTAAAATAGTTTTTTAATAATTTCTATATTTACAACTCTATAGAACTTCTTCAATACACAAATTTAAAAATAGGCAATATAATAAAATTAATTCAAGTATTCTCTTTCTACTTCCCTAAATCTACTTAACAGCATTGAAATATTCTTTTAAATAATCGATTTTTCTTCACTAAAACACCAATTAGAAACTAATTTAAAACTATTTTTCAATCAATTCTATATTTGCAATTCGTATTTATATAGAAAAATACATATACTAAGCTGTATATAAACCCAGAAAATTCAAATGAAATGCAATTAGTATCTACAACTATTTTATTAAAACTCTCTGACAACATAACGATAACTGCAACTTCAACTAGAACTTCTTTCCCATCGGTCTACTTCAATCAGGACTGATGTAAACTTATCTCACGCAAACTGTCAGGGATAACACGGTTTCTGTCACTAATAACCTACCAGACCGAAACCATCAGAAGAAAAAAAAGAAAATAATAATAACAACCACCGAATCTAAATTACAAAACAGCCGTGTAATAACAACTTGCTCCTGGGTATATTAACCCAAAACAATGTCTCTCCTGGCATTAAGTTAACAAAAAAATAATACTAATAAAAAAAAAAAGCAATAATGACTTCAACTTGAAGCTGGTCTATGATCGCGCTTATCAATTTGAGCACCTAAACCTGTCAATATAAATAGACGGTTCGAAAGTTTCGATAACAATTATTTTTGTTATTTTTTCATTAGGAACTTGTCATATGTCTTTTAAGAAGTAATACGTACCTGAAATATATAGATATATATGTAAAAAAAAATCTAAAGATCAACAGCAAGAAGATGGGGTTGAAAATAAGTGCTCAAGGCAGTGGTTTCTGTTTTAGATTTTAGATATTTTTTTTAATACGCTTATGTTTTTTCTCCCTCCTTTTCTCTAAATCTGTAATATATATATTCGTGTTTTAGCAATTGATACGAATCTCCACGTAAGGTAAGCTCGTGAGATTGGGCAAGGTGTAATTTAAAAGGAACACGGGACTGACTGTTTTTTTATTGCATTTTTTTCTGACAAGTCTTTCAGATAAGGAGAGATCCCGAATTGTGATAGAGTTGCTTATCACTATATTTTCATGGGTAATTATGAATCTTGAGTGGTTTCGTTTTTTACTGTCGTTTTCTTTTTATCGTGATCTTCTCGCACAGACGCCCCTTTTACTAGATTCAACGACTTGTTAATGTGCGAGGATTTAATCTGGAACCGCAACTCCATTTGGAGGAATTAATATGAGTGGTTTTTTATTCCTACACTTCAGTATCGACGCTTATTTGTGAATGAAATAATAATTTCTTCAGTATTTTTCACAGTATTAACTTCAGATAATACAAGTGTGTGATTTGAATACTGTGTTCTCCAAGAAAACAATAATTTATATTTTTAAATTAAACCACTTTTTCTTTTTTGATATTGGCAACTTTTTATGAGTGCAGACGATGTTTTTGCCGTAAGCAAAAATTTGGAATTATTTTCAAGATGGAGCTAAAGAAATACTGATCAAACAAGGGGGTTTTGTGCTTGTGAATGATTATTTTTATTTAACTGCATAAGTCTTTAAAGAATGTTAATTTTGGTGGAATATATATTTATTAGAGGACTAATCTCTACTTATAATGAGTATGAATAATAAAGAACACACAGAAAATTCCTTATTTTAATTGAAAATCTCTCCCCCAATTTCATAGATAATTCCATGAAAATTTTTCCTGTGTATTTATTATGATATGTATTTTTAATTTTCTAAACGGACTTTTTAACCGATCTTGTTTATTTTTTGAGTTAATTTTTGTACTTCTTTATTTCGTCATTAGGTGAGCTGTAACCTGTCTCAATAAATAATGTGCAGTCCTTCGCTATAGGCTTCATAGTAATTTCATACAGTTTTGAATATAAATTGCTTAAAAGCACTTCAACGGTCATACTGTGTATGTGTCGTCCCTCTACAGGTCGATCATTTTATCTATAACTACCAAATCTGGCACAAGTATAAAGTGGAGGATGAGGATGTGCACACTTCATAGTGATTTTTTGAAATTTAAAAAATTAAGCTTCATGTTTTTTCCATTACAACTTTTGAAAACATTATCGCATTTAAAAATTTTTTTCACCTCTTCAAAATTTTAAAAAATGGTCTTTTTAATCATCTCATTTTAAGAATTGTGTAAATTTTTGCTGATTTTTGGCATTTTTAAAAATTTTTAATAGTAGAATACATTATTGCCCTTAAATTCCTTCCATTTTCATTGTTTCATAAATTATTTGATGATAATGTTTTTTTACTGTTAAAAATTTAAAGTAGAATTTTTAAAAATATATTTGTGAACAGATAAGAAAGTTAATATAGTGTGAAGTTTATAAGATAGTTGATAGTTTCTAAGTTTACAGGTGGACATTTTACAATAATGTGTTTTTTGAACTCAGGGAGTTCTAAAAAGTGTTGATGTCCAAATCTCGGGTTGAATGTTTTGATTATACTTTCTCTGTACTATATATACGAGAAAGTAAAACTACAAAATTGTCTTGTTGCTTCATAGGTATACTACTTTTTTAATAAAAAAGTTCATTTTATTAAATCTATGAACCAAATTTTAGCTACCTAAATATATTCGTTTCGTAACCATTGTGTTAATTTTTATTAGAACAGTCGGAATCTCTGAACAGATTTTGAGTAAAATTCGTTAGGAATCTGAAATTTTGGCGTAAAGACTATGTAACAAATTTCAACTGCTTAGCATAGAGTATTTTTGACTTATCTTTGTCACAGACAGACACAGACAACGCCCGCTTCAAGCCCCTGCAATGAGCATGTAATGAGCATAAAGTGGGAAAGATATGATTTATTGATTGAAATTTGGTTTGGGATTTTAATATTGGACAAAAGAAAGCCGAAAGGAAATAGCTTTTTGAAGTTCAAATGAGAAATGGACTTGACTTATTAAGTTAACTATCAGTCACAAACTGAAAATTTGTGCTAATTCACAAAAAACAGACTTATGGTTTGTTTGTAATTACAGGATTCTAAAAAATTATAATAATAAATATTTACAAAAAAAATCTAGAAACGAGGACAGAAAAAAAAAGAGAATAGCAACAGACACACAATTACACACAGGCGGAGAATTTTTTAAAAAAAATGAAAAACGTGTTTTTCTAACTGGGATGTTTAAAACATAGAGATAGTTTACAATCTCAAGATCGAATATTTCGCCACTTATTATATATTCTTCATATTTCGTATACGAAAGCTTAAAAAACATACAAACAAAATATTTTTGGGGACAGGAAAACTTCCGTAAAAATGTTCCTCATGTATTTACAAAATCTTCAAATAAATAAACTGCGAAAGACCAAAACAAGGAGGCCAACTCATAGTTTAAAGACGTTCCAGCATTCCCGAGTGTCAAAGAAGACTCAAAACTCGTGTTCCACTTCCTAAAAAAAGCAAATTCCAAACCACCCTCGCTTGCACGATCAATCGCCGGAATCTGTGCCAGAAATAATTCGTCAATAAATCGACGCGGTGCTGTCTTCTGGGCGGTTGATCAGAGGTGGTTGAAGACAGGTCTTCAACGCCGCCGCAATCAACCCCCCGTCGTTAGGCCAGGTGGCTGCGGCCTCACACGAGGAAGGTAGGCCGTGGCTGCGATAGAGACGTTATAGGCTGCGAAATAGCATTTGGGATTTAGCACCAATGATGAGTAGGATCTGTTTGTAGTGAAGTGTTACGGCAATTGTATTATGTTTTTGACTAACGATTATTAATTTTTATTTTTGATAAAACCAGCAAGAGTATTCTCCTTAAAACTTTCTCGCATGTTCTCAAATGAAGGTGTTTTCCCCGCTCTCTAGAAAATTGGCGAACCATGGGTGAAGTAGAGACCACATTGCATGGAACCCTAGTACAGCAATTACAAAATATTATCCTTTGGCCTGAATTTAGAATTTTTACTGATTTAATCGTGTCAACATTGGCGAATTTTTTGGCGATTTTAATAGTAATTGAAAATTGGATTTATGTTTTAGAGGCGTTTTTCGCAATCAATTAAAACCAAAATTTGGCAGAGAGCTAAGTTTATAGTCACAAAATTGCATACTATATTTAATATATTTAAGTCAAATATGGTTTTGCATTTGCATGTTTCTTAAAGTAAAGATTGATAGAATATCATCTAATTAGATACGACTCAAAATTGGATAGGTACCTGCACTATAGATGTTAAAGTTTTTTACCGAATTTTATGCATCCAGCTTTGTTTTATAGATATCATGGGGGTTTATGTAAACAACCGGAAGATAGATATCCTTTTAACAGATTTTGCTCAAATTTACTAGCAATTTCTAAATGTGATGTAAAAATCATGTAGCAAATTTCCTCCATCTAGCTGAAAGCATTTTTTTAAAATTATCTTAGTTGCAGATAGACACATATAATGCCAAAATTATGATTTTTCGAATTCCAGATTATCTAAAATGTGGTTCGTCGAAATATAGGAGGCGAATTTTTTTAATGAGTTCTTGGTGAACCTGCTTTCCTCAAAATGAAGTCGCAATTTAAGCTGCTTGTTCGTACAAACGGGTTTATTATACGATGCACGAGTAACAGCAATTCCAATATGCATTCCATTAACTAGCACAAACTTCATATTATTATTGCCTCTAAATGAAGATGTTTTTTACGCCGTTATTGAATTAAATATTATGGACAACATCCCCAAAGGCTTTGCATATACTTCATTCACGAGAAAGTAAAAAATACATTATCTGGCATGGCAAATTTATTAGAGTACGCAAGAAAATTTGCGGAAGACCACTCTCGCTTGCTTTTTAAAATATATTCTTTCCTCTCTTACAATCGATCCTTTGCTCTGAGAAAACTTATTAGGTGCTTATAATGTAATCACAAGTTAAATTCCTTGACAGACAACGCAATTACTTAGTTTAACATTGAAAAATAAGTGTTATAGTTAAATAGTTGTGATAAAGACTTCCCTATGTTGATTTATATGAGTCTTACACGTGTTTTAAAGTTAAATTAGTATGGGGCCCATTGTCCTCACAGTTGCGCAAATGAAATGTTATTTGTTAAAATGAAATCGCAATGCTTTTGATTTGGATGTGTGAACTATTTAGAAGAAATTTGCTTTGATTTGGAAAAGTCACCCTTTTGAATTATATCCGAGACATTCTTGAAAATGATGATGCAGACAGAATAATGACACAATGAAAGAACAGAAGGTTATCTGTTTTCTTGTACACCAAATGTTCTGGAGCAAAAGCATAAAACTTTGCAATGATGCTTACCACATCGAATTATGTCCCGAATCACCATAGTTAAACTTTACGACCGCACATCATTCAAAGTGCGCACATATAAATTAATCCCTTGAAATACGTCCCGGATTACCCCACCAAATCACCGCGCAAGCTGGCCCTTAGCATATTCCACGCCGGCTGGAAGGCCTGGGCCTTAGAGAAGCACGTATCCAAATAAACCTAATTCGACAAATAGCTGCATCTGCATGGACCCGGCACATCCAGGCCAGTCTTAACGCGACAGGTCACAGTGCCATAAATCATTCATGGTTCTCTCTGGAGCTGATTTGCCAGGAGGTATCATGTATGCCAACTGGGTGGCTGTCAGAGGGGTGGATGGCTGCGGAATATTCTAAAGGAGGCAGAGACGACACCTAGTTCGATTGGAAAGACTAGGGGCAGGGGCAAAGGGGTGGAAGAGACCTTGGTAAGATTCGCTGCAACCGTGAAATGGATTCGGTAGGCCCAGAGTGAGTGTCAGGGTTGGGCATGCCACCCGTCTTATGGAGGAGTGAATATCGCGCCTGCCTTTGTGTTATGCTAATGTGGTTTGGGGGGGGGGATGCCGGTGTGGACTGAGTGTCTTCATTTGAATTCGGCGAGATTGGACAGAGGGGTGTTGGAAGGGAGATGCAATTAATTGGAGGGAAAATTCGATGAAGGGTAATAGGGAGGGTTGGGCCGTCATGTGTTGAGCATTTGGTGGGGGGTTAGGTTGCTGTTGGTGTGGACAGAGTGTGTTTTAAATGTTTTAGATGAAGACTGATGTGCTATCAGTCCCAATATAACCTGTGATAAAAATCTAAAAACCATTTTTGAAAGATTAAATTTTATTCTGTATAGCGTTATAATCAGAAATGTTGTTATAAGTACAATTACATGAAAATTTAATTTTTTACTTATTTTGGATTGATGTTTTCGAAGTATGTAAATTACTTGATGATTCTGGATGCCCAGTAAGCTATTTTATTCAAAAATTCTTATATAAATCCATTTTTCAAAACTATCCATCCGTCTGATAAAGATAATTCAATGCGCTTTCAGCTAGATCGATGGAATTTGTTTAACGGACTTAATATCAAATTTGAATATTTCAACCACATTTTGAGTAAAATTTCTTCTGAGGAAGCTCATTTGTCCAGTTGTTCCAATATAAGTTAACATGGTAATTACAAATACGAAAAGAGCTACAGAGGTAAGATTTGGTATATGGATTTAACATTTATAATTCAGATACTTATCAGTTTTTGAACAGAAACCAACAAATGGTTATTGTCTGTACGTTTGTACCTTCAGGAACCTCTAAATGCGATTAATCAAAAAAGCAATGACTTAAATATATCAAATTAATCATAAGATTCTGTGACTGCAAATGTAATTTGGTGTCAAATGTCTGTTTAAATCGGTTGAGAAAAACGAGTCTAACACACAAAATTCGATTTTTGAATATTACTAACGGCATGCCAAGAATTAATCGCCAACTAATTCGCCAAGGACAATTGATAAATTCCGCAAATTCAAGCCAATATGTAACATAATATTAAATAATGGCGTAATTATTGTTCGCCCTTGCCATATAAGACGTCTGGCATGATAAGTTATATTAGAGAGTACACAAAAAGTTTTTATGAGATCACTCCGCCAAGTTCTTCAGAAGTAACGTTTCAAATCCTTTCATAAAATAACATTATTTTTTTATCTCCATTGTGTTGTTTTTTCTTCTTATATTTTAAAGAACAATAATCTTAATTAATCCTACTGTTTTTTTTAAAAAGAATGCGTTTTAGTTTCTTCGGTCATTTAATAATATCAAAGGTGATAGCCTGATTTTAAAGTCTGGAAGTAGGTCATATTTTTAAAATAAAGTCTTTAAAAACAATATATAAATCTTTCGTTCCAATATTAATATTTTCAAAAGTAGGCTTAATTATTCCCGCAGATGAAAAATGAAACTGAAATAAGATTGCTTACGATGCCTGATTACATTTCTAGATTTGAAACTGCATTTTCAAAAACATTTGCTTTTTAAAGATGTCAACAAAGGTGTCCTTTTTTTTTAATATAATTACTTCCTTCAAAATAAAATCATGAAACGAAAACATAAGATTGGCGAGGATAAAAAATTATGACAGTTCCTGCTGAAGACGTTATTATACTTGTTTATTATTTTTACTGTTAATTCGAGTTAAATTTCTACGAAAAGCTAAAAGCGTAAATTTATTTAATGTCCTCATTTCTCTGTCCTTATTGCACTTGGGAATATAATAACAGATTCAAGCAAACGAGATTGTCTAATAAAGTGGTTAAATTATTAAAAAAAGGGGAATTTTGAAAATTAATTTTTATGTATTTTATGAAGGTTTCACGTGATGTTTATTTAAGGAAAGAACAATAATATCATTATTCTTATAGGAAACAAGCTTGATATCATTTCGGCGATTTTTTTACAGTGATTGCATCTAAAAATAACGAACAGAATTAATTTTGCTGAAATGAAACAAATGGGAAATACGGTCTTTCATAATTAATTTAACAATAGTACTTGTACGTGTCACTGAATCAGTTTTATAAGATTGATTTATTTCATACCAGCCGGCTGGTTCGCCATTCTTACTACTGTTTAAAATTATCAGCTAAATACTTTATGTAACGTCATTGTCAATTAAATACTTAATGTAACTCGTCTTTTAGTAGCTACTACATAAAAATATTTTTAAGGTTCAAATTTTGATAGTCATATAATTCACTAATGCAGTTATAAAGGCCTTAAGCAAGTAATGTACTATATGCCTCTCTAATTATCTGTCAGCTCTCGCAAAATTTCAGCTTTAAATTAAAGTGGAAATGATTAACTTTAAATTGATATAAAAACTTTTTTTACCGTAACCAAGTATTTTTTAAGTGTAAGTAAAAGAGAATCATTATGTGTACTACTGAATAATTACAATAATTTATGTAATATTTCAAGAATATTCTACAAAAAATACTTAGATTCATCATAAAATTAAGAAGTACTTTGAAGTTTTACTTTCAAAAAGATTTAAATGAAGTGAATAATATTTTATTTTATTTTGGTATATATAACTTTTAGCAACACACATTATGAAACCAAGCGTTGGACTAGCAACATTCTTAATAAATCAATACTCATAGATTCCTTTAATAATAAATAGTTCCTAAATTAGGTTTTCTTTTTTTAAAAATTACATATAAATAGAGGGAGTGATTTCCCCAAACTTTCTCTTACACTTTTTAACGAACTTATTACGGCAGATAACGTTTTACATGACATTGGCGTAAAATAGTTGCAAAATATTAAATATGGAATGAATTTAACATTTTTACAGGATCTATTGTGTCGTCCTTGGCGAATTGTTCGGCAATTAATTTCCTGCTTGCAGTTAATAATAGCTGAAAATCGAATTTGTGCTTTAGACGCATCATTCTCAACCGAACTGAAGCAAAATTTTATCACAAAAATGCACCTGTGATTACAAAATCCCATACCAAATTTAATATATTTAAGTCATTGCGTTTTTGTTTTGTCGCGTTTTTATGTTTCTGAAATTACTGGTCCATAAACAATCACGCGTATTGGAAGGGGTGAAAGTTTGACAAGTGTCTATGTTGGGGATGTTAAATCTGAGTAGATAATTTTATTTATCAAAATTTCTACGTTTCTTAATTATCGTGTTAGATAGCAGTTTAGTATTTAAAGATTGCTCTGATAATAAGTAGTCACTATGATAGACATCCTGGGTTTGAAAAACACATTTATGGCAGTACTTTCGTATATTAGTTTCTCTCTGACAGAGATAATTAAAAAATGCTGTAAACCAGACGAATTAAGTTTTGAATGTGGTCTTTACACCCAATATGTGGATTGCTATCAATATCTAAGCAAAATTCCTTCAAAGGAAGTCTGTCAGAAAAATGAGTTAGCAATTAATTATATTAACCAAAATAAGACAATAAATATTTTATAAACAAAAAAAAAAGAAAGAAAATGTTTTTAAACTATATAAAAGAAGAAAATGTGTACTACAATGAATATGTTGATAAAATCTGGGCCAGTCGTTGAAATGTCAGAAATAGGATTTTATCTTAGTTTAAAAGTTTGTACAAAAAATATTTAAAGCAATAAATAAGGCAAATTAATATAAATTTTAAGCAATTTTTTAATTGTATATCTAAAAAGCGCTGACTGTCTTACAAAAGGAAATAAAACAATGATAACTTGATTATTTAATTTATTTATTTATAAATATGCGCGAGGCGACAAACTCTGCGTCATTTTCCCGAATTAATCCCCACAACTAATTCCAAGGCGGACAGAAACAAACAATCGGAACGGCCTTTTCTCAGTCAAGTATCTTACTCACACATCTCGCTTGTTTTGAGTCCCACCGAATCGGAAAGGTCACGGCGATTAGCTACTGAGAGGTCCCCCGCTTGTGGCCTCAGTTCTCAATCAGTTTATCTTCCTCGTCAAAGACAGCTGCTTTTTGATAATCATCTGCCAGTTGCCTGTTTACGTTAGGAAAACGTTTGTCTTCTGCATCGATTGTGCCACGGTGAGAACATGAGTCGATTCTTTTTTTTTTTTTTTCAATTCCAAATACAAATAGTGTGAGTTCGGGACTATTGAAGATGTGTTCGAAAAAGTGTGATTTTTGGAAGGAAAGTTGCAATATTTTTATTTAAATAAAAGGAAAGGATTTATCTTAAATTCAATAATTAAAGCTTAACGGTATATCATCATTAAATCAGATCAAAGCTAGAAAACATTCTTTATATTGTATATATAAACCTTTCTTGTGTATATGTAATTAATATAGAGAAAGTATAGATTAGTATTGGGAGTTAACAACAATAATAATAATAAAGATTTTCCCCTATATTATACCGAATAAAAATTTCTACATGTACGATCGCAGAAATTTTACTTCTAGATAACTAAATCATTGATAATGGCAACCATTTATAATGAATATAGAATAAATGTCTCAAAGTAAAACATTTTATTATTTTGAATTTAAGGCAAAAATCTCATATCATTTTGTAATTGCTCCAATACTTTCCTTTGTTGTGACCGGCAACATGCAAATATATAAAAACAATAATTATATTTTTATTCAAACAATACGGCAACATATATAATGTGTTAGAGCTTGTTCTTGTATACAGCCGACCACCCCGCCACCACTAAACATAGCAGTATCGACAGGATTTGTTGTGGTATACTGCTGAATAAGTATTGTCCAACCTTACATGGACCGATCAGTCAAACTATCATTCCTTTCGGGATAGTAAATAGCTGTCTTTCTTTTTGCACACTCACAAAGAGTTGGAATGAAACTAACAATCTTAAACATCACATCCTTCAGGGTTTTGAGATAACCTGGTACCATCAGTACTGTGCTTAAATCCTTATTTGCAATTTGCAGGTTTTTCCCTAACTCTGAGACCTCTATACATTCCATTAAATAGTGATAAACCATCGAATAAAATAGCTCTTCGAAAATTATTTCAGAATACTTACTACTACGAATCAGTATTCGAAAATAAACTCATCCAAAATATAGCAGTTTAATTAAGTTCAGGTTCTGAATTCTAAGATATGCTATTACGTCAGAGAAATATATACAAAATAATTGTTAATAATCCCATTCTAAATCATATTCTTTCTAGAATATACTACAACGTTATAGAATATTAAAGAATAAATTATATTCTATATAATACCATTGAGTAAAATAGATTTTCAAAAGTTATTTTAGAATACTTACTATTAAAAGCCCGCAATTCGAAAATAAACTCCTCCACTGTATAATAACTTAATTAGGCTCAGATCTGAATGATGAAATGTGCTATTGCGTCACGAAAATATATACAAAATAATTATTAATAGTCCCATTCGTACTGGAATGTACTACAATCTTAGAGAATATTAAAGAATAAATTATATTCTATATAATACCATTGAGTAAAATAGATTTCTGAAAGTTATTTTAGAATGCTTACTATTAAAAGCCCTCAATTCGAAAATAAACTCATCCACTATATAATAACTTAATTAAGCTCAGGTCTGAGTGCTATTACGTTGCATAAATACTCACAGAAAAATAAATTCTTTAAATTCTGATGGAGGGACACTTTTTTTACTGAAAGCGAGTGAGTTCTACAACTACTTTAATGGGATTTGAAAAATGAACGTAGTAATAAAAAAATTATTAAAAAAAGGAAAATGACTCGAATAGAAGGAGAAAAAAAAGACATTCCATTAAACTCATCTCACACGCACACAAAAAAAGAATAATTTAAGCGACTCAACTTTTTAGCCTTTTTAACCTATGTGACTCTCTCCTGCTGAGAAGGTGGAAGATAATTTACACTTAATTACGCAGACGATTGTTTTTTGGAGAAGACGAGGAGTGAAAAAAAATAACTGTAACCGCCAAATAGCCTTCTAAACTGCCTCGTTAAGTCAGAAACGAGTTGAAAAATATCGGTTTTTAGAATGAAAATGCTGCACAGAAAATGGAGAGGGAAAAAAGATGCATTTTTTTTTTAAAGTTGAAATGAAATTATTTTTGTTAAGTATGAGTGATGATTTAATGCATGAATTATTGCGTCACAATAAATTTTCTGTTGAGTCCATGAATTTGTCTTAGAATTGTATTTTATTCAAGATTTTATGCAGAATAATAAATAAAGATTTTTTTAAAAGAACATTTTGCATTTAAACATTTATAAATATAAGGGTGTCCCATACTTTTTTTTTCTTATTCCTAATATGAAATGAATACACAATATTTATTGATTCAGATATTATATTTTTTTCTGTTAAAACACTTTTGCTCTATTACTTTCTTCCATATCTCAGGAAGCCTTGTTATGCTTTCTTTCCCAAACTGTTATGTTTTAGATTAGAAATAGTACTCTAGGTGGATTTAAAGCGCTTATCACTAAGATAATTTTTTAAGGACAGAAAGAAGTAATAATCAGATGGAGCAAAGTCTGGAGAGTACATAGAATGCGATAAAATATCTTAATCAAACTTTAAGAGCTTCTCTCTTTCGACTTATATAAATGGTATTGCGTTGTCGTGGTTAAAAATTACTCATCGGTTAATTAATTCTGGCGGGGTTTTACTATGGCAGCTTTCAGTTTACCAGTTGATAAAAGTATTTTGCAGAATTTATTGTTCCACTTTGAGGAAGTAGAAAATTACACCTTTAACTAGTAGAAAATTACACCTTTACAATGGCAGCTTTCAGTTTACCAGTTGATAAAAGTATTTTGTAGAATTTATTGTTTCACTTTGAGGCAAGAGCTAGTAGAAAATTACACTTTTTCAATACCACCAAATGGTAAAAAGAACTTTTTAGGGAGTAGTCCCGGTTTTGCGACAATTTAGAACTCTGGAACGACTGAAACCGTTGACATTGACGGTTAATAGTTAGGTATGCATGTTTGGACAAGCAGAGCCAAATAAGACCATTCATAGCGCGATAAGGAAACAAAAAAAGCTTTTGGGTCACCTTAATATAGTTTATTCTATCAAATGAACTAATTTGGGGCTTTTTTTTCTGTGAATCATTGAGAGCAAAACAATTTGTTTATTACTATAAGTATTAAATAATTTAACATTAATTTGTTTAATTTCATTAATTATTGAAATTTCATAGGCTTCAGCTTATTTTCTCAGCTGTACAACTTTTAGCTCTATTATAGCTATTATTTTCAACATATAAATTTGATTTATGAATGTGATGTAATAACATCTTATATTCATATAATTATATGATGTTATTATAGCACATTCATAGATTATATAACATAATAATACGAATTTGATATTATAATATCATATAAGTATGATGTTTGTTCATATCATTTTTTTAAAGAATATAGATCATTTTGTTAATAATAAAGACAGCATAAAATTGTATATATTTATTTCCATATCAAAGCATTTTACTTAAATTTCAAACAAATTCTGCAAATCATCCGTGAAGAAAAAATTATCGTAAATATTGTTATGATTTAGAAAATCAAAACAAACTTAAATTTCCAGTTCTGTAAAGGATATACTTCAATAACAGTGGAACAAAATAATACATAAATATGTTATTTAACTACCATTTTTATTCTTTTGATATTTATTTATTTACGTTCATGCAGAAATTTATTTTCAATCCGTGTTGCCATTATTTCTTTAAACTATGAAACATTTTTTTAAATCGTTTGCGCGTCTCACATATCTTTCGATAGATTCGGTAGATCATTCAATTTCGTTATTATCTAGAAAGAAAAAAAAATTAGTTGTTAAAATAGATCGTTATGTATAATACACCATGCTTCATTTTTTCTTATTTTTTGTCTCGGAGAATATCATTCTTTTCAGAATAACCCTTTTCCATTCTTTCAGTTGTTCTTATTTCAATGTTCTGATGCATAAAATCCGAGAGAGCCGCTCTAAAGAAAATTTCCCATCATTCCCTAATTTCAAACGATATTTCTAAGCCTAATTATTTCCCCTTTCATCTTTTCGCCCGCGAAACAAAAATTGCCATTATCATCCTTTTATTTATGCATTTTATGTACCAAACGATCACGGATTCCTAGTTCGATGAAAGAAGTTCGGCGCCGTGTTTTGCTGCCGATTTTTACGAGGAAAATGAGCATTCCATTATGTGTTCCTTTCTTTTTCGAACAGACATATGTTCGGTATAAAAAAAAAGAACAGAAGATATCTGAAAAGAAAAAAAAAATAATAATATTCAGAAATCTTTATTTTCTCTTTTCTTTATTAAGTATTTGTCAAAAAGAAAGCCATTTCTTATTATTAAAAGTGGACACAGTATTTTCTTTTTTTACATTTTTTTTTTGTCATTCGTCCGTTATATTGTTAAAAATAAAACTTTGATTCTAAGACAACTGTGTAAAAATTGAAAGGGAAGAAAAAAATACGTACAATTGTACGTCGACCCCTCCCTCCTCCCCCTTTGATTTTTTAACTTTTTTTCTTTCTTCTGTGCAAAATGTTAAAAGACAAAAATTATTACCTTCACTAATATGGTGAAAATAAATACTTTTCTACCAAACGATTCATGATTTTTCCCCTCTTCCTTTCCGTTCTTTTTTTTTATTTTTTTATGTTGCCAGATTGTTGTTTTTAGCTTGCTCAGTTTTTTCCTTTCTGGTTCTGTATTAAATGGGACCTCATTAAAATGGTTATCTTCCTGAAAACCGTTCTCTTTTTTTTTAAACATTTTTTTTTTTTTTCTTTTTCCAGAATCCTTTAGATATCACCGCGGATGTGTTCATGTGGATTTCTTAAATGATATTTCTGAATGAAAAAAAATGTAAATTTTTAAAGTTGAATTAATAAGACATTTTAATGATTTGCAAGTCACAAAAACTGTTGCAAGGTATAAAGCCACATGCCCTTCTACGTTTTCCCTCTTTTGAGAATGGCGTATTTCAAAAATGATTATTTATCGTTAAAAGATATTTTCCGCTAATGTATGAGCACTAGATTTCAACGTTTATAAATACCCTCATTTGCTATTTAGATTTTATATTTATTTCTTAGAATAAGCATTTACTTTTAAATAACGAGTAATAAAATATTAGAGAAAAATCGTGTTCAAGTTATATGTGTTACACGTGTCCTTATTTTAATTTTATTTTTGATTTTATTCCTCATATTGAAAGAAATAAACAACGAAAATTCGGAATCTCTACACAATGTTGCTTCATAATAATATTATAATGGTAAATGGCAATGTCTATTTTATTATTGACGAACAACTAATCATCTTGGGGATTAATTGTTTGTCAACTATGTAAATAATATCAATCTGGTTATGCCAAACTGACTTTGATAAATTACATATTTTAATAAAGAAAAATCTTATTTCAAATTAAAATTAAGCGAAATACAGGACATTTTGAATGAGAAGGAAAATATACACTGCGTGAAAAAAGTAGAAGGACAATAGATTATTTTAAATAAATGAATAATACAGCATTTTTTAAATAATTATTTTACATACAAAATTTTTACAAGCAGATACCTGTATCTACATAAAATGAAATAGGACACATTTTAAAAAAAAGTACACTTAATTTAAAAAATCAGTTTTGATGATGTCATAATCTGTGAAAAAAGTAGAAGGACACTTCTAAATAAATGGGTGTACTATATTATTTTATATGAAATTCTTCTTCCATTGGCTCGAATTACTTCAAAAATTCTGTTGGGCATTGAACTATATAAAGATTGCATTTCTGTTTGGCAAAATTTGTCCCATACACATTCTAATGATTTCTGCAGTTCAGCTACAGATTCAAACTGTTTCCTCCCTCGTAAACGCGACGTACAATCATTGACAATAAGTTCTATACAATATTGAGATCAGGATTTTTGGTAGGCCATTGTAAAATACGAACTTTGTTTGCTGCAAAACAATTTTTAACACCATTTACTGCCTGAATTGATGCTCCGTCTTGTTGGAAAACCCAGTAGCTTCTTCCTAACTCAGGGACATATGGAAGAAGATTTGAGTTTAGAGTCTGTATGTAGTCTGGATGGTTCTGTCTACCATTTAGAAAAATTATATTTAGTCTACCTCCATAACCAACTGCTAACGAAACCATTAGACCTCCTCCTCCCATTTGTCGAGTAGAATAGTCTCTTCTTCATTACCAAGACGGTGCCGATAGTACTGATAACCGTCTGAACCATCCAAATTGAGCTTTTTCTCATCGGAAAATACAACTGATGTCCATTCAGAGTTCCAGGACATGTGGTGTTTAGTCCACTGCAGTCGGTGCTTAATGTGTCCTTCATTCCACTTCGGATGGTGCTTCCGTTTTTTGAAGATGAACTTATTTGAGCTTTTTATATAGTTCTAGACAGTTCTTTTGGATACATGTGTAATCCCTGGTAGGCATTGAGCCTTTTTGACACTTCCACCTGTATTTTTGAATTCACGAATGATTTTTCTTTGATCATGTTGTGTAAGTTTTTTTGGCCTTCCCGTCTTCTTTTTTCTTCTGTCACTCAGAGTTTTTTATAAAGTTCGAAACAGTATTAAGACTGATACGTAGCTGCGGTGCAATCTCTCTTTCACATTTTTATTCATTTTTATTGGCAACTATTTGGTCCTTCTGGAACTCACTTAAGGATTTTCCTCTGGGCATTCTAAAACCAATAAAAACTATAAATTTCTAACTAAATTCTTTATTCTTGACAAAAAGTTATTAAAAGTAAAAGAGTACACCAACATTTATGGTTTCCAACAGCTTCAAAATCAATTTTTCGCATGTGTCCTTCTACTTTTTTCACACACCAAAAGTTGCTAAGTATTGAATTCTCAACCTTAAATAGAGGTAGCAAAAAATTTCTCACCTAACTTAAATCAAAACATTAACAAAACAACCTCTTTAAAAAATCAGATAAAAAGCAGTAAGATTAAAGCAAAGTGTACAAAAAAATGACCGTCCTTCTACTTTTTACACGCAGTGTATATACAAGCTGGTGAAATCAGTCTTGTTTAGATAAGGTTTTCCCAATGTTTTATCATGCGACATCTTTTGAAACCCAACGATGTTGTTGGGTCGTAAGGGCTTATTGATGACATTCTAGGGAACATGAGCTTTCATAGGAAATAAACTTTTGAAATCAACACGTGGTTGTGACTGGGAGATTCTTCCAATGTGTGTCGCATAAAAGCAAACTAATATTTTATTTCATGCGTATCATGCAAAAGACAAAAGTAAAGAGTAATTGAATATATTTGAAACAAAAATTATATTTTTTTCATACAGGTGATTCGAACATTGACAGATCAATTAATAAAAACCAGTGGGATTGGTCGCTCCAAAACTTTCTCGCAAACTGTCTCTTAAACTTTTAATACCAGAGAACGCCTTACATGGTCAAATAATTGTGAAAAATTTATTTCTGACGGAAATTTATCCTTTTTATTGTATCTTGTAATTTATCATTTTATTGTATCTTGGCGAGTTATTTGGCGATTAATCCCTAGCATTTGGTTATTTGTATCGGAAAATCGATTTGTGCTTTTGACACTTGAACTGATCTTATTCCAAATTTAACAGAGATATGCAAATTTGGTCTAAAGACTGTAATCCATACTTCATCCATCAAATTCAAAATGTTTTTGAGTTATCTATATCACAGACAGACGGGCATTTATAAAAGGGAGGGAGATTTAGATTCAAGAATGTCTAAAACGGGGAGATTCGCCAAAATTTCGAGTTCAAATTTTTGACGATTGCTATACTTTCTCTATACTATATATATGAAAAAGTAAAAGTTGAAATAAGTATTATTATGCCACACTGTTGCAAAAAATGTCAGTTTTTTCCGAACTAAAATTCTGTAAACACGCAGGCGGACTCAAAGTTTGAACAAGCGCAATGGCAACATAGTTGGAGTCTCATCAAAAGTGCTTCGGTTCGATCAAACAATAGTTGGTAGCAACTGCACCTTTGCAAATAGTACAACAAAGGCAGCTTTATTACCACGGAAAAGCTACTGAGTAGCCAATGAGGAAATAAATGTACTTTTTTCAATCCGGTAACGAGTCATTACAATGAAGAATCACCTGCTATTTGTTCAAGAAAAACTTAGAATGACGTGTCGCTGGCGGAAACTGAAAATTCTGGACAATGGCGAGCGTAATGGTTGCATAAAGTGATGTTGAACACGGCAAGTGTAATTTTATTCCTTTTTTTTAACATCAATCCCCGTAAACACATCAGCTGAAACAACAAGTGTGTGTCCACTGGTTATTTGACTTGTTTTTGTTTTTTAGAATAGAATAGAATTTATTGGTGAAATAACAGCTGGAACATATAAGTGGAGATACCAGGAAATGATAACCGCTTGTCTGATATTTCATCGTGAATTTCTCGTTAATAATAAACATTGAAAATATATTATAGATAATTTGAAGATAAAAAAAAAAGACTAATGTGGTAGTAATAGTTCCAAAATTTTAATTATCCAGTTCATATCCAAATGAGACACGCCCAACGTTATCACGAATGTCAGTTGTTTATCAGGAGATGCACTATAGTAAATGCCTTTTCTCAAATTTGAATATTAAGTCAATTAAATCTGTCTCCTTAAAAACAATCCGTTTGGATTCAAGTTACATCCGTCAATATCAATTTGATTCGTGAATCTTCAATTAAATCTTAAATTTTTCTGAAAGTAATGAACATTACATCACAGATCAGTTGAGAAGAAGATATTTTATTCAGTTTTTGGATCAAATTTCCATCATCAGATAGAATCAACTTTTGGACTAAATTCATGATCTGATTATTAGTATGCCAGTTTTGCTTTTTTCTGCTTGTTTGTTGTTCATGCATAAGCGATAAATTGAAATTGAACCATAAAAAAATGCAGACATTTTAGTATGCAGCCTTTAAATAGATTATCAAAATTTTAGCCAAATAAGTCAATGAAAAAAATTAGCTTTCTAAAATGCAAATCTGCTTGTCTTCAATAAATAACAAAGCTGCACATAAAACTGAAAACATTATAGAAATAAACAAGAAAAACGAAGAGTCTTTCCCTTGTTTCCTTCGATTTTAATGAAGCCTTAGGTCAATTACAGCAAAATCGTGATTTTCTGTGGTCTTTCTTGATCAAAACTCTTCAAGACTTTTTATGAAAAAAAGAATTATTTCTGAGGTTTTTTACTGCCATTCTGCTTATCACTGTGGTTGCCACCTATTCAAATAACTGGATAATCGTGTGATAACTTTATAAACTTTTGAAAAAAAGAACAAATGTGAGTACTTTGTCTTTAGTAAGGAATCCAATTTAGAAATATTAAAAAAGAATGAAATTTTACAAAGAAACTGTCAATTATTCTTTAAAATTTATACCCAAATGCCACAATCCTTCTAGGCAAAGAGCAAAGGCAAACCCAAAAGATTTTGATATCAAAATATCAATCCACGAATCACATGCGCGAGAAATTATCTGCTACATTCCTAGCATCTCTTAAATAAAATTCTTAAGCCAGAATATTCCGAAAAGGTACTTGAATTAAACCATTGCAATCCTCCACTTGGCGACCATTCCACGCACGACCACAGCCACGTGCTACCGTTATGGTAGATAGAGAACGCTTCCATCATTTTCCACCAGGAAATTAAGCAGCAGGTTATGCCCATCCTGGCAGAAGATTCGTGACTACTTCACTTCGCGGTCTACCCCTCCTAGAAGACCCCACCAAAAGGTGAGTGGGGTGGGAGGGCAGAGGAGGCAGAGAAAGGGAGACAAACGATTCGAAACGAAAACGGAAGACCCAAAGAAAAGATGGTGCCGGCAGATGATATTAATAACAACACCTTTAAAGAAGAAGCATATGGCAGTGCGATAGGTCCCCAGAAAAAAAAAAGGGGGAACTGCTGTATCTTTCGATTTATTACGAACGGATCTCCTCCTCAATTTGACGGATCCGACCAAATCAGCGAGGGTCATCGGGATCAGCCAAAATAGAGATTCGTCTCGATGGAGACGATAGCAAAGGCACCCCAGATGGAGATAGAGAGATGCTTGATTTGGTTGCTTCCAGTCCGGGTTAAACCGGGTTGCAACTTTTGCTTTCTTAAAGAGCTTCATTAACGCCTAAGTCTTCCCCTATCAGTGTTTTAAAATCAAAAAAGTTCTTAGGGGAGGACTGGTGGGTTTTTAGTTCAGTTTTGTTCTCCCTCCCTCCCTTCGCCAAGCGGCTTGAGAATAAGTAAAAAGGATGCAGCAAACGAAATTAGAGTGGCCGGAGATCACAGTCTGATTTCCACCTAAATGAGACACACTTATCTCTCATTTTCACACGATCTCTGAAGATAGGGTGAAGTTATCGTGGTCGGATAGTTACGGATAAAGAATGGAGCGTTGTCTTGGTGGGTAATATACTGGCTGAAGGGTCTTTTTTTCTCTCTGTCTCTCTTTGTTACGAATATGATAATAAAGTAGGGCAACATGTGTTTTATAGGTTGCCTTTTGTAGTTGTCGGTTTTCGTTTAGAGCTTGTTTTCACTTGAAAATAGGTATTGTTTTGAAATTAGATCTTCAAATAGATCAGTAACAAATCTGCCAAATTTTGGAAATTCATTAGGTTATCCATCCTTGGCAATAAATACTAAGACTCAAAAAAGCATACAGCTAGCTAAATGAAATAAAACGAATAGATCGCTCATTGAAATTGTAGATTTGTATCGAATTTTGAGACATCCACTGATGGAAAGGAAGTTACTGAAAATCCATATTCTATTTAGTTCAATTCTTTACTTACCAAATACATAATCAATTTTCTTCAGTGTATTTATTATATAGTAGAGAAATACGTGCTCTGAGTCGAAGTGAATGTTGATTTGTATCGTATTTTTCGACATCAACCAATGGAAAATTACCAAAAAAATTCATTTCGCTTTTCATTAATGTACTGTGTGGTAAAATTTGTATGTACCGAGTCGAAATGAATGTTCCGGCTGGTTCTTTATCTATAACAATTGTTATGTTAAAGTTCTAGAATAAAAAATGTATTGTTATCAAATCATGTACTAAGTAGTAAGAAATGTGGGCATTGAATTGAAGAGAATATACCCGCTGGTTATTATTTATAGCAAACGCTATGAAAATGCATTATCAAAATTCTAGAATGAAAATGCATTGCTATCCAATTTAAGTACTGAGAAAAATGCACTGACTCGAATAGGATATTTTCGTTGCTTACTTATTTTTAGCAATAGTTGTAAAAATGTAAAATCAAAATTCTGGTATAAAAATTGTCAATTTAAGTAAAACTTGTGATTAAATGAATTTGGGACTTGCAGCAGAAAGATCCATGGTAATTGTGATCATTTCTGTTACATATATATTGCTCGTTACGTTTTCTTTTATTGATTTGTTTCATATACCATTTTGCACTGCTGTTCTACTATCTCACACCATTTTTATGGGTAATATTGAAACCAATTCTTCGAAAGAAACCCATAGTTATATGTTTTAAAAGTTTATCAAAACTACACCACAAAGTTTCTTATGCAGAAAATTAAAATCAATTATATTTGGTTTGAGAAGTTAAAAAAGTTAAAAGAGGCGCTCCCAGAATTCACATCGACAACAATTTCCGAGAAATTTAATCTGGTAATCTAGAAACTTGTTCCAACTTGTCTGTACAACACACATAAAACAATTTTATTTCTAATTTTTCTGATTTTTTGCATTCTCTCCATCTTTTCTCAACTTTGCTTCTAACACGTTCAACCTGTTGCTTACGCATAGATCACGGAATCAGTTATTTAAGGTTAAGGAGCTATTAACTGGCGTAACACTTTCCGTTGTGTACTACCAGACAAAACTGAACGAAGCAGCATCGGTAAGATTTCTGTTACCCTCTTCATAATCCGTCCATAATACCGGTCGATTCAACGAACTGACATCCTCATTGAGGGTTTGAGCCCCAATCACAAAGTGATCAGGCTCTGACCTATCATCCTGTTTAACAAAGAAAAGGCCACCTTTTGAGAAAATCTCCTCGTTTTAGACTTCGTCGGATCCCAAAAAACTTTTTTGGAATTATGTTCCTCAGTTTATAAATAAGATAATTCATAACGTTTTGAGTTCGACAGATCCACAACTCGATATTCCGTCTTAATTTGGAATTTGTAAATTTTGGATGAAATTCATTCACAACAAATCTGTCTGTCCAAGAATTGTCAGTGAATACAAGATGTAAAGATCTGTTGTTGTTTATTATGGAACTTGCCATGGACAAGCCAGCTGTTATACCGCCCGCAAGTCCTATCGGCGATATAAGACGATAGGGGTTTCAGCAGCGCCAACTAGGGCCAAGAATAGGACTCTGCCACTCACGCATTAGAAAAGAGGAAGAACAACCATACCCGAACTAAGACTCGAACCCAGGGAAGATCATGGGAAAGACGCTAGTTCTAATACCAGGACGCCGGCTGTGAAGATTTTAATGCATGGCATTTTGTAAGCAAATTTTTCCAATAAATGTAGATTTTTTTAATCAGATTTTGAAACCAATCTGCCATAGTTGATCGTCTGTCTGCCTGTCTCTATATTCGTAAACATATAAACACGATAATTCCGAAATATTACTTTTTAAATAAATGAAATTTTGTAGGCTGGCATGTTATTGGAATTTTAGTTTCATATCAAATTTTGATTTTAAAATCGTGAGGGGGGGAAAGGGAGGATGGAATTAATTTTGGTCTCGTTTTGAAAGTTACGAAACAAAAATCTTCATATGCGGAAAGCTTTTACATACGGGAATAAAAATCACTGCTCCAAAATTTACATCTAAAGGGTTGAGATCACATTTTATTAGAGAGTGTTGCAACAAGCAAACCATCAAATAATTTAATATAGCTTCTTTTAGCTTGAGTGGCATCATTATTTTATTTTATTATTCCAATTTTACTTTGTACTTGTAACGTCTCTTTTCCTGTAGAATAAATATATTTTACTAACACCACCGTCGTACTTTAATATATGGTACCGAAACCTGGGATAGTGATAAAACAAAAGAATGACGGAAAAGAAATGGCAAATTGTATTTGATGCTTCTACTCATACACCAGGACATACTTCCTTGAATGGTGCTCTTGAGCAGGGCCTATTCGAAAAATATAAGCGAGAGACCGGCTAGTTCATTCATCATATTCAATTAATACGAAAGTAGATACATAATTTCAAAAATCCTTCTAGATCTAAAACGTAAAGGTCATAAAGTCCTGTTTTTCCCCCTGAAGATTATCTAACCTTTGATATTACAGAAAGCAAAGAGTTGGGCTCATATTTCTCAACCACTTGCAGAATCGAGCCCCGAAAATGGGCCTCCATCCCACAAACTTGCCTGCATGGCATATCTTAACGGCCGGAGGCAGGCAACTACACGATTGCTAATAACCGGCAGGCGCACTTGAAACAAGAACAGGTTGCAATGGAAAATAAAATTAAAGATAGGCATGATACCTGGCTCATATCGGAGCAGGTGATACCTATCCTACCGTGTCTCCGCCTGCATACCCCTGCAGATGGAAACCGGGGGAGGTTCCAAGAGAAACGGTCAGACCGACCGACTGTACAGGACGTCCGGCTACTATCCCTATCCCCCCCTACGCGTAATGGCTTCCTGTCACAGTGTCACCCGTGCCGGGTCCGGCCAACCGTGTCCAGCTCTCCTTCCTCCCACGCACCAGGTGGGGGTGAGCTGTTCTCTCTTTTTTTTTATCTTCTGATTTTTTGTTTGTATTCTTTTTTTATTACCTGACCGGGGTGTCGCAAGCAGTCGGAAACAAGGAAGGTATTAGGTGGTTATTTTGTGACCTCTAAATTGTTCGGGATTTTTATCTGTTTGGGCAGGGTGGTTGTTTGCGGAAATCGTTTGGCGGATTTTTTATTTTATTTTTTCCCCCTGATTGTGTTGGTGGTGAAAGTGGCAAAGGATTGATGAGAAGAACTAGGAATTTCTTTGCGGGATACTTCTTGAATAGAATAGGGAGGCATGGAAACTTATTTTTGTAGGTTTGCCAAAAGAAGCAACGTTCCTATTTAAATGGTGGTGTTAATATGATTCGTTAAATAACATGTAATTTTTTAATATTTTTTATTTGTATTCAAATTAATTATAAGGGCAAATCCATATATTAAAGGAGTCGTGCAATGACACCTGCTTTATTATCAATTTGTTTAATGTTTCAAACAATCATATAACTCCCCATTCATCCCGTATATATAATATTTCTGTAACCAAATCTCGCACCATGGGAAAGAAATCGTATCTACTGTGGCATACGTTTAAATGCACTGCTACAAATTATACAGGGTGTCCATAAAAAAAAAAACTCCGGAGTTTTAAATAATCGCTTCGATTTAATATTAGTTTGGTCAGTTCAATCAATTTTGAAGAAATCAGTAGCTCACCGAATTTTATTTACACCAGTTTCAATGCATTTTTTAATTAACATGTAGCATCATGCGTCACTGACTTTGAATTAAAATAGCAGTGGCTCATTCCATATTGCATTGGATTTTAGTTTAGTTTAGTTTTATTAACGTCCTGCTGTAAACTAATATTAAGGCTATTTTGTGCAGATCTCGTAATTTCGAACCACGGTGAAATGATACCCCTCTCACCCCACCACACCACACTAGTGGGAGAACGTTTAGCCTGAAAAATTTAATGTGCAAGAGATACCCTCACAAGACGGTTCTTCGGTGGAATCAAGTCTTGGACCTGAAACCCTACTTGGCCACCACGACCCTATTGCATTGCGATGGTGATGCCACAATAATGTCCCTGTCTATTTCCAGCAAGAGGGAGCACCACCTCAATTCAGTTTCAGTGAACACAAACATTGGATATTCGATCAGGCAGCAAATGGTTTGGAAAGGAAGGGCCTATTTCTTGACCTTCAAGAAGCAAAGATATGATTCCATTAGACTTGTTCCTCTGAAGAAATGTCAAGAATTTTGTCTATGGTGAGAAAATTCAGGATTTCAGGCAAAGTATAGTTATTTGTGTGACAAGCATCATTCAAGATTTTCTGACCAGGACAAAGGTAAGCGGTTGAATAACGTTTGAGTGATCGCGCAAGTATTGAAATCTACTAAACGGTTAAAATCTTGATAAATTAATTTTCAGTACATATACATAACTTATTTTACGATTGAATTAAAAATATCGCATCAAAACCATAGAATTTTTTTTATGGATACCCAGTATATAAGAGGAAATCGTACACCTGTTTTATTGCCAATTCATTCAATATTTCAAAAAATGATATAGATCAGCATTCTTCCCATACATCGTCTTTCTGTGACCAAATCCCGAATAGGAAAAGAGAAGTGTGTCTACTACAATGTGTGTTTAAAAGTATAGCGACAAATTTATATATTATTAATATTTATTGTTTCTAATATTTTATATATATATTAAAAAGAATGGTTCGAGTATTACGATAGATTAGCTTTTTTTAAATTGAACTTTATATCTTATTATTTTATTTTTTGATATAAAACAAAAACCAGAATTTTAAGCAATTTAATTTTTTTAATGAATTTTTCCATTATAAACCTCCTTGGGCCTGAAAACCGAAGGAAAATATTTGAAAAAACCTGCGTTTTGCTCATATCGATGGCCATGATATACAAAGGCAAAAGCGAGATGGATCACGTGAATTAAACAGTCAGAAATCTGAGTAACAGAAGGGATATCAAGGAAATTTCCTTCCCCACATTTCTGGTCAATAAAAAATTACAAATGAATTAAAATAATCACATAAGTTTAGATTTAATAAAATATTACCAGGATTTGGTTTCGTTTGGTTTGAAGTTTTACGGCACAAGAACCAATATGAAGGTTATACTGTGCCAAACAAGTTATATTACCAGGAAACAAAGCATAATCATAAAAGAAATAGCTCAGCAGACAGGTTAGTTCAGCTCAGTAATATTAAAGTCATGCTTTAAAAAAAAACACCAAGCGTGTCATATATTAGGATGCAACTTATAATACTTAACTGCAATCGGATGATGAAAGGGACACTTGAACTTATACTCCCTTCTCCAAACTTCAGCAATAGGATATTTGATCCCAGACAGGTACAATGTGCGCCAGATCAGCCAATAACTACGATTCTTCAATAAACTTGGTTTTCGAATCCGGTTCCCTCTTGCTTCAAGCCGAAACTTTACCTCAATTCCATCGTTGACCCGTTCCACGGGTTGAACGAAATCTTAGATTACTTCAAAATCAGCAAGTAAGTCGAGAAAGAAACACGATTTATCTAGATGGTTAATCATAGCGATCTAGATGATAGAACAATAGAGCTATACAAGTCCATTGTGCACCTTGAAGAAGTCCAATTCTAACAATGGATTGCCAATTAAATCCTGCTTGGAAAGTCCAAGACAAATAAGAATGTGATCAGGTAAGGCCTTTTCGTAAAATATTAGGGTGAAAACTTCAAAACGTTCAGACCCCTTAGAATACTTCACAGTTCCAAGGAGCAAATTGAGAAAGCGAGTGAGAGTAGTCTCATCCTACCTACTTCATTCAAGAGTTAGAGAGCTCTCTGAACGACTACTCTTATACCAGTGATGGACAAGCCAAATATTTTTATTTTGGTTAGTTCTTGAGAAAAGTTTCATAAAACATTTATTAACGAAATTATTGCTATGAATGCGACACTGCAGAAATTTTACCAGAAATTTCAGGCAGCAAGCAGTTTCTTCCTAAAAATCTTTCTGGAAGTCAACACATCTTCATGGGCCGCGATAGCCTGGTTGGTAAGGCATTAGACTCCCATCCACGGGGGTGGGCATTAAGCTGATCGCGATAGTCAGGAGGACCAAAACGACATTTTAGAGTAACCACCTTTACTAGGATCTAAGTTTTTCTCCTTCTAAGTGGCATACTTTTAAAAGCATATAGTTCAGAACCTAGATTAACTTTTGGAATCTAATGGATGAAGTAAAGCATTCTAATTTATCATTTTTCTTTGACTGTACCTATCTGTGTTAATCTGCATTTTCAATCGTTGAATATAATATATTGACAACATATCGTTCCCGTCTTACAAATGATTACTTAGAATTTAGAGTCAGATTAGAAATTAGTAATAATGCACTATTATATTCGAGATTAGCTGACGATATGCAGACTAAATCTTCTACTAACAAGAATTGATTTTAGATGAAAATGATTTATTTTCTAATGTATTTTTAAGAGTTTTTTTTATCATATTCATCATTTGATAATCTTATATTTGGGGCTATTATTTTTATGTTAGTAGCTATGTAGATAAGTACATATTCCGTATTTATAACTCAATTATAACAAATATAGTAGACCTTTGTTTCGCTCACCACACCTAAGTAACAGGATGGAAAGAAGCACCTTAAGAAAAATTAGACGTAGTCCATATCATAGAACAATGTTGTCCATCCCTGTTCTAACCTTATTAGCACATGTAGCCAACTACTTGTATTTCAGAAGTGGAACCATTTAACGAAAATAAATTTGAATCAGTTTCATATTTATTCACATCCTCATACGTTACCTATTGGTGAAGATGCACAAGTCCATTTTCTTTCTTAAATATCCATCGTCACCTGTGAAACACCTGTTTTAAGACAGAAATTATAAAACTCAAATGCGTTACAAAATTTCAGATTTCTTTTTCTTACCTGCATTATTTCGGAAGTTTCGGGGATATTGGATTCTCAGCACAGTTCCAGACCCTTTGGCAGATTCAAATGAAAGTCGATACACATGTTTCCTTTGCACTTTGAAGGGTTAACTGCACTAATAAAGAATTGTTATGAGCCCCTATAGGAGGTGAAAGGGTTTTGGAGTATGTGTTGGCGGAATTGTGCCAATACGTAGGTTGAATTCAGCCAAGGATCGAACCTGCGATGTTCGGGTTTGAAATCCAGTAACTTATCCACTATACAAAAATGGCCACCAATGTTTAGTGATAGTTACTGGCTTATTAAGATGTCACCACAGGGTTATAGAATGATTTTCCATTTTCTCGTCTAAATATTATGTGGCAAAATATTATTTTTGCAGTACTTTAATATTTTTTAAAAATTAGCTTCTCGTCCACATAAGTGTCGTTTCCGAGCATATATTTCTCTAATTTTATTTAAATACAATTCCTTTTTTCTTTGAAATATTCAGTTTGCACGTAGGCGTCTAACAAACAGAGAGGAAAGAATGTCATCTATCCGAAATTTTTTATATTATTTAAAATACTATTCTAAGTAGGGGTGAGTATTCCAAGATATTTTAAGAGGTTTAACATAAGAATTCAAAACCTGTATCCAATGCAAAGTTACACATGTATATTTTGTTTTTGTTTGTATATACAACAAATGTGCAATCAAAGACAACAAAGGTTGATAGTAAATGGAAAGCTAGAAAGGTCCGCATCCCCATTGAATGACATAATACATATTACTACTGTTTATTCTTGGATTCTGAAGCATTGCGTTTTTGCGCATGAGTCTGGGGGAGTTTATTTCGTTAAAAAAGGAGCTAGAATATTGACGAAAGGAGGAAATGTTTATGTTTAGCAATAGGGATGAACTCAAATTATTGGCGGAATAAGAATGTGTCATAACCTCTCACCTTTTTTGCATACCACCTCTTTAAGAAGTGCAAGCGTCGAATAGTTTCGGTATCCTGAAAAGATAAGTAGATGTTTTATTCTATAAACAAAATCTATTTTGAATACAATGCTTGATGCGCTTCATACAATTACGTTTAAATAAACATGCTTTAATACTTATAAATATCACTCATATATATACACGCAGTATATTCTATTTGTATTATAATACCAATACTTCAAATACTTATAAGTTGCCTGGGTTACGAAATGATAGTGTAGTGTAAATATTGAGCACTATCCTAAAATATGGCGTAACATCATTATGTTATTAAAGTAAAATGACTTAATACATAAACATTATACTACTTAGATCAGAAAATGAAATGGTAGTCAGAGATATAAGCTGGATGCAAAACTAAGAATTTTCAAATTATTTATTTATAGGATTGAACTGGGGATCCTATTTCATTTCAATTCAATGAATTTGACACTTGACAGCACTACAAATTGTAAACATATTGCATTGATTACAATATGTTTACAATTGGTAACATATTGCAATCAATGCAACGAATTAGTAAAAATTAATAATGGAGATTTTTAAAAAAAATTAATGTAACAGAAAAAGACACTATGAACACATTATGTGTGAATTAAAAAATTAAAATTGCATTAAATACATTTAAAAGTTTGATTCTAATTTTCATATATTGCACAGAAAAAGAATATTATAATGCATATGTTGTCGAAGACGAAACCTCGTGACTTCAGCAAACAAAATGTTGACCAAATGTATTCAGTTAAGCATACTGTAAATACTGAAGGAAGAGAAGGTGAAATATAATTTTTTATTAGTTTTGACACTTAATAACAGATAAGTTATAAAGAAGAATTTAATTTAATGATCAATTTCAACAGTAATTTTCATATTTTAATACATTTTTAAAATGATTGAATGAATTACACTGAAGAATAACAATTTGGGCTACTTGAATACTTCCTAAACATACGAATATCCTTTATAAATTTGAATTTCTTTTAGCAAGTAATATGACTATCTAATAGAAAGAAAATTACTACATTAGGACAGAAGTTTAAAACTATCTAATGGAAAATCCTGATATATCGAACATAACATTTTTACTATCATTTATTATTTTTTCTTCAAAAAAAATATTATATCCATAATAATATTTGAAAATAAATATGTGTCTGTTTGAAACAGTTAATTTAATTTTATTATTGACCAATACATTATATTATAAAGAAAAATTAATCTTTTTGCATTATTTGTCTAGAATTATGAAAGCATTAGAACCAAATGCATTTTATTTTTCAATTCAAAAATATATTGCCGAAATTAAGTACAAAATTTTTGATAAATAATAGAATAATACTTACAAGATGCATCTGAGGTAGTTAAAAACTTGCTAAAAATTTCTTTAATTTTCTGTATAAAAGCACAATAGGTTCAAATTAAAGGCTCATAGCATCTGTGTAATTTCGCCAAATGTCATAGTTTGAAAAAATATCTATAAATAATGATATTATTTCCTGTAAATAAAAAAATTAATAATTAAAACAAACATATTCATCATCTACAGCTTTAAATCAATTTAATGCAAAATACAAATACATATTTGCATGTCATAATAAATTAATAACTGATAGTGATTGTGAAAACAATACTTATGTATCAGAACAATGACGCTTAACTGTAACTTTATTATAAATCGTCTGTTCTTGTTTAAAACGATTCTGAAAATATGTTCGTCCAAAATTATTTATACAATCGTCTGAATTGGATTTTCCACGCTCATGAATATATTTTAATCAAATGTTGTAAATAAACGTTTTGTAATATAAAACTGTTAAGAACTTTTTTGGAAATCTGATGCCAAGATATATTCAAGTTTTCCCAATAGCTATTTTATACTAATAATTATTACTTCTAAATAATTAACTTTTTCATATGAATATTGTTCGCAAAATACTTTAAAATGACAAATATTATTAATGAAATCTAAATATGGAAAGCAATGTCTTAATGATCCCTTCTTGTTATAGTTCTATAAAATAATGAAAAAAAATAGCATTACAAACTGAACTGAAAGTACAATGAAATTGCAACAATATAATGTAAAGGAAATTGCAGATACACGTTGCCAAGTTTTAGAAAGTAATTCAGCAGGAGTAAGAAAATAAATCCTCTAATTTAAAATGCGATTATTTATTTTATTCAAATCAATGTTCGATATGGAAATGAAAATAGTTCTTACATCAAATTTTTTTTTAACATCTTAAAAATGAAATCGTTAGATTTAAACAGTACCACTTTTCTTTTCTTTCAATTTTTTTCCTAATTTTGAAAAAAAAAAAAAAAATGAAAAATTTGAAACAATTTTAGAACAGTTATTTTTATTGTTTTAGTTGATTTATTATGCATCAAAATTATTTAACTGCGATTATTTCAATTCAATTTTCATTTGTGCGTATCACTTTTTATTATATAATCAAGAATAACTTTTAAAACACAATAATAAATTAATCGAGTCTAAAATTACATGCTACAATATTTTATTCTAGAAGTTTGCATCTCCTTTAAATTTTTCATTTAGCAATTTTTAATTCAAAAGATATTTTTAATTTTCTAACTGCCATTTATTGAGAAAATTCACCTTATAATGAAGTTACTTTTAAAATTTCATTGCTTCTTCATAAACAGCCAACTGAATTTAATTTGTTATTTTATTTAAAATTTGGCACCAACATTGCATTAAAAACAGTGGAATACGAACTCATTTTTAGTCTAGACTGTTAATATTTCTATTAATACACATTAAAATATCTTCTATACATTAATATTTGCTTAATTTAAAGTCATAACTTAAATTTTTAAATTCAGTTGCATAAGAATTTTAATTTAAATCGTTCGAAGATACCAAACTTCCATTGCGTTTAGAATTAAAAAATTCAGTAGAAATGATTAAAATTTATATGAAAGATTTTAATTGCCCAATATTAAAAACAGAGTTTCGTTTGAAATGTATTAAATATTATCAATAGTAATAGACAGTAATTTTATACCAAAGCGACGGGTGGAATATACTTACAAGTGCAGACAAGAGTCTGCACAGTAGCTATGGAAGCGAACGAGGAAAAAACTACATCATCATTATTTTGATGGGAAACAGGACTACTTGACAGCTAGAATTGGTCTATGCCTAAATCAATCTGCTTTAAACAGCTGTAATTAACAAGTCCACACGGTCGCGGAAATTTTGCTCCCTAACACATACGCGTCTACCAGAACTTTTTTTTTCTATTATTTTTTGCTTGTTCCATCTATCCTTGAGGGAGCTACAAGAACACGGAACACGAACGAATCCTACAGCAAATGAATCTTGCAGTATCTAATTAAATTGTCTGGAGTCCGCGATGATTGTTTTTACTTGTGTATTTGAGTTGTCAGCAGTTTTTACTGTGTTTTTTTTATAACTGATACGAAGGTAGGACGCAATGTCAGTTCTTGTGTGTTGATGAGGACCAATTGACTATGTCTGGAAGAAGTATTACGCAAACAGTGGTCTGTTAGTTGTATTTTTTTGTTTCTTTTCGTGAACTGTAACGGATGGCTTTCAGTTAACAAAGCTAGTTAATTTTTAATGGCTACATTTATCTTATTAAATGATTTAAATCAGAACTATAGAGTGCATCAATAATATTTATGTACACTTTGAATAAAAATTAAGAGGTGATGTTAAAAGCATACATATGATTCAAACTAATTATCAAATTACCATTGAAATACATATTTTAATTATTTAATTAGGTTTGTGAATTAATTACAAACTTAATTTTGTTGAAATTTTACTGAAAACCTGCTTCCCACTGTTTGAAAGCGTTGATTTTCCTCTACAGTCATATTATGTTAGAGTGTGCCAAAAGTTGATTTCTCATCTCACTATGAATGACCTTACCTAGCTCTGCTATTGCAAACAAGCATAAGTACTATGCTACAAGCTATGAATGACATAAACATAATAAGTACCATTGAAATCGATGGTAAAGATGTCTAATAGACATCTTTACCATCGGTTTCAATTGTACCAGAGCTCTACTACACTCCAAAAGAGTTCTTTTGTCCATTTGGTGGTATTGGAAAGGTGTTATTTTTTACGAAATTCTTCTTCCTCAAGTTGAAACAATAAATTCTACAAAATGCTGTCATCAACTGGACCAACTGAAAGGTTCCATACCAAAAAAATCAGAATTTATGAACCGACAAGATGTTGTTTTTCGTTACGACAACGTGAGACCACATATTACATTAGTTGCAAAAGAGAAATATCTTGATTGTGATGTTTTTCAGCATGTTGCATACCTTATAGATCTAGCTCCATCTGATTATTCTTTAAAAAATTCTTTCTGTTCTTAAAAAAATTCTCTTCGAGCTAAGCACTTAAAATCCACCAGCGAAATGAAAGCGTACCTCGCAATTTATTTCTTGCTCAAAACACAAGAATTTTGGAAAGAAGGCATAATGAGGTTTTCTGTGAGTTAGAGCAAAAGGTTTCTTATAGAACAAAATAAATAATATCTTAAACAGTAAATATTATGTATTTATTTCGTATTAGGAATAGGAAATAAACTTATGGGACACTCTAATACTTTACCTAAAGGATTTCTTAAAAAGAAACACGTTTGTAAGTCAAGATTATCTCTAATCAACAATTTGTGAGATACTATTTTTAAAAATGCGATGGGTTAATAGTTTCAGTAACGCCTATGAAATAATGGCTTGTATTGACGAAAATCTTAATTATTTGTATAAATAAAGTTATAAATCTTTGTTCAGTGACTTAGAAGGTATAAATGATGATGGTATTACCAAAATATGAAATTTCTGTTTGAAGAATATCAAGATTTTTAATACTTTGAAATAACTAATTTGGTATGATAAATTTAAGCAAATGTGGGTCTTGAGATCTTATAGAAATGCCAGTCTTGAAACTTGTACTATTTTATATTAAATTTTAATATTTCTCTATTTAACAGTTTTTTAAATTTCCTTTTCCTCTAAATATTAAGACCTAAGAATTTTGGCTATCTATATAGGCATCTTCCCTTACTTTTTTTCAATTTTCTATCTATATGAAAATTTTAATGAAAGATAATTTCTTCTTGTTTCTTAAAAATTAATGCCATTCGTCAGTGAAAACAGAAATTAGCAATGCATGAAAGCTGCCGAGTGCAACAGTAAACTGAACTAAATAGACATAAGTCTTTTCAACAAAAATTAATTGTTATAGATATTATATAATAATTCAACAAATATTGCTCACAAAATGATATAAATGAAATTATTAATAAGCTCTACATGATATTTATATTAAATTTTTGATTAGTAATTTATTAAACATTATATTTCCGTAAATATTTTCCATTTTTCTTTATTTGCCTATAATTATTACTTGAATTTTTCAATTAAATTTTTTAAGAGAAATTATCTTCTAGAAATTTGCTTTTGACGGTATTTAAAAATCGTTTGCTTCAACTGCTATTCGCATTTTAACTAAAGAAAATTTTCAAACGATAAGATTTTGGGATTTATAGCATCAATGTTGTTCTGGGTCAAAATATTTATTTTTAATTTAACAAACAATTCTCTACTTAATTCCTAGCCAAGAAATAAACCCAATTTTTCAAAAAGCTACGTTTTAATCTTTTTATATTACATAGAAACCATCTTACCTGTAACTTTTCTTTTTTATATTAAAATAAGAGTATCAGGTGCAGTGAACAACTTCATTGACTCCAGATAAATTACAAATTCCATAGCACAATTTTTTAAAATGGCTTAGAGGCAATTTTTTTCCATTAATATTTTTTTAAGAAAGGGCGCAGAATTCAGACATTTTGAAGGGTAGCTTGGAGGCAAATTATCTAAAATATGCATAACATCTTCATTTCGTAATAGTGACAACATTTAACATTTTTTCCATACGTGGAAGCAGTTTTTCAATTAATAAATAATAAGTTATTCCATTGATTTGAAGCTTTCTTCACATAATTTTATGCTTTTAGTGCTAGTGACTGAAATTTAAGGAAAATTTAATCATTAGTTTGGATTTCTATAGCAAACAAAGCATTTCTAAATATAAGTTAAAATTTATTTTTAAAAATTGGGGGGAATTTTTGAATACGAATTATCTCAATTGTGCATAATTAAAACTCTATATCTGAAGCAAAAGTGGATCTTTTTATGAAAATTCATTTTATAAGTAACAGGTAAGTGAAAATTCATTCTTCTATGATTTAGGCTTAGGTAACTCAATGTTGTATAACTTATCAACTGTGATATGTATTGATATAGTTTAAAATATTAAATAAAGTGTTGAAGAACTTACCATTCTCGTTTTCTTGCGTTCGAATTTGTTGCTCAGATCTTTTGCCATTTTGTATTTCTCCCACTTTGTCATGAGTTGCAGCATTTTCTAAGTCTTTCTTGAACATGTATCTTCGGTTTCCTTGCAAGAATAATCAATTCTTGTTTTTGATACTTTCTCAAAATATTTATTTCCTTATTTCTGCGATGTTTTTTTTTTTCTTAAATCCCTATTCATAAATGTAACTGAACATATTAAAACATACCAGCATTAAAGACTGTCTCATATTAAAAGATTCTCTCCATCAAGTTGTAATTCAAATACAGCTATTTTTGGTCGATAGCAAAGCGATTGTAGATAATTTATCAATATTCTCCGTTAGGTCTTTACGAATGTATGTTTATTTCGTATCTACTGGTTAAATTTCTATTTATTTTTATTTAGCCATCGCATTGCTTTGTAAAATTTTTCGATGCATTTTCAGCAAATAAGTAAAAAGTCAAATACTTCCATGAACTTCTCTGTGTAATATGCGAAACATAAAAGTCAATAGTTCTATCATGCTATTTGAAATATTTCTAGAAAATGAATGCATCTGTGGATTAATCGGTATTGTTTATGATTATTTAAAGGAATGCAGAGAAACCACGGAATTAAAAAAAATCTAAGTGTTGGAAAAATACAATACTGATGGCGTCGGATATTAATTTTAAAACACTGAAAAGTCAGTTTTAACCCCAAAAATTGCCAGCTTTTTTACCAACTATTTGAAAAATTTAAAGATTTCAGATTTCTATTATTGAGGAACGAGAATTTTTAGAAATATTCAGAATTTCGACGATATTTTCTTTAAATGATGATCTGCTCCTCGTTTAACAGGATGACATGTGTACAGGAAGATGAGGAACAAGTCAGCGATTGACCACTTTGTTTCTCAAGTCCAAACTCCTCGTAAAGGATATCAGTTCGGTGAATCGGCCCGTGTGGTGGGCAGATTATGCTAAAGACAGTAGTTGGTCACAACAAATCCTGTCGATACTGCTTCGTTCAGTGGTGGCTGGGTGGTCGACTGTGCACAAAATACTCATGGTTCGTATACAGCAAGGCCTTCAAAAACTCTTTTGTCCAATATGAAAATGTTGAACCAAATTGCTGAATTTCCTCATCACACCAGTTGCTTGCATCTGAACAGGAATTATTTCGCGAAATTCTTCGCAATTGTTCCTTGCGGACGAAACCTAAAATAGGATTCCTTTCCGAACTTACACTCCACCTCCAGACTTAGACACACATAAGGCGTTCTTAGCGTACACAATATACACAAAGAATTGCCCATTGAATCTTTTCGGGAACTCTTAAGTCAGGATGCCGTGATTTTATCCTCAGGCCATTTTGGACCCATTCCAAAATATAAATGTCTTTGTAGTATTAAGTTACATGAGCAATACGCTAATGGTTAAAATAGTTTTGAATATTATTGTTTACGAATATCACACATATATTTGCAGTATCTTTATATCTTAATGTTATCAATTTCAAGAAAAAAATTGTTGCCTCCAAAAGAAATATAAGGAATCCTAGCAATTTAAAGAATTTTTTACTGGCATTTTTAATTATTAAAAAACACTAATATAGCGATTTTCGAAAAATTCGGTTTTGGCGGTCTTATTAGGCTAAAGAGATTGCATTATCTTCAAGGCCCATTAAAATTTATTTTACTTGCATATTTGTTAAATCTCTGTTTTTAATTCTAATCAAATAATTAAATATATTCTTTCAATAATTATATTTATATACTAGTAAGGTTCTAATTCTTTCTTCCAGAATTTTCTTGTGGCTTCCATCTCAGACAAGAAATTCAGCTAACCAGTGCTTCTTGGTACTATAACAACAAAAATCTGAAATTATATTACACATTACAGTTAAATTAGTTAAACTGGAACAAGGAATTAACTAAATATAGAAAGTTCTAGTTTTAAACATTCGAAGAAATACTTCAATCACTAATCCATTTATAAAGGGGAAAAAAAAGAAGAAGAACGCACTAGAATGCAAAGAAGAATTATAATTTTATAAGAACATGTTTATTAGAAGATATATTTTAATATATTCAGAAATATAGTTTGACAAGAATTACAGCTAAGAACAAGAATAATAGTTCGAAAAACCATCTATATTCTTTACTTTTATAATTTACAGAGTCATGAATACATTTTATTAAAATTAAGAACAACAGCTGAAAGATTCAGAAACACGATATCTTTATTAATTTACAAAAGAACTATTAAAATCAATAAATCTTTGTATGTCATTTATTGTTTGTGTGTAGTACATTTGAGATTGAAGAATATTTCTAATATCTTCTTTATATCCTGCAATTGAGTATATCTGATGCAATCAGTCACTTATTTTCACAAGAAAAAATTTAACAGAGATGTATCTCATATGATTATTAATTGAAACTCTCACACACTTAATCATCATCTGGTAATATTAAATGCCCTTTAATATTAAATAAAAATCAAAATTTATAGTAAAAATATAGTACTATGCGACAAAAAAAATATTACTTTTTTTAAAAAAAGGGTTTTATGATAAGTTTCAAATTTATCGGACTATTTTATACTCAATTGCTGATTTATAAAAATTAAGTATATTTGCAAAATTAAATATTCTTTTTTAAAGGAGAGTAAATTTAATTCCTATTGCTTGAATGGTAGTTTTGATTTGAATTCGAAAGAAAGTTTTTAGAACATTTCACAAATATTTTCTGCTTTAAATAAAGGAAATTTAAATTTTTAAAAAATAAACAGAACTTACCTTTCTTTTACTTACTTATAATTTCACTCTCAGTTTCTTCTTTCCGTAGACAAATCAGTTCAAGACAGTTCAGATTCAATTGCTGACGTTGTTTCATCAAAATTACTTTGCCAGAATGACTCTGAATGTTGTAGTGCAACAGTTGTTGTTTTTTTCTTTTTGTTTAGGTCGGAAATAATGGGTTATTTAAATTATTATTTTTTTGTCTTGAAATACTTTTTGTATTTAAGTACTTTAATGCATTCTTTTTTGTCTCCTGCAACATTCTCTCAAAACCACAAAAGAATTGTTTTTGCTTTGAACTTTGGATGCTTAAAGGATTAAACCTTTGCTGTGGTTTTTTACTTTTCATGTTTCTTGTATTTTATTTAAGGTAATTTTTTTCTTCATAATAGTGAATATATAGGTTTAAATATTATATATGTTATATTTCTGTTTTTAAATACATTTTTATATGTTTAAATGCTTTTTTTTTTATTCCAGCTTTTGTATGAAGGCAGATGTGACATTATATATTGTATTGTGACAGTAAACTGATGAAAGCAAGATCAATTATATGGATGAATTTAAAAATAAATCAGTCGAGCTCTTGAATACTGGATATCAATATATCAAAAAATCTGAATATTATGAACTTTTCCAGGAGCTTTGAGTTCTAATTGGAATTTTTTTTTAAATATCGAATAAGATTTCAATATGGAGAAAAAATTGTAAAAGAAATTATTTCTTTTGTGTAAAATTTTATTTGTATTATTTAATTTTTCAAGATTTCTTTTCTTAAGAATTAAATATGATTTGATATTTTTATTTAAAAATATTAATTTATAGTATATGTTTCTATGTATCAAAATTTTTATGTGTAGAATTTTCCAGAGGATATTCATGATCCATATATAGAAGTTTGGACTATTTATCCTCAACTAGAAACTCAAATTGTATTGAGTAAATTTTTGTAGACATGATTTCATGACCTGCATTTTTACCATGAAATTTTGTTATCGAAAAAAAAGTGTTCTTTGATGTAATATTTATTATTTTTTCTTATATTTAATAAGTATAATTTCAATTACAAGTTACCTTTGTCTCTAGCTCTTTTACTTGTATTTGAAAATTAAGAAGTTTTGGCATGTTTTTGAAGAGCTGAATATATTGATAACATAAGAAGTTTCATATTTAATGCTTTCAACGCTCCCAACGAGATATCTCGTCTTTCAGATACTTCTTTTACAAGTTTCTATGGGCAAATTTTATCTTTTAAGCAGTTTTAAATAGACTGAACTTTCTAATACATATCTGAAGAATACCTTTACATTTTCCAAACTCACTTAAGAGACAGATTTTAACCCACAGAAACCTGTAATTGGAAGTATCTGAAAGACGAAATATCTCGTCGGAAGCTTTGAAAGTTTTAAGCAAAATGTGTAGAAATCCTCAATATAAAAATTAAGGAAAAAGGCTTACATCAAATAATCAAAATATTGCAGGAATTTTTTTTTTTGATTTGTTAAAAGTTGATTATATTATACATTTTATTGTATATAAAAATGATTGTGTTTTATAACATGTGTACCAGTATTTGTTTACATGAAATGATTTTGATCAATCTTCTTTACCATTATCTGTGTTACCTAAATCGAGTACTGCTGTACACCAGTGCTGGCAACAAGTTTTACATTTATTATCTCAGTTTTTTTTAAATTTCTTTAATTGAGTTTATTTCCAAATATACTGGATTCATCATTCTTATGTATGAATTTCTAATACAGGGTGAGTACAAATCATGGACCTGATTTTTAAAAAATCCTATTTTCAAAACTATTGTACAAATTACAATAAATAATATCCGAAAATAAGGAGAAATATATCAATTTTTTTAGTTACAAATGCCCGATGTGTGCACCTTTTATTACACGGCATACATCAAATCTGTAATCCAGTGCCTTTCAAATATTTGTAACATCATTCAGTCAATGGTTCTGAATGTTACACAATGCATTTCTTTAAGTTCTGGCAATGTTTTCAGCATTGTGGTACATAAGAAATGTCTTTTCTCAATGATTTCTTTTTGTGGGTTCATATCAACGATAACACACAAAACAAAAGGCTATAAAATATTTGGAACGAACTCAATTACAGATTGGACGTATGCCGGGTAATAAAAGGATCACACGTCAAACATTCGTAAATGAAAAAAGTATATTTCTCTTTAAATTCATGCATCACTTTTTGTAAAATGTGCAGTAGTTTCGGAAATAAGATTTTTTTTAAATCCGGTTAATCATTTGTACTCATCCTGTATTTGATTTCAAATTTAAACATTTGAATAATATTGTATTGCTATAAGATATACTATTTTGAATTTGTAACTAAATAAATGTGGCCAAGACTATGTTTACAATGCAGCTCAAACACGGTTTCTGTAGTATTCTTGTGAAATAAGCTGTACCGCTAAATGTGCATTTTGTTATTAAAGCATATAATTTAGGTATTAAAATATGACACTAAAATTGTTAATGTAAAAAATAGCTTGATTTAATAATGACGTCCAAGTAAACGATTTCATCAATTATTTGTACTCTTTCCTTAAAATAAAAATTGTGTTTTTAAATAATAAGCTTTGCTGGCTTTTATTTTTATTTCTTATTTTTTCAGAAAAATGCAAACGATTTCTTGCTGAAGGAATTTTAAATCCATGGATTTAATTCAAGTATTTATCCTTCATAAATATATTTAGATTTAAAGCCTATTTAGCGTGTCGGCAGCCATGTGACTTGCCAGTGATTCACATTTTTTGTCTATTTAAATTAATCTTTTCTGTATCACAGTTATTGAACAGCAAAAAAAGGTCTTATAATAGCACAGATGTATCGAATTATGGCAACGAACCTGCTAAAGATGTCTAGTGTGTATTTACTAGCTGTAAAATCTGTTAACGATTTATTGAAATATCGTTTTAGCATCTTAGTCGAAAGAGATGCAGTTTTTTTTATCGTTTTTTGAAGAGCCAATACCAAAATTTAAAAAATTAATTCATAAAATGTATTTCTGTTTTTCTTTCAAATATTTTTATCTTTATTTTTAGCTATGTGTTTTTGGAAGTTCAATTCCAATGTATATTTAGCTCATAGTAGAAGTATAAAAAGATAAATATATTTAGCTTTATTTAATTTTTGTTTTAATTTGTCGAGGTTTTGTTTTAATTTCTATGTATTGCTGTGTGTCAATTTAGTTTTGGAATCCACTGCGCATGTTTCTGACTTCACATGATTCATCATGTGACTATGACGTCATAAGAGTGCCTTTATCAGGTATTTGAAATATATATACAATAGAACTCCAATTCAGAGATTTAAATGGGTATCATGATTATTCGATAAATTACAGAAAAATATGCTATACGTAAACTTAATTTTATAATACGTTACAGGAAATTGTAAGTTCTTTAAAATTAAATTTAAAAAAACCCAGAAAATACATTTTTATGAATGCTTATTTCATATATATATAATTAAAATTAAAAATTAGTGACGTAATCAGATGTTTAATACGTGAAAAATTGGAGTTCTAGTGTATACTGCTGTATAATTTGGAATGAATGTAATAAAATATCATTTTGAAAAATTATAAAAATAAATTAACCTGGATTATTGATTTTAATTAAGCGTTATAACTACAAACTTAAGTATATTACTAAATTTGTTTTTAATTAACGTATTTTTTTGTTGTTAAAAGAAATATTTTGCTTGTATTATTTTAGAATAATTAATTCGTTTAACAAAAACATTTCATCGAGTTTAAAATTTAGGTATCTTATATCAACTCTTTGATGAACAGTCGTTGAATGCAGTCACTTTTTTTGTTATTCCTTTAAATATGTGTTAGTCACAATATTTAATATTATATAATTCATTTTCTGTTGTTTCATTTTCTTTTTAACTGTTTACAATTTGTATTTGCTCTGTCAAATACTCATTTACTTTTTTAGGACTAACTATTATAGTTGAAATCAAAAAAAATTTCAAAATATATCGTTTAATTGATTTTTAAACACTCTGCTACTATTGAAGCTTTAGCAATACATAAGATATTGTTACTTATCGAAAACACAATTGTGTGTCTACTTTTGGCTGAAATCACCGAATTGTTACCTCTTCAGAGTGCCAAAAGCAAGATACCAGAAAAACTACTTAAAGATGTAATTGTTCTTCGTTTTTACTAGCATATGTGTAATTTGTTCAGAAATTTTATGTTTACTATGGTTTATGTATAGCTTTTTTTTCTCTTTTGACATTGGTAATTTAGCTTCGTTTTATGAAGGAGCAGGACATGGAATTTTCATCTGTGACTTTCACACTTAAAAATATGTACATCAATTTGTTGTAATGAATAAAAGATTTTTTTTACTATGACTGTTTCATTCTATCTAGTAATATGTATTATGTATCATGTATTGAGACATGTAATAATAAACTTTACATATTACTTGTGAGTACATCTGTTATATTATATGTCTGAAAACACATTTATTTTATTCTGTAACATTTGATTGTCCCGAAAACTAACTCATAACTCAACCAATACACCATGAAAAGATATGCTTTTTAATACTCAATTGAATGCAGTCAATCAATCAATAATCACCTTCTAAATGAATGTCCTTCACTCTGAATTGGCCTAATTCTGTTTTCAGTGTAATGTTTAATTTTGGGAAAATGTATGCTGAATATTTTCAAATGTTTGCAGAATTCAGTTGTGAAAATGCGTTTTTTTTTTTCAATAATTCTCTATTTAAATTATTTTCATAATTTGAAACTTTCCATGCTGGAGATTTTCTTTTTCTTGTAAATCATGATTTTTTTACAAAAATTCTCCTGTTCCTGCTGAAACAGCGTTTTAACTTAAATATTTATAAATTAAGAGAAAGCAAATGATTTTTTGTGATATTGAGTTAGAATGAAATATCTCTAATATCTAATTTTTTTCGGAAATATTTTATGATATTGAGATAAAAAGATGGTAGCTCAATCAGTATCTAATTTACTTCATAAATTTGGATAGTATTATTCTCATTTATTACATATTCTATAAATTTAGAGAAACAAAGTTTTGTAACGAGAGCAAATCAACCCATAATGTTCTAATTATCTAAATAAACACTGAAAATGAACCATTTAAAGAGTTGATGTATTAAAGCTCTAATTTGATACAATACAAGAGTGATTTTAGGGACTTCGCAACATTGAACCCCGATCAAACGACGAGTATGACACCTGAATTGGCATATCCTTTTACAAATTCCCAGAATTCATCAGCGAGAGGACTCTTAGTTCCGATAAATGTATTTGTGCCATATCCATTACACAACGATGCTCCATTGAGATTAGGTTTTTAACCTAGAACTCCTCTAATTGCAAAATCAAGACCTTACTATCAGGGAACAACTGTTCTTTGATTTGAAGAGAGTTAAATATTACATAGAAATGCTAAAAATTCTGAACACATTTTTAAATATGAACACAGTACGTACATAGTGAAATTTATGGATTGGTCCTTTTTGTGTTTTTTTCCCCAAGAAAGAAGTTAAGATTCTATTAAATGTTACGCTTATTCAAACCTTCATGCCTTAAAAAAATTATTCAAGATAGTTTAAAGTCAAAACGTTTTTAATTACTTTCAATATTCATCAAATTAGGTGAAAAAATTTTATTTTACGTCTATCAGCTGTAACCTTGATTACCAAAGCTTCATAACTAGATCAATTTCAATCGTAAAAATGAATTTTTTTTAAAAAAATCGTTTATATATTCATAATAGTTTACCAAAGAATTAATAGAATGTGAGTACTGTATAAATATACATGTATTTAATTTTTACATCATTAAAAGCGTTCTCCCAATTAAAAGATGTTAGAAATCTTTCACCATTCTTAAAAACATGCAGAGATTTTCATCTTAAAGATATTATGCACGCATAAAATGCATGTACATCATTTATGAGAGAATAAATTGAGAAAACGAAAAACGAAGTGAATCTTAACAATTGCTGATTTTGCAACCTTATAGAAATCTGTTATAACATCCTTCCAACCAGATAATTTTCAAACAATTATACGATTATAACATTTTTGTAAACAGCCACAAAATTCAGAAATTAGATTAAAATCGTCCTGAACTAACATAAAAATAAATGCGAAAAATGAAGTAATCTAAAAATAAAATTTAAAAGCCCCAATAAATTGAATAATCACACATATATATAAACAGGATTGATTCTGCATTTTTAGGGATATAGTGCAAAATTAATAAAAATAATTCGCAGCTTATTGCATCGTTTTGTATTAATTTAATTCTGAATGGAATATGTCATTCGCAGCAAATCTTTAAATAATTGAATTCACACAAAAAAAATCTATTATAAAATTTAAACTAAGAATCGAAAAAAAAAAAGAATTTGTTCAATTTAATGGAAACTTAAGTACTTCAAATCCTCACGCCAATTCCATTTTTCACAAAAGGGAGGAGGGTGTGAACTTATTTTCTTCTTATTAAAAATTGAAGAAAAGTTTTCTTAAATAAATAAAAAATACTTTAAAACTCATTTACAAGTTCACACCCTTCAGAAAAACCTCAGACATCCAAACGAATCTACGAATTTACACTCAATTCAATAAATAAATAAATAAAAAGATATTTTTTTTATTAAAAAAACATTAAAAGTGCGAATTCGAACTTAAAACTAACTTCAGACGCTAAAAATTAAAACCAAAAATCTGTACGTATATTTTCACAGAAAACGAGCTTTTTTTAATCTACACACAGTGGAGGGAAAAAAAACTGTATAATCATATTTAACATTGCGGGTTAGAGTAAGTATTAAAATTTGCACGAAACACCATCCTTTAACGGTAGAAAAGGAACAACACTCTTTTAAAATATTCAATTCCATTTCAAACCCTCCCCACTTTTTGAATCCACTCCACTATACCTGAGCTTCTAAACATTATTATTTACATTGCCTCCCTCCTCAAAAAAAACTCAGAACCCCCCCCCCCCTTCTTTTTTTCACATTTTATTCATTCCAACCAATCCTTCTTTTACTTATTTTTTTCGCCAAAAAATCCATTTTCAATCACAATCCAATGCCAAATTTCCTCGCCACAGTTCCTCTCTCCCCGTACAACCGTTTGCTGCAAAAGCGGGCGGAATATTTATAGCGCGGATATAATAATAATAATAATAAATAATAAATAATAATAATAATAACATAAAAGATCGATTTACAAGGTTCTAATCTTTCCCATGCTTCGATATGAATTTTCGGGCAAAAGGAGATCTCGCGAATTTTCTGTGGAAAAAGGTACGGATGGATGGATGGTGGGGTGGTCGAAGGGGTTGAAATGGAATATTATTCAGATTTTCTCTCCTTCTAGGGAATTGAAAATGGTTCGGAAAATGAGAAATTCTGCGAAATCGGTTTCGCAAGAGAGGGGGAAAGCTCTTTGCCTGGGTGGCTGATGAGGATTTTAAATCCGCTTTAAACTCCGAATCGGAGGACCCTTGAGAGGGTGTGGAGTATGAGAAGAAAATTTTGCAGGCGTGCAACTGGAAAATGGTCATGGTTTCAAGGCGCCGCGAAAAGGAGTAAGGGTGGGAGAGTTAGACAGCCACCGCCGCAGCCAATCCCCGTGCAACGGTTGTGGCAATTAGAACGAAGAATTCGGTAGCCAAGAAGGTGTAGAGGGATGATAAATTTCACATATCGTTTTCTACTGATTTTTTTTTGTTGTTGTTGTTGAATATCTTTATTCCTTTTTGTAACTTGGTTTCGCAAGATATATTATGTTTAAGAGACAAAGACCGAGGCTGTGAAATATCTCGCTATTTTCCATAAAGTGGTATTTACGATGTTTTAGAAAGGTAGAATTTGCGTTCATGCCCGGGAAATATTTGAAAAATTGATTTTTTATTGTTTTACACTCTTGGGCGTTTTTTTTTTTTAATTTTAAAAAAGAATAAATCAATTTTTTGTGTATAGACAATATATTATTTTGGGAATGGGTCATCGATGTTGAAAAAATTTCCTCAAGCTGTAATTTTAATACAGTAAACTCTCGCTACAACGATACCCGATACAACAATAACTCCCTCTACTACAATAATGTTTTGTGGTCCCGGTGATTTTGCATAGACACTAATGTTAATCTCCCCTCAATATTGCGATATTCTCTAGCACAATAAACCTCTGTAAAACGATTTTTTCAATCTAAATTTCAGTATTATTTTCTCCCTTTGAAATAATATTTTGATTTTCAAATGCTTTTTTTTTTTTCGTTTTCTTTTGTTATTTTTTCCGTCTATTAAGACTCATTGTGGATATTCAACTTATCCCTGAATAAATAGCTATTGTTCAGATTTCAAAACAGATGAAGACTACCCTTTTGGGAATTGGAGTGGGTGAGGGGGGTGAAGTGTAAATGTATGCCTAGTCTCATTTCCCAGTAAGCTTTGGAATTCTGATAAGGTTTAAGGACATCTAGACCTAAACCATTCGGAATTGCTGGAAAAAGGCCGGTCTTTGTGTTATGGGAGATAAGAAATCTGATAATGATGAAAATTCCATAGACAATGATCTCTCAGATGATCAAGAATGTGTTTTGCACATCAAAAAATCCGAATCCCAACTTGAGGAAACAAGCGGTAAAAAGTTTGGGATTAGTATAGAAGACTATTTAACAGCAGATGAAGATCTTATGGCTTTCGCAGGAGTTACTGATGAAGATATTCTCTCTGAAATTACTGAGATAGGAAACAATGATGAAGATGATGATGATAATACAGGTCCATCGCAGTCCTTATTTTCATCCGAGGAAGGTCTTCAATCCGTGAATTCTCTACGGACATTTTTTTCAAGCCTTCCGTCGACAAATGAAGAACATTTCGTGCACTAGACTCAATGCATACAGTATTGGTGAACTTAACAGTTAAAAAAATGAATAAACAAACAAAAATATTGGATTATTTTCAATAAAAAGTGTTTTTGGTAAGTGAATATTTCTATGCTTATTTTCTAAATTTATCTTATTTATTTGTTTTTTTAGTATTTAAACCACTATTATTAGTATTTTACAAATTAATTTCTTCTAAATATAGACTTAAAAGTAGTATGTTATGCACCTTAAACTAATAATAATAAAAAAAAAACTCTTATTAAATGCTCAAAATATGTGGGCCCTCGATATAACAATATGCCTCTCTACAACAATATATTTATTTGGTCCCTAAAATATTGTTATAACGAGGTTTCACTGTACAGAATTAAACACTCATTAAAAATTTTAACTATTAATAAAACTAATTAAAAATCGTACCTTTTTGGAGAATCCTGAAAAAAAAAAGTTAAAATTTAACTGATTTTCAAAGTCAATTTTCTTTAACAATATTAAAGATATTGATACAGATTTCGGATGGCAATTTTTTTACTAATCGAAATTTCATATACAAGATTTTACAAGGATAGTAATACATATTTAACCCTCTTCTTCTTGCAAACAGCCGACCACCCCGCCACCACTGAACGTAGCAGAATCGACAGAATTTTACATATTTTAACCCTATGACTGCGAAATTATTTAAAATACTAATTTCTAACAAATTCCATTTTGAACATTTATTGTTATTTTCATGCATTTAAAAGTATTTTGGTGTGCTAGATCAATTTTTATACCTTTAACTCCTATAATCCAAAGCCCAAATTTGAATGTCACTTCTGTATAAATGGTTAAATATATCTTGGAAGAATTAACACCCTCTTTTAATTCCAAGGGTAATTGACATGACAATAGGAGCAGTAGAGTTGGAATTTGATAGAGAAAACACTAGCTGTATTCACTGTTTATTCTTTCCATTGGAGTTAAATATTCGTCTGTAGAAGAGAAGGTGATTCTATCCCACATCATTATTTACACCCTCAAAGTTAATGAGACCTAATTAATTAGATAAAAGGCAAGCAAAGAAATGATACTATGTCAGACTAATAGGAATTGTAAGATCAAGAGACTATAAGAGCTATTATGCCTCAATTTCAAAATGAAAAAATATCCGTCTATCTATGATAAAGATAATTCAAAAGCGTACGGTCTTTACAAGAAATTAATAGATTTCTATCAAATTTTGAATAATTCTTGTTCAGAGGAAATCAGTCTCTCCGTCTGTTCGAATATAAGTTAACACGATAATTACAAAATGTAGAATGCTAAATAGATAAGATTCCGATGCACATATTTGCCATTTAAAGTGTTGGCAATAATAATTAAGGTTTGAGTCAGAATCAAAAACGGAATGACCGTCTGTCGGCTTGTACTTCCAAAAATATTTAAACGCTGTAATTCAAAAACGCAATATATATACAATGTCTTAAATTATCCAATTAGGTATGGGACTCTGTGACCACTAGTTTTGATACAAATTTTCATTTCAGTAAGAAAAATGCATCTAAAACATAAATCTGTTTTCGGTTACTATTGACCATATGCCAGGGATTAACCACAAAAGATGGGAACAACAGATTTAGTAAAAATGCCAAATTCTATCCAAAGGATAATATTTTGTAACTGCTGGACATCACTGCTCTGCAAAGTATTATAGAAATAACAATTTTATATCGAGAAAATTTTGATACGTAATTTTGTGACTGCAAGTGTAGTTTTGATCAAATTTTTTTATCTCAATTAGAGGGAAAAACACCTTTATAATGAGAATGTTTATTAGTATATTATTGACTGTATGCCAGGGATTAATCGCCAAAATACTCGCCAATGATAAAACGATAGATTCAATAAAAATACCAAAATTCCCATTAATATTTCATAACTAATGCTATATAAGGCACTCTCACGGATTATACCTTTATTGCAAGAAATTTTTTGGGTTACTATATTTGTTGGTTTAATTCATAAATTAGTTTCACAATGTATTCTTTCGAATTTCATTGATTATAACCAATATATTCTAATGAATAACATCTTTTTTTAAAGAAGGCCTCTTATACCAAATAATAGACCTAATTAATTCAATCTTATTAATTAGGTCTCTTATTTGGTACGGGGTTTTGTGACTACAAGAGTAATTTTAGGCCCAATTTTTGTTTCAATTAGAGGAAAAGGCGCATCAAAAATGAGAATTCGCTTTTCATAAATTATTGACAATATGTCATGATTAATCGCAAAAAAAAAACTTTCCACCGATGACAGGATAGATTCAGTAAAAATGTAATTTACTTTAATATTTCATAACAATTGTACTCTAGTGCTATAAGGCGTTCTCACGGATGACACCTTTATTGCAAGAAAATTTTGGGATATCCGTTCTGTTGATTTTATTCATAATTTGTATCCACAATGTGTTTTTTTTTTCCGAATTTCTTAAACTATAACCAATAAATTCTTCTGATTGTTTGTTAAGCCTAAACAAATAAATAGGCAGAAATCAAACTAAAACTCATTTAACTTTCTTGCAGAACAAATCCATCTCTGTTTTAAACCCACAAAGTGAATGAATGAATGATGTATCAGACCGTTTAGCCGTCTACCTGAGAGAATACGAAAAGTCAACAATAGACCAAACGTTGCTGACAAGAACGTTTCAAAAACCTTTCATGAGCCGCAAACGGAATCCATACTCCACTATGATTGCCAACAAAAAGGCCCAAAAAAGAATAGGAATCAAAAATAAAAGACCTACTCATGAGCGCAAAACTCGCAGACGATAACCAAAACACGGAACGTGTTAGAGCCCACATAATGGCCTATTCAGCATTCTGTAAGAAAAATAATTAATTAGTATTCTCTACCCGTCTACTATAATCGCGATTGACATTTACCACTTTCTCTCGGAATCGGCAGCAGAAGAAAGTAGAACAGCAGAGGCTTTCCTCTAACTTAGTGGAGAAGACGAATCTTTAACCTCGGGTTATTTTTCGTAAACGTGATTTGGCAACACTATGGATTTCCGAACAGCTATTGTGGATGGATAAGGTCGCTCTATTGACACTTTAATTGTTGGCATCAAGCGATGCGTGTGTAGTTTCAAAACTTCTACGTAGAATTTTTGATTAGGTTTTTTTTTTATTTCTTTCATATTTGATTGCGCTCAATTTTAATCTGTTAAATTTACCATATTATGCGGCATAAAAATTTATTTGAAAAATTGTTAAGTTAATTTTCAGTGTTGTCATAAAAGTGGTCCAATATTTATAAAGTACTTACTGCTTTTTAATTGGGAGATTAAATTCTTTTTTAAAAAATCAAAAAATGTATCATTAAACTTATTATTCAATAAATATAAGGTATTGTTAAAATTAAAAGTAATTTATATTCATTTTAAAGAAAATTTTATTTTTAGTGGAATAAAAAAAATCATTTAAGTGATTAATGCGGTCTTTTCCACAAACTGCTATTAAAACGCGTAAGGTTTATGACGAAATTCATATATAATAGATTTTGTTGAAATTTAAAATCGAATAGGATACTGTGTGTGTGTGTGTGTGTGTGTGTGTGTGTGTGTGTGTGTGTGTGTGCGTGCGCCCTATTCCTATGTGTGTGCCCCTATATTTAGCCCTATTCCCTTTTGATATTCCTATTTAAATTTTGTCCATCCCTATTTAAATTTGCTAAATCGGCTAAAAGCCGATTCGTTCCCACATTCCCAGTAAAAGGATGCAATATTGCCGACTAAAATTCTTCTAAAAGATCCTTGTGTTTTTTCTTGCTTGTGATTGATACATGTTAGAAATCCTTTTTAAAATCTCACATTATATATTCACAGCGATAAAGTTTTCATCCGTTTTCCCTCATAAGTATGAAGAGCTATTTTATATCTAGGTGATTTAAAAGTTAGGACAAAATTCATCAACTGAACTCTTGGCAATGTATGTGCTTCAACCTATTTCACAAATTCGAGGTTTTCTTTTTCTTTTTTAACTTTCATTCAGATATTTGTATATAAATATAAATTAAATCCAGGAAACGATAAAATTGATTAAAAATTATTCTTCAACGTAACGAACACTTTTTCTTTTTTTACCAAAATGTATTTTTAAAAATTTATTTATGAGATATAGATTTCTTCAACAAACGAAACTTTCTAAATTTTTTTAAGCAAAAATACTGTAAATAATTATTTTATTGATTTGTTGCACTTCCCATTTAATTTTAATAAAAATAAAAGACTTATAAAGTACATATATATCACTTCAACAGTTATTTTTAAAGCTGCACCTGCATTTGTGCATCGCACCAAATAATCATAGTTTGATTCTAAATAGAATTATTTTGCTGTACGAAATGTTGATTCAATAAAAATTGTTTCTATTATGAAAAAAAAAATTAAATTCTCTTTTAAACTCGTTTTTCTAGTCACTGGAAATACAATGAAAAGACAACAACATATTTTTTTAATGTTTTCACTGGAATTTTTCGACCTTTCAGGAACGGAATTTCAACAAAACAGAAAGTAAACTTACTCATATTGAAACACTTTTAAAGAAAGACACATAACTAATAAAATAGCGCTGATGCCAACTTTACTGTAAATACTTCTGAATGATTCTTCAAATTCTTCTTAAATTATTAGTGCCTGGTTATAGCAAATTCGTTATTATAATTCCAATTCAATTTTTTTTAAATTCCTATATATATAAAACTGTTCCTAAAACATACAAAATAATGAAAGAAAAATCTTTTTCATTTATGAGAAGGCTTATTTATATGAGAAGACATTATTAGAAGACCTATATATAAAGTATTAATAAAAATAAGATATCAGGGTTTTCATTTTTTATAAACACCTAATAAGAGTTGCAATTTTGTTTTACCTTACGTTTATTAAACTAAACCCAATAAATTAAAAATATTTTCTTTCTCTAATTTTTTTCCACTTATTCTCTGAGCTCCACTAAATCATCTTTTACAAATCGGTCCAATCCTATCTTAGTTGAAATTATTTATATTTATTGGTATGTTCAACTGCAGTAAAGAAATAAATTTTGTTTAATTTAGCCATCATGGGATTTTATGACAATCTAAGATGAACAAAACATCTTTAACGATAATTTTAAAAACTGCATTAATATTTTTAGATCAATTTTATGTCATGACATTTTCAGAATATAGAACGTATATTTCTATATTCCTCAGAATATAGAAGTTTTACATATCACTTGTAAGCATCAAATAGTATAAAATGGGTTTCAAATTAGAAAACGAATATTTTATGACCTCAAAAAGGAAAATCCTTAAGTAGAAATATTGTAATGAAATAATTGTTGTTTCGGTAGTTTAAAAACGCGCGATTCGCACTACGAAAAGAATACAGAAAAACAAATAATTATACCAATTATAATTTGAAAAGATTAATAAAGTCCAATAAATTAAGGTCCCCTCAATGTAAATGTTTTTAATGTTTGAATCGTATACCATCATGGTATGCAAAAAGCATATAATTCGTTATTGCAAGGAAGGTTATATTAAAATATAGAGCTTTTAATAAATGTGTTATGAAGTTGATTATGCAATTTTGCAATCATAGTTCCACAAGTTTTGGAATTCATTATTGTATAAATACATTGAGTCCGTTTTACTACAACTTGATTTATGCGAAGTTTGACAAAAGGGGACTTTAACCAGTTTCCATCATATTTCTAATGGTGAGATCATTGGATTTAGAGATAACAAATTTGACATGTATTTACTTTCTGGGTAGCATGTGTTCATTAAGTTTCCAAAATTTTAATTAGAACTTTTAATTCGATATGAATAGAAAATTTAAAGTTTTTTTTCCTCCATAATTTCGGAGCAGATTATAGCTTAAAACCCTTTTTTATACTAATTTAAATTTTGCGGCATTAGATTTTTTTTATTAATGTTACTTTTAATTTTGGGGAAATATTTTCTATTTTATTAAATTTTTTAAAATATTTGGCTATATTTACTTGGAATACAATTAGTTTTTAAATAATAACTTAAAATTTTTGACATTTTTACTATCATCAGTTTTACTTTCGGGCAATATTTTATTTTTTATTAAATTTTTACAAACATTTTAAGTATATATTTATAAATTTATTGTTTTAGTTACTGTATTTATACGTACATGCATGGTGATATTATGAAATAAATTGCGTGTGTTGGCGTTCGTGCGTGTGTATCAAAAGATAAAGAACTTTATTAAATATAGTTTTAAAAGATTAATAGGTCTTAATAATAGGTGTGTCTGTGTTCATGTTATCGTCACTATAGAATAAATAGTAAGATTTAGCATAAAGGTGGATGAATGAAGTCAAGAATTAGAAGACATCAAAGAAACACGCTTTGAAATTTCGGACAAAAGTTTCGAATATCGTTTACAATTTTTTTTCTGTTAAGTGAGGCCAAACTTTTCTCACGAATATCAAACAAAATAATAATAGATAAATTTGATTCTTAACTAATAATAATAATAATAAAGAATCCGTCCATCTATGTCAAACAAACCAGACATTCGGTTCTTCCAAAAATAATCTTTCTTGTCCATTTTCAGCTGCGGAGATCTCATAACTCAAACAAAATGAGCAGATAATTTCCGCCACGGCACAAAATGAATATATATTCAAATCTGGCGAAGCGCGAATTCGAAATTCTATTTAATACGCACGTGCCCGGAATATACAACCCCTTTCTCAGACACATGGTATTTTATGTCGTCGCATAAATTACAAAGATTAAAATGGATGTCATGACGATTTAATAAAAAAAAAAAGTGTGGTTAAAAAATGTTTGCTGTACTTCAAATCACCCATATGTGTGCGTGCGCGCGAATTTGAATGCCCTGTCCCATTCCCTCATTAGCTAGTCCCAGGTTTGTTGTTGCCACTCGTGTAAAATTAAATGTCAGTATCACGTAGCAAATGCTAGACATTTAATGAATATTTATTTCAGCTTGACCACAACTCAACCAGAAAAAAAGATTGATGCAATATAAACGGAGGGAAAAAATTATTCCAACAACACTAGTTTCGGTTTTTCTTTATCTTCTTTATATAGATATTTTTTTTCTGTGTGTGTATATGAGTCGTCGATTCGAGTCCTGCCAACAATATCAATTTTATTCGATGTTTTTTCTTTCCTTTTTCATGATTATTTTCTAAGCGCAAACCACTAAGCACATTTACACTTCGAAAGTGGGGGGAAAATCATAATAAATAATCCCCGATAAATAAACGAAAGGCAGGAAAAATGGGGAAAAAAGTCATAAGTTTAAGCTACATTTAACAGGAGGGATTTTCTTTTTTCCCAATGCAAGACACTTGTCTTTGGAGGAAATAATTTATCATTCGCATAACTGCATTAGGTTGACACCATTGCTGGTAATTTCTTTCTAGATTTGTGTTTTTGCTGTTTTTTATTTTTTCAGGAACGCATTCTTTTATTCTTCATTCTTTTTCTCCCGTGTTTTTGTTCACGTTGCTAACCTTTTCACCGTGGTAGGCGGTAAGATGCTTTTATATGTGAAGCCGCATTTTCTTTGGCTTGGAGAATGTTTACGGGTTGGACATTATAACTCCGATTCTAGATTGGTTTTTAATTTGGGGATGATAGATGACAGGGGAATCAGGTATTGTTCGAAAATGGGAATCGTTTTAATCACCTCAAAGAACTTATGTGAGAAAAAGAAAATATCTTAATAGCTTTTTGCATCTTTTTTTGCCCAATTACTTATAAATGATCCACGGAAACATTTTGCTTATTTTTTTTTTGAAGAAATTTGTCATAATTGTTTGGCAACATTGACCTGACCTTTTGAAATCTTGCCAATAAAAACGTTAATCATTAAACTTGTTTAGTAACGAAGTGTTTTGAAAGCCAGAAAATTATGTTTACTGATGTGCATGATATTACAATAATCGCAAGAGAAATATGTATTCAGCACTTAATTGGTTTGGTGTGTATAATTTTTCGAAATAAATATAAACTATCTTAATCATACTAAATAAAAGTAATGAATAAAAAATTAATAGCTTTTTTAACGTATTATTACCAATTACTTGTTAAGTTTTCAAGGAAAAATCAATTCATTTTTCAAGAAATAGTTAGTCATAATTGTTTGGCAACATTGACTTTGCTGTCTTAGGAAATTTTCAAATTTACACATTACCGACAAACATAAAAAATTATGCTTTAAAGAATATATACATTTTGAGCACAAGAACATTTTTTGTGTTTTAATTTATTCACTCCAAATCTATAGCACTAAACAAACAATTACATAATGAATCCAATTCATAATGAAATAAAAATTGTCCAATACTTTTAAATTTTTTAAAATCAAATTTATTTTTAACTTTGCTTAACATATTTTAATTTGTACAAAAAGTATTAATTTATATTAATAGAAGAGCATGAATAATTCGAAAGTTTTTTATTCGGCTTGTCGATGGTTTAAAATTTTTTCTATTCCTAAAATTACCAATTTACATAATGTAAAAATATCGGCTAAAGTTTAAATTAATTTCAATTAAATCAAAATCTCGGTTTAAATATTACTTTTATTTTTAATGTAAGTATTGTTAGTAAAATAATTTGTGCGTTTTGTCTATCTGTGTTTTTTTTTTATGTAGAAATGTATCTAGCTAAAACAATAATAAAAAAATTACTTAAAAAAAGTTTGAACATGCTAAACATGAATGCTATTTTTAGTTAAATTCTACAACATTTTAATGCAATATAAGTAATTTTAAAAGTCTTTTCCAATAAGGCTTATATGCAGTCATCTCTTTAAAAATTATTAAATGTTCCTTATCTTTATTTAAGAATGTTTGTAAAAATATAAATGATAAATTGATAAGATTAAGATTAAATTCAGATCAATAAAAGAAATTAAAATTTTGCTAAAATTTCTATTTTGCCTAAATTCAAATATGCATAATAAAATTAGAATAAAAATATTCTTAAAATTTGTAACGACAATTTCCAATAATATACATCATATAAAAGATTCATTTCTGACATAATATATTCTGTACTATAAATATTGAAATCTGAGTTATTTAGTTTTTACTGTATTTATTATTCTAGTATTTACCAAAATTATTTAAATTTTTATCATAAGTTTTAATAATCAAAATATAAAAATCACAGCACAATTTTAATACTAATGTTTTTTCCAAAATATTAAAAATTATTTTAATTTTTATAACCTGGTGTAGATAATAGCAATATTATATTACGCAATCTTTTTTTAAGTTAGTTTAGTCTGAATTCAGTTAATTTTATATTGCCAGTAAAAAAGTAAAAACTTTCTTATGAAAACAGTATAAGCCCTAACTACCTAACGATTAAACTGCAGCCGCAAAATGTAGTGGTAGGTATTTAAGGTACTTAAACGGGACTGAACAATTAAAAATCCATTACTGCGCTTACCTAGAACTAATAACTCCATTATGAGTAGTAGGACGACAGCGTGCTGCTATTGTCTGACAGAGTCCTGCCAATCCTATTGGATGGCGGAGCGTTTCGGCCTAATTTCGTCATCAAGGACGCTACTCAGCGTTTGGTAAATAAATGGAAACGATGCGCAGTTTGCAAGTACGCATGAGAGCAAGACAGTTTCGTAATTTAGTAAACTCGTTGCAAAATGACGGTTGATGGAAAGTTCCACAATGACTTTAAATGAAGTCGTTGAAACAGCGAAACTGAAAACGATAATTTCCGAAAAATTTATTAAAATGTTGGCTTTCCTTCTATTGCTTTTAATTGAGTCAGTTTTCGTTTTGCGAAACTTATCTTTTAAACATAATTGAATGATAAAATGTTGATTAAAATTTAAATGGGTTGTTGCTAGGCATGAATTGGATTGCTCAGTAAGATAATAATTATTAGAAACCACTCATAATTAAATAAAACTTATCTGTATATAACAAAATATTTAAGTAAATCTAATTTGAATTTTATACAAATTTGAGTAAATATGATTTGATTAATCAGTTATGTTATGTGAATTATATAAATTATTTTACTTTCATTCCACAAATAAATGAAACCTGAAAAAAAGAATTTTTTTTAAACATTAAAGCTGTAAGAGTTTGTTTTTTTCATTCCTTAAAAAAATTATAAGGGCTTGAAAAATCTCTTTTTTTTTTTCAAGCTTCTTACATTTCAGGTAGTTCTGAACAACATATGCATGATATAATAATAACAATTATAATAATAATAAGCAGCCAATAAGGGTTTGGATAATTTTTGATTTTAAAAGAAACTAGGATTTTAAAAGTATAAAGTTCGTTAAACCAAAGAGCATTCGAATAGACAAAATTGTTCACCAGAAAAATTCCGGTTCTGACTATACTTTTATTGAATACTTATGTATGAAATATGACTGGTTCCAAGTATTACCATATTCATGTTCGACTTTTCTAAAAAAATCAAAATCAAATTCAAATATTTTTTTATTTGCTAGCGGTATAGTCTCAAAACTCTTCTAAAGTTTAAAAATTCGAATCTTTTCATTTTGTCTTGAAATGAGCCAAAATGAAAGATTTTATTTGACAATTTATGTTTAAAAATCGACAATGAATCATTCATTACAGCCTCAAAACTTTTCTAGAGTTTGAATCTTTTTTGTTTTGGTCCGGAAAAAAAACATTTAATTATATGAATAATTACTAAGCTTAAAAATCGAAATATTATATTATTAATAATATAATTATATTAACGACTGTCTAAATGCAAAATATCGACAAGAAATCTTTCATTACAGTCTCAAAACTCTTCTGAAGTCTACAAGTTTAAATTTTTTCGTTTTGGCCTGTCAAAAAAAGAAAAGCAGATATATTATGCATTGAAAACTGATCAGCCAAATCAATAAGCAATGAAATACAAAACGTCGGCAGTGTATTCTTCATTATTACCTCAAAAACTTCTGTAATGTAACAATGAGAAAACTTTTTTTTTCCGTTTTGGTCCGAGAGGAGCAAAAAAGATTTCATTCTACGATTTGCACTTAAAAACAGAAATGGTCAAATTAATTGTCACAATAAAAATAAGTCTAAAAATTAAATAAGTCTAAAGTAATAAATCCTTTATTACTGTCTTCTGGACTCAAAAAAAATTGAATCTTAATTTTTGGTTTGAAAAATGCCAAAATCATGGATGTCATTTTGCCTTAATGTTAAAAAACCTGAAAAGTTAAATTAATAATAATCGAAGCACGAAATATTGTTAATGAGTCTTTTATTATCGTATCAAAACTCTTCTAGAGTCAAAAAATGTAAATCTTTTCACTTTGGTTTAAAAAAAATAATAATTAAAAAACGCCCAAAATAAAAGATATCATTTTACGATTTGCACTTAAAAACCAAAATTTTAAAATTATCGATAATCGAAATGCACAATATCAACAATGAATCCTTCATTATAGTCTCAAAACTCTTCTGGAGCCGAAAAATTTGAGAATTTTCGTTTTAGCCAGAAAGGAGTCAAAAAATCGCGGATGTCATTTTGCCTTTTTGAAGCTGAAAAACCTCAAGACTCAAAAATCTCGATAATCAAGTGCCAAAATATCGACAATGAGCCGCAAAAGATTGTCACACGCCTATAAAAAAAACATCAAAATGGGGAAAAAAAGGAAGAGAAGGGGGTGGGTGGAAAAGTGCAATAAAATACCTCCACCTCGCCACCGACTAATTCACCCAAATGACAAATAACTCCGGCGTTCAAAAACCTCTTCTGAAAACGCCGCCACTAAAAGGCCGAAATAGCGCAAAAACATGACCATTCCCACCTCCTACTGAAAAGAAAAACGCAAAAAGAAAGCGACTATAAGAAGTCCGCGAAATGCCGACAACCCAAAGAACTTGAAAAACTGGAAACGCACTGCTTCGGTTTTTCTTGCTGCCTTTCGAGCGTTTCATTTTACCAACACCCTTTTTACCGATCGAGCCTTACATGCGGACACATTTGCGATATGTGGTTTTTTTGGAGGTAAAAAGAGGTGCTAATTTCTCACCGAAGGGGGCCGGGCCCTCGTACAGGATGCAGAGCAAGAATTCAATCCAGTTTTCTGCCAGCTTCTTCTAAGAGACGAACCTCTTGACTGTTATTTTATTGGAATGAAAGTATATTCCAATCCATTTATAAAAAATTTAATAGACATGAAAAAATATATTGTATTACATCGTTTGGTACCTTATAGTTTTTTTAAGGTCAATGTGTATGCTGTGCAAGTAGTTTTACCCCTTTGATAATTTGATGCAATTGCTAGTGCTAGTATGATTTGATGCAAATGCTACTCATTAGCATTCTATTTTGATGCAACTCTGGAACAAGTTAACAGTTTTTAACTATACTATAGATTGTGTGGACAACACCATTGCTGGCACACCCTATTCAAACTGCTACTCTGCCCTAACGGAAAGATAGTGAATTTTCAATATCAGATTTATGATATCATTACCATCACAACATGGTGTTTCTTTGATAAAATTGGATTTTCGGAGCCGTAATCCTTCAAACTTAAAACCAATATCTTACCACGTAGCCACAACGGTCTTTACTAAACACTTAAAATTTCATTTCCAGCTCGTAACTAATCTGTCAGTCCTGTAATTTCCATGTTGATAATTTTATTCTCCTGCTGCACTGCATCATAGCATATTTAATGATCTGGATTTATTATTAAGGAGGGTAAACAAAAATTGATAGATATATCAAAGAGGTTAGGAACTTATCTTAAATTTGAAAAAGAAATAAGTTTTTCTCTGTTTATCCGTAAAATTCAAACCTACAAATTTTTAAAAGTATGTTTTTGGACTTTTTCTGCTCTCTCTCTAATGTCTAAGAGAAATAACGATAAAATTAAATTCCAAGGACAAATTGCAGGACCTTGTGTCTTTATTCACTCGAACGGACTTATGTTTAAGGCTCCAAGAAAAAGAATTTAGGGCAATCACACGAAATATATCGAAATATTTGACTGAACTTAGACTGCCATTTCAGAATGAAATGCCAAACAAATGGCATGATTAAAAATATCTCACGCAACTCTAGAGATTGGAATATCATGAGTCTATTTTAAATAAACTACTAGTAAGGTCTTCAAAGAAATGTTACGTCATTTATAAATGTACTATTGATAAAGAAATATATTTTTTCTAAGGAAATTCTACATTATTAATGTTATATTGTTTTGATACGCAGATTTTGCATGATTTCAAAGTTAGCCGAATTCGAAAAGAAAAAAAAAATCGTTTTGGTTATGTCAAAACCATTTCTTTGTTAAAAAATCTGACAATGTATTTGCTAAAGAAATAAGTTAAAACTGGAATCACACATATAGGGGATAGAAAAAAATTGATGTTATTAAAATTTTAGAATGTCTTCTTATAAATTAGATAAACTAATTAAAGGAAGTTTAATATGCTACTAATCTATGTGTTTATTATATGTTTATTTCAGTTTAAACCGAAATTTAAAATCAGCGAATCATCATTTATGTCGCTTTCTAGAAGTAACTGCTCTAAAGATAAATTTACTTAAAGATGTCATGAACCAAAAACAATTGGTGTTTTTGATTCCTACAAGTTAATAAGTGTGTTTTATTTGGATTATAAAACTGTTGATTATTAAAGCAAATATTCGAATCATTGTATTTTAGTTTCGTTACCTTATTTTCGAATTATTGAAGAGAGATATTAATTTAATATTTTTTTAAATATTGATATGAAACAATGTTCGCTCTATTATATTGGTTTTTATACGATATAGATAACAATTCCTTGAATGAAAAATGATCGAATTCAGTATTCAACGGCTGCTAACTTATGATCACTTAGAATAATTTTAATTTAAGGAAAAACTAAACGCGCACCTAAAAGAAAGAAAAATTAAATATATTAATATCTTAGAACTGGTAAATTATCTGTTGCGCTATATCCCGAGATTAGAACTTTATATTTTCTGAGATTAAGATCATGAAAAGAAAAACTTATGTATCTATTTAGACTGTTAATTAAAAACTACTCAAGATACATCAATTCTATAATATTCATTTCATTCCTTCATAATTATCAAATTAATTAAAAGCTGCAATTTTCAAAGCATTTAAGTTTTAATAAAATGTCAAAAATTATAAATTAGATGCAATTTTTAATGAATTTTTTTTTTTAATTATATCAAAACCTTTATATGATATCGCTACCCGTTAAACAATGCAGTTCACGATTGTTGACATATTTAATCGTATGTCTGATACAAATTTGATTCAAAATTGGAAAGTGCATTCAGAAAAAATCCTTCCATTCAAATAGAATAGCAGGAAAATAGAGTAATTCATTTTTCAAAATTAATTTCCAGAGTGCCCGAAAATTATTGAATATTTTAGAGAATTTTGTGAAAGAACAATTAGTAATAATGAAATTCATTCGATACTTCATATTACAAACACGGTTTAAAAAGTTTCATTTCACAAGATTATTTTTTTAGAGTTCAATAGATGGCGCAATGTATTGTCTAATGTTGATGTAACGAGAAAATTTCCGTAATTTTAAAAAACGTCTGATTTGATCACCAAGATTTTTTTCACGTCTTAATAAGCAAAGATAGTATGCATCAGATGTTTAGCATTAATTTGCAGCGTTTAAATAAACTTACCATAGCTGCTATTAAATTTATAACTTTCCAAGTGCTTGCAAATACATGATATGAACTTCAGTACCGCTTGGGAATACTGTGTGCTATCAAAGATTCCACATAGTATGTTTAAAATTTGATTGGTCGTGCGTTTTTCCAGTGATCTAGACGTACCGAGTTCCAGTCCTGGTTCGGTTCCCAGCATGGTTGTTCTTTGTATTCTATCTACGAGGTGAGTGAAAGAGCCCCCCTGTAAAAAGAGGTTGTGCAAGCGAGTGTGTGAGTGCCATCTTCATATGAGCTAAATTCAGATTTCTGCTCTTGGGTGCTCAGGTGCCTTTACCCTTAGAAACTATTACGCGAACTCAGCTAAAATGACTGATTTCGTTAATCAGCTTGCCATAAGGAACAATAACAATATTTGATTGAGATTGACTACTTAGTGGATTTAGTAACTTTAGCAATTCTAAATAGTATAAGTAATTCATTTTATTTCTATATAATTTTTTTGTTGCAAACAATCCTATAACAAGTTCTATATAATTGTTTTGTTGCAAACAATCCCATAACAATTTCTATATAATTTTTTTGTTGCAAACAATCCTATAATAATTTCTATATAATTTTTTTTGTTGCAAGATTTTATGGATATCTTGTATAAATGTACCACAGAGCATATGCGATAATTTTCGTATCGTTTTCTTTACAAAACTACGACAATACAGCACCTGAAATTGTCTGACTCCATTCCAGTCAAATTCCAAATTCACTATTACTTCCTATAGATTTTTAACCATAATAGGAATAACTATCACTCAGCGCTAATTATTTTTTCCACTTTTTAAATATGAATGGCACGTGCTGCGTTCGAGCCCAGCATGAACTTACCAAATCCGGGCATTCCCGGCGAACAAAGCCCATTGTTACGCTACCCAACAATGAATAGCGTCACGTGCGTTAGGGGTCAAAGATTTAATTAAAGCCATTTTAAAGAATGAATAATTAATTAACCCGTATTGACTGCATAACAGGAAAAAAAAACGCGTCGAGTAAAACGTTAAAGAAAAACATGATGAAAAATTAGCCCATTGATGTCTTATTTTGAACGCAGGCTTTAGAAATGTTTGTTTTAAAGGGTTGTGACATTGCAATTTTTGCGCTTTTTTTTTAGTGTAAAAGCGGTAATAATAATATTTAATCTTGTGTGAAGTGTATTGTTAAATATTATGCAAGGTAAATGGCATTTGATCTTTGAAACTTTCACTCTTATTTCAAGTGTTTGGTTTTAAGTTATAAATAATATGTATTTAGCTGGTATAGGGCCTTGTTGACCGTTGCAATATTGTGTGCGCGTGTGTGTGCGTGCGTGTGCTACAAAAAAATGTACGCAAAATGAGCTCTGTATAAATAAAGGTAGTGTAGAATCTCATATGAAGTATCAAACTCCCGCAATTCAATGAAAAAAAAAATGCGTCGTATGTATAATTTATGATATTACACAATGGGTTATAATCTGTGAATAAATTTAAAATAAATCTGTGAATGAATACAATTAATATAAATCTGTAAATAAATGAATTATAAAATTAAATATGTTATTTAAGTAAAAATTATTTCGTGCGTAAACTGTACTGAAAATAGTTGAGTTTATTATTGTGCGAAAACCTTTTGGAGACTTTTCTTCATCATAAAACAATTAATTTACATAGAAAATATGTTTTAAATATTAAATTTCCTGAAATTATTTTTAAAAAGCCTTGTAGCTAAACTTTATTTTTATTTTCTCATGCGTTAAAACGGTGACAATTTTTTATGTGTACCAAGGTCATTTTTAAATGGTTTAGCTTTTTAAAAATAATTAATGCCAAAACGCTGACGTTATTTTAGTCACGTCTATGATTCTAACATGCTTTCTAAATAGTTAATAATTTTTCCACAATAGTTGAGGAAATGTCATCTAATTGGAGAAAAATTTTGAAACACTGGCATATTTCAAGACGCTGAGTTCGCTAAAATACAATTGCTTACATTATATTTTTTTACTAAATCGTGCATATAAAACACGTGCATTAATAAGTCAAACATAAGTTTTATTTGAATAAAGTACGTTGAAGTCTTATAATATAGTGCAATACAATACTTGCGATTATGTTTTAACGTATGAAATCACCTTTTTATTCAATTATATATATTATATATGATACATTAAGCGGAAATTCATAAGCACGTTGTTCTTTTTTAGTTACCAATACAGAATCAAATTTATAAACAAGTTTTTTAAAAAATTAATTCAATTCCTACTTAGAGAAAACTTTTTTAATACTTTTTTTTACTTTTTGTTAAATAATTATTGAAAAAAAAGTATCAAAAAATTATTGATTTTCTCGAGAACTGAACTCGCATTCTTCACCTTCGTTTGAAAAATATCGAAATCCTAGCATTGTGTTTCATTACAAACTGCTGAAACTCAATTTAAAGTATTAAAAATGAATTAAATTTAATGAATGATAATCTTAATTTACTTATTTCAAAGAATTTCTTTAAAACATATTATTTAAAATTATTTTTCTATATGGAATAATAAAACAAAACGAAATAATAATATAATTTATCTATAAAAAAGAAAGATATCAAATACTTCCAACATAAAAATTTACAACAACCTCAAAAAATATCTTTAATACGAGGTATCGCTCTCCGTTTATAGCATTACATAACGCACCAAATCCAGATATTCCACATTTTATACACCCCTTAAAAACCCTCGCGCACACCCCGATACCATCTACAACACATCATTTCAGTTTATATCCCACCAGCAAACACCACCCACAAAATAATACTACACCAACCCCTCAATTGAATCAAATCGCATCCAATATCACATTACGTGGCGTTCGCGGAACTATTTTACTACGCGGCAGAACGGTATCGCCCCTAATAGCCCGAGGCAGCGAGGTGCACTTAAGTCGAGCGGGGAAGCGGTCGCCTGACACGCGGCATCGCAAGCGGTCGGTGGCGGCAGAGATTGGAGAGCCATTACCGGTGCAGAATATCGACGGCGGGGGTTGGCTCTTTAAGCCCGATAAACGGTTCGGTTCGACACGGGAGGTTAGTTGCGTAAAACAGCCGTGATTGCTTAGGGGTTGACATAAGTAGTGTACTCGTGCGCAAGAATGATCATGCGTGTAAGAGTAGGGCATTTTTTAGAACGGTAATTCATCTATAATAGTTTTTTTCAGTGAATTAGGTATTTTTTTTTTATTTAAATTCATGCCTTTTAAATCAAGTAATATCATACCTTTGAATAAAATCATGATTACGTATGTAAATAGAGGTATATATTTGGATAAAAGACTCTTCGACAGTATTTCATGTAATTATTCAAGTTTCTTTTAAAATTTAAATTAGAGTTGATTTTTGGTTTGGTAAAAAGTTAATGATAAGTTTAAAACGATAAGTTAACGATATAGAAGTTTTTATCAATAGTTATTAATAAATCGCTTTCTTAAATTAATTTAATTGCAAAGAAATGTCACATAAAATGTCGGCATTAATTATTAATTCTCCATATAAAATAATAATTATTTTTATTATCATTTTATTGTTGGATGGAAAACTTCTTTTTAAAGAAGTATAAAAAATGATGATTCGGGTAAATGTTGATTTTGGGTCGATTTTACTATATTTTTCATTTAGAAAAGATCATTTTAATTTGCATATTCTGAATGATTTCCTATATAATCCTAAGTTACAATATAAGAATCATACAGATCGTTTATCAATCAATTGTTAAGTTATGACGCGCGGTACCAGTAAAAATAATTTCCATTGATGTTAATTTTAATTAATAATGAAAAAAAGGAAATGGACCAATCGTTAAGACGAGTGGTCTCTGTAAAATAATTTTCATTTATATTAATTTTAATTAATTATGAAAGAAATGTAAAAGCTCTCGTCATATTTATTATACTAGAAAATCACCCTGTTAAAATAACAAGGCAACTTTCAACAATTAATCTTTATCTTTAAAATAAAAAATATGCATTTATAAACTTTCATTGTTTCATTACATTAAGTAAATAGTAATTGTGCGCATACACGTTCGAATATACTCATGTTTATAATGTATTTTAATATAAATATCATCTGGTATGTTCCGATAATAGTTGAGTGAAATTGTTTGCACGAATCTGAAATAAATAGAGATAATATCTCTTATTTTTAAGTATATTATAAAAATTAATTAAAATGACGGGTTTTAGCTTTATAGAATATATGTCATATCTAATTCATAAGAAGTGAATATGAAATTTGCATAAAAGGATTGAAAAATGTCGTATGAGTTGAGCAAAAATATATTTATTAACTTTTGTTGCTTTCCTATCGTAAAACTTTTGATAATTTAAAGTACAAAATGCATTGCTTTTTATTACTTTTTCATACACGGTTTGGGGCCTGGTTTAGCTTCTTTTAGACTTTTAACTATGTATAAGAATACAAGTTTCTGTGAAAAATTTTGAAATTTTTTCAATGTCCAAATACAATTGTTAAGTACCGGCAGAATTGGATCATTTCTGAAATATTTTCCAAATTCTGTGTATCGATGTGTTTTTTTCTCTTTATTCTCCATAATTAGGAGATATTGTTTGAGATAATATTTTAAAAAATGTTGGGAAAAGTGTAACTTAAAAAGAACTGAAAAAATATTTACGGGTTTCAAATTGCTTTCAATTTCAAATCAAAAGCAATGATTGCTATTTGAAATATAACAAAAAATTAATAAAAATAAATAAATATTATTGCTTTAATTTTAAGTGATGTTTGTTTTTTCTGTAAAGCATAATTAATAATTGAAATATTTTATTATAAATTTTCTGGAATTTAAGAAATTAAATTATCTCAGTCACTACGTTATTAAAATTTTATATCAAACTGGAGGAATATTCTACAATTACTAAGAATTAAAATGATAATTTTTATAATTTATATTTTTTACAGTAAGCAATCGGTTTTCCTTTTCATTTTTTCTAATGTCAAGTTCCTTTGAGAAAGAATTCATAAATTAACATACAATTTTAAATTTCTAGGATTTTATCACAAAGCATCTGCATAAATAACAATTGCTTAATATAAGGATAATGATAATAACACCTGTTAATACCTTTTTTAAAAAAATAAATTTTCGAATGCAATTGTAAGAATAGAAAATACACGCATATTTTTAAATTCTATTTGAGTAAAAATATACTGCTACCTTAAAAATGAGTGGCCTAAAATCAAATTTAAAATATCTAAACTATTTATTTCTAACATTTGTCTCTCTATAAATATCTATCTCAAATTTAGTCGATAATTATGGTAATTATTAATGATATTACAGATAAATTTATCGTTCTTTAAAAAATAATATATTTTTTCCATATTTATAAAAGATTAAATTCTTTGAAGATTGCCTATTTTTACCAATGCATTTACAAAGTAACAATTTATTTTAAAAAAACATATATTTACTTATATATATAGTTTTATGTAAAGAAATGTATGTACATGTGTTCAAGCAAATACATTAAAATGACATATTTTACCTGTTTTATATATTGCCTGTCTGTAGGATTTCATTTTGATTTCTAATTCAGATTTTTCGAATTCATAATTGCTCATCTAAAGAAATTATAGTCTTAAAACTAATTTTGTATTTTAAATTAATTTAGTAAAGATAAAAACTCATAATTGTTTCTCCATCACAACATGGGAATTAAAATCTTAAAACGAAGTTCGTCATACAAAATATATGAAAATAATTAGGATTAAAATTTACAAATGGATATATAATAACTCAGTAATTATAGCAAAAAAATTTATAAATTAAATTTAAAAATGTACAAATTAAAGCTTCAAACTTGCACGTGAATATTAGATTCGCATGCGAGTTCCAATTGAGTTGTACATAGTTTAGCTGACACGCGTACAAACGATTTTTTTCCCAATCATGAAAAATTACGGGGTGGACCAGGAATGAAGGACGAAGTTCTCCCGTTAATTAACTTCGACGACGACTCGCAACCGTGGGAGGGGTGGACCAAAGTTTAGAACACACCGTGCGATTACCTGCTGCAAGCGATTGAACCCGGATATTTCACTTAGAACGACTTCGCCCATCTTCCCAAATCGTCTGCTCCAGTTGCTTGTTGCCAAATTTTTAAAAGTAAACTGTAAAATGGGTGGTGGAAAAAATGATACTTATTCTATTTATTATTGTTTTGCTTTTTTTCCATTTGTTTCATAGGTGTTTCTTTGCGATGACAATAATGCGCGACTTGATTTACGGTCGCAGTTAGGTAAGTCTGCCCTCTGAAAAACCTTGAGTTTCAAGGTTTTTTTCGCCAGAGACATTTCCGGCTTAGGCGAATAGTTAAAAGTACTACAGACAGGTAAATATGTTACTACTCTTTTAAAGCTGTTTGTTCAAATTTGTTTTTCGGATTGGAACTTGAAATTCTAAAAAGATTTCAGATTAAAGAAAAGCAATTTTAGATTCTGAAATTAGAATTTCTAGGAGATTAAATTTTATGTACAATAGACGCAATAAAGTGGTGTAACAAATCGATGCAATCTGTCTAATGCAAATGGCATTAAATATTTTTTTATAATTTTAATTTAATGGTATAAATTTGGTGTTTGAATTATAAGATGAAGCGAATGTTTTAGGGGATGAAATGGAGGGATTGAAACAAGTACCATTGATTCTATAACAAATTATTATATTTTAGAAGTCCTGATAATTTTCAATATTCTTATATAGAGCCCACAAAGTGATGTAAATTTTATTTGTTTTTTAGGGCAATTTTTGTGCAATTAAATCAATGATTTTCCCTTTTAATACTTTATGATATTTGAGAAACACCATCCTGAATATTTAATAAATAATTCTTATATATATATATATATATATATATATATATATATATATATATATAT
>JAPMOQ010062278.1:691814-734031 GCA_026543055.1 Argiope trifasciata
GAAGAAGAAGAGGAAACTCGCGCAATGTGGGCCAAAGTGGGGAGACCCCTCATGACGACAGGGACATTTCCTGCTACCCGGGCCATCCCGGGATTTGCATAATGCATATGGCTGGTGCACACTCAATCTTCGAAGCCCATCCTTGGTGCAGGAAACGGTACGAAGATGCCACTCCATGAATAGAAAATGCGGTACAACCCCCTGCCCCCCACACTAATGCACTCTCCGCGAGATCTCCCCTCCCATCTTCTTCATCCAATACTCTCTCCTTTTCTCCTTTTTCAGTGCCTCCCCTTTAAGTGCCTGCAAGCCCTCAACTGCCATCTGTCGAAGAAATTCTCTTAGAAGTCCCTCAGAAGAAGCAGGCAGCCATGGATGAATGAAGGAATATACAGATGCACGGATATTTTATAAATTTTTAAGATGGTGCTAAACGTTCGATTTTGTTTTCTTCCCTAATCTTTTAAGAGGGTTTGTCGACGTCTTCCAGCGGGGGTGGCGGACGACCGAGAAGAGGGAAAAGGAGATCTTGATTCGGCAAAAGGGGGGGAGGTCGTGGCCTATCACTGGTGCTTTTTCGCAGAAGCTTGCTGTTTTTGCTCAAGTGTTTCGAATTCGATTTCTTGAATGATCTTCGCTATGAATGTCGTTTTAAGAAATGGAAATCTGCCGTTGCAGATGCTTTTCTCGAATGCATTTGATGAGAGGTTCTGGGATGCGCTGGCACGGTAAAACGAGAGGAATTGAATCTAAAGAAGGCTTATATCCGAGAAGAAAATATATTTGAAAACACTAAGAGAAAGTATATGTTTTTGGAATCGAATAAAAGTATTTGGTTTATAATATTGATAAGAAGTTAAAATACGTGAAAACATGATATTTAATAAATGCATTCAGTTTGTCTACTCCAGTTTTCTTTTATTTATTTGCCTTTGTACGTGAGTAGATCAATTTTGTTTCGATAACAATAATAAAAAATCAATTTATTACGTTAAAAAATTATGTAACGGTCTATTTTTATTTGTTTTGTCATTGGTAGATAGTGAGTCACCTGACTTATACTGTTTGAGGTTTGTTTTTCCAGTATTGTATGAAAGATTTACTGAGAATTATTATAGCGCCTTATTTATATAACAGCGCAATATTGCAACTTATATTATTTATACATAGGAATTTATGTTGCAGTTGACGGTGAAATGGTGACAAAGAAGAAAAAGTACAGTTTTAATTAACACCAAATTAACAGCGATTAAGTTTAAAATAATATTGCATTTTTAGATACGTCATTTGAGGCAACACCAATGAATACTTTTCTAGTTTATTTACTTCGTGTATTCCAACTTTTTCGTTTCTCGGCTTGCAATCGTCTGAATATCTAAGCAAAGTACACATAACCCGGCATTTTTAACATAGTAATTGTGTACTCAACGATATCAGAAGAAGAAAAGATGTGAATTGAACTCCTTAATTATTGCTGTCTTTTTCAAATGAAGGGAAAATATTGCTTTAATTTTGTGTTTTGAATACTATAAGGCTATGTTACTTTTTAAAAGTGGAATTTTCATAAGGAAAGGGTTTTCCAACTAAAACTATTTTTAAATTAAATAGCAGTCTATTCAAAAATATGATAACAAATAGAAATATATAGAATTAAATGTATTATGGTATAACTAGTTTTTGTAAAAAAAATCTTGTTTTTAACAGATGGGTGTAATAATCGATAGTGCTCGTTGGGAAATTACTTATTGCGAAACTTCAAAAATATTTAGTTCGAAAATATAATGTGCAGCTCAATATAAGAAAAAGATTTTTAGTTGAAGGGCTCTTGACAGACAAATAAAAATATTATTCTTAAATCAAAATATTTATAATCAATTCTTAAAAAAGCGCTATTTATGATGAAATAAATGCTTATACATATATATAAACTTTGAAAAAATATAACATTGAAAAATGATTTTGAAAAAGAAATGTAGATTATAGGAGAACTATTTCATCAATAAAACAGGTCCCAATATTTTCAAAACAGTGCCGGTATTAACGATAAAAGTTAAATTCTTTCAATTCTCTGAATCCACAATTTCAACGACAAAAAAAACTTTATACCTAGTTATATAGAAGACAGGCTTATAAATATTTCAATTATCCTAGATTTTATTTCTTATTGTGTAATAAAATAAATATAGTTAAACAAATCAGCGTAACAAAACTAAAAGTTATGCCCTCAGGTTAATAATTAATTAACTAATATGTTAATTATTACTTTTATAAAATAGTCAACCACCACCTTTATCAAATAGCTTATTTGCTTACAGTATTGATCTTCCTAGCATTAAATCATTATTATGGAAAGAAATGTTATATAAAAAATTATTTTGTTTTTATAAATATTATTTTAACAGCATCAGAATAATAAAGATTATTACACCTGCACATTAAAAAAATTGCATTTATTATGAAATGAAAGCGGAAGTGTATATTTTACTTCAGAGTTACTTTTCACTGCAGTAATTTTTTTTAATTAATTACAACATTGGTAAAAGCCCGTTATCAAATGATTAAAATAACCCAATGAGTTTTATCTTCATCGCAGTAATAAAATTATTAAAATTTATTTCTCGTAAATTGAATCAAAATAAAGAATTTATTATAAATTTTAGGACATTGTTGTTATAAAATGCATATTTATTTAGTTTTAACATAGTTTAACAATTATTTTTGTGATTTTTTTCAAAAGATTGCAAAACACTAAAAACTTATTAATTAAAACGTAATTAAAAATTAAGCATTTGATATTTTTGGAAATGATTTTTTTTCTTATCTGCTGGAACCGTAAATATGTTAAATTTTACTAGTATCAGACAAAAATTGTAGATTTGTACATAAATATATAATCAAATATTCATCTTTATCTATATATAAATAGCTCATTTGAATATTCTATTTCGTCGAAGAATATTTAAAATTGGGGCCATAGACAATATATTTTTTTATAGAAAAGCGATCGCAAGCCAAATATAGTTTCCTGTCTTGTGTTAAAACAGCCATATTATGCAGAATATTTTAATTTTTCTTCATTTTTATTTTCTAAAAATCGTCTGCCCTAACTATAATTGCCAAAACTTGAAATGGTTACTTTTTAAAAAATTAACAGGAACAATTCTTGCAAATATCTAATGTCAAAAAGAACTCAAGAAATCAGTGTTCTTTTGCATGTAGAATATTCTTTATATTCCGTAAAACATGCCTTATTCTGTGCTTTCTAAAAATTGTCTTCCATAACTATGATTGCAAAAACTTGGGTTGGTTCGTTTAAAAAAATTAACAGCAGGAAAAATTATTGCAAATATTGCGTTAAAAACAACCCAAGAAATCAGTGTTCTGTTGCATTCAGAACTTTTTAATTGTTCTTCATATTCTGTAAAGCGTGCATTATTCTGGGCTTTCTAAAAATCGTCCCTGTATATCTAACTATAGTTCCAAAAACTTGGAATGGTTAATTTTTTTAAAAAAAATATCAACAGGAACAATTTTTGCTAATATCTAACGTCAAAAAGAACGTCAGAAATCTGTGTTCTATTGTGAATATTCTGCAAATATTTTGTTAAGAACAAAGTTTGTGATATTAAACACAAAAATTCAAGTCATAAATTCTTTAAGAATAAAAATAATCAGTATTCTTTTTTTTAATCTTGTTTAATAATATGTTTCAGATAGAATAATTAGATATAGATATTACCTACAGCGAATTGTTAATTAAATGAACGTTCTGAAGTTCTTTCAAATGACAAAATCCGTCGGCAAAGTTAATCAGGAACAACAGCCATGCTAGTTATTAAAATTAACTACAGAATGTATTTTTTGAGATCAATCAATGGTATTGAGATGATACCCTTAGCAGCAAGTAAATAAAAAAGTTCTCATTATCGATGACGATACGATAACGATACTGTGAGTCGCGTCTTGTTCTTCACGCATCACGAACTGCGAACAAATCTGCGAATCGTCTGTTCTTTCATTGAAACAAATAAATCTCGAAGCAGAGAACTCATGAAGAATTTTGATGAACCAATCAACGTTCTTTATTTAACAAGCAGACGATTAAAGCCTGCGAATGAATTCGATTCTTTAATTTTGTATTCTTTATCGATAGATTGTGCCATGCTGGAATAGTGATTAACTCTGGAGTAAGAATTTACTCCCTAATAATAAAGAATAAAAAAAATATAAAAAGAATTATAAGAGATAATTAAAACTGTAGTTCTGATGAGATGATAAAAGACCAGATTTATTTAGCTTTTTATTTTTATTATTTTTATTTTTGGAACTCAGGATTAAGAATTTAATTAGAACTCGAAGAGATTTCTAACAAATAGAACAACTTAATACAATGCCTTCCGAGCTCCAGAATTTTAAAATAAAAGTTTCTAGTAACTGTATTTGCGTTCTTTCTGAAAACTCTATCTATGGGTGAATTCGATAGACAAACACAAATTTAAAAATTCTTTTCGCACTAAAATTAATTGTGCAGTAATTAATTCTTTGATATATATCATAAGGAAAATATATTTAATAATTTATATTTATTGTCTCTCGGCAATTTTGACATTATTTATATTTAATTTTTAGATATAAAGCGGCATTCTTAAATAACGTCAACAACTGATAGACAATACACGGTATTTTAAAGTTTTTTTAAACGAAAGTGAGTAATGAATAGCAATCATTTAAATGTTAAAAATAATCTATAAAAGATCTCTCCATTTTAATACAGAAGCAAATATGGAAATAACGCTACATTTTTAAATTTTGTTAAATACGAAACGACATTCTATTGTTCTCTTTTTTTTTTTACTGGAACAAATATACGAGAACTATCGCTTATTATTATTAAAATAATCAATTAAGGTTTTTATTTGCTAAAATTGCGATGAAGAGACGATTAATTTTAGAATGGGCAGTTTTTATAAATATTAATACATTAAAAATCAGCGAGGAAATATTAAAAATGAATTTTCAATTATGAATTTTATACGACATATGTCAAGAAAATATTATAAACAAAATAACTGAATGCGTTTAAGTGTTTTTTTTTTAATTCTTTAATTATCAAGGAATATAAAATTGCAAATATTTTGTTCATAAAATTCAAATGAAAATAAGTTTTCTAGATGGCTGTGATTATTTGAAATTATAATCCAGGAATTATCCTTTTTTTGTTTTGTTTTTGCTGTTATACACTTACTAGTTTCAAACATTCACGTTAATAATTGGAACTGAAGTATTCAAAGAACATATTTTACACATTATTTCATGAGTGTTAAAAAATAACTATCATATAACTCAAATATTTCAAGTAAACAATGCTAAACATCTGTTTCTTAATGCTTAAAAAGTATTACAGCAGATATAAGGTGCATTTTTATCCCAATTATTTATCCAACTACCAAGTTTTTCCAAATTACTATTACCCAAGTACGACGAAAATTTACGATTTAGTTAAATCAATAAACTTGTTGATTTTTTGAGAGAAAAAAATCGTGCTTCCTGAAATATTCAACTAAAAAATATATCTCTGAAACATCCGACAAAGAACAGAGCATTACTCAGAGAAGAATATCTCCGGAAGGACGCTCTTCCCCCACCATCCCCACCAATAGAACAGTCAGAACGTGCCCGAAATCTTCCCTCCCTCAAAACCACAGCTATTTGAAACAAATAGTCTTGACTTAATATAAAAAAACTTCATCCTAAACCCCATATAACACCCAATCACCACCACCCTGATTCTATCAGAGGCTGGATTTCTGGGGAGAGGGGGGAATCGTCAAATAATGAGCCTCCCTCCCTTCGAGCTCCCCTGATCGAATCGGAAACGGCAGACGATATTTGAGGCTCGATGTCAGTTTGGACGTCTTCCAGAATGCAGACCGATGGCACGATCGACCACGAGTACAAAAAGGACATCGTGGGATGGAGAGAAGGGTGGGAGCGCACGAAATCTAATAAATAATAATTCGGGCATCCTGCCACCCTGCTCGCCTAAAAGTTGCCAACTTGGCTATGGCAGACGACGCGTTTCCATTGTCTTCAAACTTCCATACGAGAATGACTTCCCGTTCTAAGAATGGTGGTAGTACTATGGCCGTGCTTACTATAGGACGCGAGTAGTACAATCGGTTGTAAATGCCCACTCTAGGGTGATCAAGGTCGAGCTTAGTGAATTCTTAGAAGACGACGACGTTGGAAAAGCGCCAATATGCGCGGGTTTTGAAATGGTTCCATTTCATTTGGCATTCACTTATACGCCATTGTTGCCTTTGGGTTTGGACTGTATTGTATTACATATGTGGTTTGGACACGAAGACTTTGGAATTTAGGGAACAAATATTAATTTTATTTTTGTTGTTGTTAATGCTGCTTTTTATCTGACTAAGTATCTAGTATAATACCAAATACATTGACCACGGTTGGCACAAGTTAACTTTATATGGTCTAACCATGAATAATTGATATTACCCAAAATTTTCAAAAGGAGGAGTCTTCCAAATGATTGACTTCACTTGATGGATTAGACATAACTTTTTAGATTACTTATTATCTTTGAAAATGTTTTCAGCTCTTCTACTAAATAGCCAGAAATTAGTCACTCGTCAAAATTATACTAATTACGTAATTACGGACCAATTTTTACTTACATAACTACAGCAAACGTATTGCTACAGTTCAGGAACATTTGCAATTAATTGAAATTAATGCGCAATAGAAATTTAATTTTAGCAGATGGCAAAAAGTTGCATAAGTTTGATATCAGATCACTTTATATTTTTTGCTTTCTTTTAATGAGGTTTGGATATCGATAATAATGCTCGTATGTTGATAATATTAGATTTTGATTATTCGTATATTAAATATAAAAAATATAAAAAGACAGTCAGCTTTTAAAATATTTTTTCTTTATTTTAATTATTTGAATTCTCCTGCGTGCGTAATGTATGTTCCTAAACTATTGATTATAATATTTTTAGAATCGAATCCCTTTTTTAATAATCGGTCTGGAGTTTCACATTGAAATCCATATTAATACTACAGTAACATTTTTCGGTACATAAATTATTGAATAGCGTATTTGATAATCCCTACTTAATGCATAAAAAATACATTTTATATCGAATTCATCAGATAAATCAATTAAATCCAAATAATAGTCTAACCAATTAAAAATAGTCAATAATCCAAATTAATCAAATTTGGATTATTGACTATCAATCCAAAATCTTACAAAGAACTTTGAAAAAACTTCATTCAGACATATATAAAAATTTTAATACGCTGTCTAAACATTCATTATCTTGTGTTACTTAAGTCAATCGCGCAAAATTTTATTTTATGATTTATGACTTTTGAGCAGCAAAATTTTGTATAAATCTATTTCCTAATAGAGTGCAATTAATAAATTCGGAAGTGAAAAATACTGTAACAATCATAAATTCATAAAACGGATTTTTTTCGCAACTCATGGACATAATCGAACTTAAAATTTTTGTATTAAACAATTTAAATATTAATTAAATCGACTTTTTACTGCGATATTTTTTAATTCGTAATTATCTACATCAATAGAATAATATAACATGCGATAGTTATGAAATGCATTTGATTTCCTATGCCTCTAAAATACTTTTTCTTTTCAATGTATAACGCTACTAACAAAAATATTTCAAATTTCTTCCTCTCAAAAGTACTTAAATGAAACAAAAAATAGTCAAAGAAACACTTGTTAACCTGATTTTATTTCCATCACTGATTTTTCTATTGTTTTAATAAAAAATGCTATCGAAAAGTTAATTCCAGATTATGAATTATTATTCCAAATGCATTTGAATTATTATAAACAATTCTGACGATATCACGATTTTAATTGAAAATTTGATACTGAAAACTGAACATTTTAAATATGTATGCGAGATAAACTTTACTGAGCAATTACCGACGTCAGCACGTAATTTAACGGCAATATTAACACATTCCATGCGGGCAACGATTTCTTGTTTTTAGCAGACCGAACATTGTTGGAGGAATATCTCGTTTTCTTGATTTTTCAGCTAAAACGATGCATAACCAACAAGAGGAAATTTTTTTAACACGTTAAGGTCCGCAGAAGAAATCTGTACAGCAGCACGTTTTGGGTGAACTTGTACTTTTTAAAGTCATCATAACTTTATTATTTGTAAAGCAATATTTGGTGGAACATGCAACTACAAGGAAACTCGTGAGCGATCCTTAACAGATGGGACGCTAAACCCGTGATCTATCATGAGCGGGCCTTAACAACGGGACGTGAAGCACGAGAAAACCCGTGTGTTATTCACAATAGATGTGACGCAAAATACGAGAAAACTCGTGAGCGGTCCTTAATATCTGCACATCAAGCCGAGCACCATTGCACATGGGAATATTCTTTACCAAATATCACACTCTGAAGAATTATTCAAGTCTATGAAATAAATAATAGTTAATATTATAAAATCTTCTATAATAAATACAAGCATAAAATATAAAACATTTCAGAATACTTCATGCAATTATAATATCAAATGCAATTTTTAAAAAATATGCATATATGCATCTTATAAGCTTGCTGTGCATGATTCTAGAAGCGCTCAAAAAGGTTCGGGCCCAAAGATAGTGCAGAGCGTGGAATGCGATGTGTTAAAATCTACAGAATTTAGTATGAAGTTCTGACTCCATCAAAGTCATTCTGATCAATTCAATTTTGTGGTCTCGCTTAGAATTGACTATGGTAAGCGGTTTATTCTATACAGAAAAACGAGTACTACTGTTCAAAAGGCATTGTAAAGCTGAGCTATACATAAAAGCCAGCCATAATTTTAAAACTACATAATAAAGTGACGATTTACCACTATTCGCATTCATAGCCCCATAATATTTCAATGAAAAGGCGAACAAATTGGGAACTACAATGCAAAAAGCCATATTTGGCACGTATAACTAACATTTGCTTTTGATGGTAAAAGATACCGTTGTCATTCAAAGCAAACAGCCACCGATTTCTATTCTGAAGATTCGGTGGACGATGAACAGGATGGTACAAGAGATATCGGATAATAGCTTGCGAGCGATTTTACAAGCCCTACCCTTCCTTCCAGAATATGCACCTGTAGGGGCTAATTTATCTTCAGACATCCCTTCCCTCGAAAAGGACAGGTCAAAGGTTCCGCCACGTGGAAAAAGAAATGGTTTATTCAAAGGATAAGCATCAGAGTGCAGATCGCCACAAAGAATGCACCGTGACCAATTTGGGGACGCAGGTAAATTCTTGAAGTAGGAGGCTGCCATCTAGCCCTCCAAGCAATTAAGGGGGGAGAACCAAGGGGTCGTATTGTCCGGTGTCGCAGAAAAGTATCTGTCTCACAGCGGGTGGGTTGTACAGGTGGTCAAATGGGAAGGTTGAAAGACAAGAAGGTTTACCCTTCGGAAGGTAGGTTCTAAAGGGGTGGACAGGAATCTTTGCCGTGTGATATATCTTTTGAAATGGCAACGTGTTTAGCAGGAAGTATATGACATGTTTTTACAAAGTAGAGGCAAATGCAAACAGCCCAAAAAGAATGAAGATTGAGTTACTTGGCTTGTAGTTTAGAATCGATTGTCATACTTTTCAACATATAGAAAGTACAATAGTCGTTTTACAAAAGTCCTAGGGTATATACACCTAGAAGTTTCTTGTAAAAGAAATGCAAGTTAATTTTTGTTTATACAATTGAAAACTTATGATGCGAAAAGTAATAATAGTTAAAGCATCATTCTAAGGAAAGCGAAAAGTAATATTAGTTAAAACATCATTCTAAGAAAATTTGACTATCGTTCATGGATTTAGGTACGGAAAGTTGGATATCAGGGAAGAAAAAACATATTTTAATAAAAACACATCAGATTTTTTTGATTATCCAAAGTAAAAATTTCGCAAATTAAAAAAAAAAAAAAGCCACAGCCAAGTTTCAAAACCAATTCCAAATGTCTTTCTGCTAGATACCTAATCATAGCAAAAGACCCTTGTCCAACCCTTAAGAAGTTGATTTATTAAAAAAAGAAGCTCCCCCCGCCCATCTATGTATGCACAGCACTCCGTTCAACCACCTGTTTATGTGTGGTCCATCCATTACGAGATAGATGTATTCCGAAATTATTTCCGAATATAGGAAAAAATATCCGAAATGTTCATATTAAAGATCTAATATTTTTTTATTAAGAGTTAATTAAGTATAATTTAATTAACTTTTAATAATAAAACATTAAAATGACGATCAAGATCAAATTCAATCGTTCAAAATCGGATGTTTAAGAAATTTTTCACACTACATATGCTCTCATTTGTGTTCTTAAAAACTTATTCTATAGTTTAATGCATAAATCGATGAACTAAAATTTGTTAAACAGTTTGAAAAATCTTAACTTATTTTCAATTTTTCTTAGCAATAAAATAAGATTGTCAAATTCAAAGGATATTCAAAATATTCCTCGTTCAGCTTTTTAAATTTAAAAAATATATTTAAATATTAAATTGCATTTATGATTAATTACGCAAAGAAAAAAAGATTGATTTTTTTTTGTATATATAATTACTAGCGTTAAACTAGAAACTAAACTATAACAATATTTTTCAATTCTACGATTTTTAAAATAAAACTTAATCTCTTAGATTTATTAAACAATAAAAAACGATTCATAGAAATTGTGAAAAGTCGTTGAATTGGATGTTTTGTTCTAGATTCTTAAAAAACATTTTTAATGCTTTATTTATTGACTTACTTTTCACAAAATTACTTAGAAATAATAAATATTTATGTCAGAAAGAAATATATAATGCTCAGTTCAAGCTCGTATAATACAAGAAATAGGAAATATTACGCTGCTTTAAGTTTTCCCATTTCATTTACTTCCTTTTAAGTTCTTAAACCTGAATATGATTGTCAGTATCTTTTCTTATATAGCATCTCGAATCAGAAATTGCGGTTGAGAACCGCTTTCGCAATAAATAATAAGTCACGCAAAATCTCCGTTTTGGTGTAATTATACTGTGAATCTTGATTTCAAAGAGTAATAATTCGTGATATTAAAATTTAAAATTCTGCGTTCAAATATAACTTGTTTTTTCCGCTGAATTTTTAATTATAGCTATCCGAGAAGAATTTTATAAGTTAAATATTAAACGGAAACGCTTCATAGGAAGACGATTTTTATCGTTTAAATTTGTTGCCACAGTTAAAAATTAAATTTAAATATATATTTATATTAAATTGTTGACTACGCAGTAGGGAAAACAGTCAACACATTTCAGCATTTGAAGCAATCGCAAATATTTCACCGATGTTTAAATATTTAGTTTCAAAGTATTTTAACTCTATAGAAGATAATTTTAATTGCTCTATTAATATATTCTAAAGTATAAATATTTAACATGCATGCAACTTTTTTACCATCCCTTTTATCAAGAAATTTTTAATGAGTTACTATTATGGTACTCTCAATCGCTTAAATGTTTTGACGTATGCCATACGCGCATCGATTTGATAGTTATGAGCAGAAAACCCTTAATAACGATTACAATTCAACAATAAAATTACTTCGAATACATATATAAGTGAAGTATTTAATGGATTTTCATTTGAATCAAAATATTCCCAAAATAGGAAATGTACCATCTTATTAGACAGTAAAAAAATAAATAAAACAGTTAAGAGGTTAAATTTACAGCCATAATTAAATTTACATCATAAATAAGCAAATATCCTAAATTCAGACACGTCTTTAGAGATATATTCATTAAATTGAGAAGAAATTCATTCCCAAAATATAAAGTATAGAATACAGAATTAGTGCAGAATCGGAGAGTGCAGAAAAGTTGATGTGTAAAATATTGATAGTTAATAATTAAAATTTCAAAGTGAGCTGAAATTTAGCTACAACTTATATGTTACAGTAAAAACGATATTTAACATATAAGAAAACAAACGTTATTAAATTTTTATCCTAAAAAATTCACCGAGGTTTCAACATTAAATCGTTTTTAATTCAGCAATAATAATACGACTTTAAATAATGCATATTACCATTATTAAAAAAGTAAAGAGGTTAAAATTGTTGAATAATTCTAAATAGCATATTAAAATTTTTATGAAACATTAATTATATATGACTAGCATTAAATAGCTTGACATAACAAGTCATAACTTTTTTTTTCTTCTAGTTTAACAGCTCGACTTTCAAACAGCAACACGAAAAGCTATTCACGTCAAATAAATGAAGGTCGACGATTTGAAGTCAGATAATAAATCAAAGAAACGATTGTTACAAACAAAGAATTAAACACAATTAGTCGTATACAATGCTCAAAATTGTAACAAGAATCACGACTGTTTCAATACAATAATCATAATAATAACAATAACAAAACGTGAACCTTCATGAACTTAATTTTTAATATGAAACTATTGTAAATAATTATTTTTTATTTCATAAACTATCGATTAGTTCTTTTTTTCTTTTTCGGGAAAGTTAATATCTAGTGTGTTTGAAGGAATTCCTACCTTTTCTCATATGAGGAGCAATGGATATAGCCGTATATAAATTACAATCTCAATAGCGAAAAAAATTAATTGATAAAATTTAAGATATGTAGACACTTTTTTCACACAAATCATTGTTTCTGATTCATGAAACAGTAAGCTTTTAATATTTTCTAAATTAAAACTTTTAACGACTAACCATTTAAAACAATGGAACAACTTAATTCTTCAACAATTTTAAGCAAGCATATGTTCATTCACTTTTTTAAAACAATGGAAACAGTTGTATATAGAATATATTTGGAGAAAAATTGTTTTAAAAATTGATGATAAAAATAATTGGAAAGAATATTGCTTTTTTCGCAGATCATTTTTAACATTATCAGCTGTGGCTTTTAAAATACTCTTTATTGCACTTCTTCGCTAACAGCTTTGTACACTTTATGCAAGCATATACTTATTCATGTAAGAAAAACATATGAAAGGTCATTAAATTTTGTTTTTGCTTCTAAATATAATTTATTATTGCTCGATTGCAGAAAAATTTAAATTTCAGGGCATCCATTTTATAATTGAAGGAAAAATGAAATTTCCAGCATATTTGTATCCTAGCGCATCCCATGATTAACCATTTTGATTAATATATTCTTTAGCAGTCGTACTAACGATTTTCTAGTCAGTGAGTTAGAAGGAAATTTAACAGTTTTAAAATAAATCCATATATTTCCTATTTTTAAAAATAAACCATATAATAAATAACTTTTTAAAAAAAATAATCAAACTATTTTTGTTAGTTATAGCAAAATTTCATTAAAGTGTTGGTCTAATTCAACATCATATTTTAATTTTCTTCAACTAAAAATAATACTAAACAGCTGAATCAAAATGAATGCATTTGTCTTTATAATTGCCGAATATGCGTTACTTATCATGAGAAAATGAATAAATTTCTTTTTATAACTTCCAATTATGCACTATTCACCAGAAAAAAAAGTTAATGAATTTGCTTATTTATAATTTCCAAACATATGTTATTCCATCGCGAGAAAATGAATGAATTCGTCTTTTAAGTATCAAATATTCGTTTTCCACCATGCAAAAATCTTATTTTACATTTGCCAAATATGCCTTCATTCTTCGTGAGAAAATTAATAAATGTTTTTTAATTATAAAATATTCTTTATTCATCACGAGAATTTGACAGAAGAGCTGACTAGAAAATTATTAATAAATTTCATTACAACTCTATTTTTCCCTCTAAATACTATACCACAAAAACGCATACAAATCTCACAAAAATCTCAAAAGGGGCCGATTGACATTCCGTGTATATTCACTAGACATAAATGCTTTTTTTAAAACTATAAATAAGAATAAATAACAGGAGATCAAACGTTGATATTGCACATTTTTCGCATTTATTTTCCAGTTTAGCATAGAGCTGAAAACCAAATCTGATAAATTTGGAACAGCATATTAGGATTTTAGCATCAAGAATATACATTTATATGTTTTTGATTAAAATATTTAAGGTTTTGATATTGCCCTATCACCAGCTAGAAAATAATGGCCGGAAACAGGTGTAGAAATAAATACAATTTGTTTGCTATTCGTCGCAGTCCAAAATGTAATTTTCCGAATTGTAGTAATCTTTCAGTAGCATTTTTTAGAAAATTAAGAAAATTTTCCAAAAGTTCTACAGATTTTCTAGTCAAAAATAACACAAAAATGAATTTCTACATTCTAATTATAAAATTATATATAGAATAACAAAATAGTTTTTTATATATAAATCAAACTGAATTTATCATAAATATCTTAAAAATTCGTCGTTATCATGAAAAATCGTCATTCAAAGCCTAATAATATTTTGAGTGCATTGATAAGAAATTTTACTTAATTATATATTAGCTTTATAGTATCAAGTACAAATTGAATTTATTTTAGCAGAGCAAAATTATTTATAAAACAAATTCCTTGAACAGATTTCAAGACCCAGCTATAATAGTCCTAGACAAGAAATTGAAAGTACATAAGAAAGTGAAGTAACAATTAACTATACATAAAAAGACGTATAACTTGAAATAGTAAATTACTATGCAATAGTCTCGGAAATAATGATTTTTTTAACATTATTTTTGGACGCAACATGTGGAAAAGATACACAATGTGACCTTTATATCTTGCGTGCAATAACGTGTCTGATTTTTGCATCGAATTACAGAATTATTCATATTTAAATCTATAATAGAGTACCTATTAATTTTTTTAGAAAAAGAGTGACCATTAGAGTGTTTAGATCTTTTAAGATTACTTTAAATTTTAAAATTATTGGAAGTAGCAATAGCAATTCAAACAAGATGCCATTAGAACTCAAGAGTTTCGTCTTTAAGCTTCTTATCAATGCTATACTTTCTAAATACAATACCTTTCAATACTTCTAAATCATTAAATCAATGCAATACTTTCAAGAGTATTTTAATACGAAACGATTCGACAGTGAAAAACTGGATTTATAAGTGAATAAACAACACTTTTTTTTTGGTATGCAATTGAATAATAACCATTTAAAAACTTTTTTAAGTACAGATTCTAAAATAGCGAGCAGGTGAATACCAATCATATTTTGAATCGAGAATATAACTGAAAAATCCAACTTATAGTCTCTTGAAAAACAAGAAAATTCAAAATTATGACTGAGAACATGGTACAAAATTCTGAAACCTCCAAGAAAAAGTAAAAACTAATCAAGCAGACGTTTTTTTACTGTCTCGTCTCTTCGTCCTCGAAATTTGCATTTATAAGCGAATAAAAAATACAATTTTGGCGTACAATCAAATATTTGCTATCCGAATAACTTTATTAAGCACAGATTCTCAAAAAATACACAGATAAATACGAAACATATTTAAATTTGAGAAAATAACTGAAAAATACGGCTCGTAGAACTGGAAAACTCGAATTTAAAACTGATACCACTATAAAGGAAACTGAAACCCGCACAAAAAACAAAAACTAATCAACCAGATGATTTTTATATTGCCTCGTCACTTCATCCACAAAAATTCTCAACCCAACCACCCCCTCCTTCAATCACCCCTGCGGTACTTAACTTAACCATCCAATAGAGAATAAGATTTAATTTACTAAGAACCCTACAAAACACTTAGATAAATTGAGCGAGAATGGGTCTCCATAAATGCTATGTGTCCCTATCGTCGAAACTTCAAGTGTTATTAAGGGAACCAAACGATAAGTTAGAACCTAGACACGCAAAGACCCCCACTAATGTTCCAAGTAACGGCACATCAAATGGATGGGAGAGTCGTTACGGTTGTTCGGTGCTGTGTGTTAGCTTATAGGAGGTCTACTACAGGTGTTCCCACAAATTTGCAACATCTGTTTTGGTAAAACAAAAGATGGCTTTCCGTTGACAACTTGGCGATAAAAGTTAATTCGGAAAAGTTGGTTTTTTTGTCTGTTCATTTTGTAAAGGGTTTGGTTTATTGGAGCTTTTATTTTCTTAATTTGTTGTTCGATATATAAGAGAATTTGAAGCAGAAAAGAATGATTAAAATAACATCTAAGAATCGATATACAAATATTATTTCAATATTTGTTTGCGAATTCGGCATTCCGCAGTTAAACAATTAAGCCGACTCGCTTATAAATAGTAAATACATCAAATTATCATGTGCTTTAAAATATAAAATCGAGTAACTTAATTATATGCGCTGTGATTTGAAGCAAAACAATTTGTGTAATTTATACCACTTTGCTCGTATGCTATACGCGCATCGATTTATTGAATTTCGATAATTGCAAGCATAAAATAAACCATTCATAATGATTATAATTCAATATTAAAATTATTCGAATGCACAAATAAATATACAACGGATCTCCATTTGAATCAAAGTAAGACAATATTCCTAAAATAGAAGGCGCCATCTTATTAGATAGTAAAGGAAATAAAACAATAAAGTGGTTAAATCTGAGGATTCTTATTTTCAAAACAATAAGATTTTACACAACAAAACCGAATGATTAATAATAACTTATTATAATACTAAAGGATTTCGAAAGTTATTGAGAAGGTAGATACGAAATTGGAAACTATAGTTAATTTTAAAGGATTAAACATCAATTGTTACATTTTTTCACATTTAAAGGCATTAAAAGAAGGTTTTACATTCGAATGTGAATATAAATCATCGAATTATTTTTTCTGAGCTAACGAGTCGGGTTGCTAATATTTTTCATATTTTGAAGTTAAGTTATCTTTATAAATTCTTTGATATAAAGATGAATGTGTTCTAATTTTTTATGACATATTTGCACAAAATTCTGCTAAAATCCCTTATCGTTAATTCTATTATATAAATTTAATATACAACCTGAATTTTTAAAAAACACATACATCAATATGTCAAATACGAGTAAACTATTCCATTATGACTAATAAGATTTGTATTTATACTGAAATATTTCATATGGTAGATCATATTAGCACAAAATTCTACTCAAAGCTTTTATCCTTAATTTTATTCAATAATTTCAATATAAATCCGAATTACAACAACAAAGATTATATCTCGAATCTGAGAAAACTACAACATTAAGTCTAGTAAGATTTATTCATATAGTACAATGTAAACTAGGTTACTATATGCAATGAATTATATTTTTTCATTATCATTAAAAGAATTTATAAGAAATTCATTAAAATAATTAGCGATGTTATACAAAAGAGTTTTTTTTTTTTTTTAATGTTCTGTTCATTATTCGAAAAAAGCATATTTACGTTCTAAAAAATTTCCCGAATGTCAACCCATTTATAAATCCTATAGAATAATATAAACCAATATTTTAAAAACTTAAATAATTTTTTAAAAAAACAGATAAAATATTACATCTGGTTATTTATATATTATATATAAATATACAAGACTAAAACTGACCTGCCAGAATTAATTTGACAGCCACCAAAACAAGGGAAAATAGAAACAAGATCCGTTTACATAAACATGAAGAGAATATTTTCCAGCATTTTCGATTAATTTCATTTAAAATCATTTGTTAAATGTCTTAATAATGCCGTAAGGTATTACTTCATATAAATACATTTATCCATTCGAAAATTAAAGCATTCAATTTATGTTGGTTAACTTCCCAACAACAAAATCGTTTGCAATTTAAACACTCCATGGTTTTCTTAATTTTTCGTCTGCGCATCTCTATTGACATTGCTAGTAAAAGCAGACTAACAGAAAAGCGAATCAATTTCAATTGAAGATGTTTGTTTTGCAAGATATTATTCGTTACTTCGTCTTAAGTTTCTCAATATATATATTTTTAACAGACTGCTCTAAATTCTTATTTAAAGTACAGATGATGAATCGGAAATTTCTCAAACCTGGTAGATAATTTTTTTGGGGGAAATATTTCACCAGAGTTCTTTTTTAATAGATTATATTAATAAACTATTTTATATATACAACATCATTTCAAAATGTTTCATTCTAATTATTTATAGGGAAATTATAGGTTAAAAATAAAACATACTAACAATTCCACGGAAACTTTAATTCCAATCGAAGTTTGAAGAAGAATATTCCACGGAAACTTTAATTCCAAGGGAAGTTTGTCTTTAAGTATATAACAAGGCATTTAGATCCCATATTTTCATAGAGATTCTAACTAAACATAATCATCACTGCCAGAATTAATAGTTTAGGCTTTTGCAGAATTAAAAAAGTTAATTGAAGTGAATAAAAAAAAATTATCGCTTGAACTGTAACGACCTTTTGCTTAAACTAGCAATAAAATCTTTAATTTTGCTTTTAAAAATTATTTTCTCTTTTTTTCTTTCAACAGAAATTTAGAAATTCTTCAGTTCTTCGAGTAAAAATAAATATAATGGAACCGTTACACAATTTTTCCCGTAGTTCTAGAAATTTCTTATCTCCCAAAAAAGCAACAAAAAAGTTTGCAAAACGTGTTGCGAAATGGGTTAATAATCCCTTGCAGTTTTAGTTTTCCATTTTGCGATGGATGCACGAATTGGAATAATTCTTTCATTTCATATCTACGCAATTCTTTTATTTTATATCTATACAGTAAAATTTCGAAACTAATTTTGCAGTTTAAAAGATTTCGCTATACTTTTTGCTACGAAGTTTCACGTTCCAATTATAAGAACCCTATCAAATCAAACAAAAGAAGAAGGAAAAATATATCAAATAAAATTAAAATTATGCTAAATTAGTTTGACATATTATAATTTGTAATCTATTTATAATCAAATTTTTGATTCCAGCCCATTTCCTTGTCATTTCTTGTTGATTTGGTATTTCAGAATGAAGAAAAATTGTTTTTTTTTTACTTTAAACCAAAATTATTTTGCTATATCCTTTTTTAACAATATCAGATAACGTTTTTCATATTATTTTGTAGCCATTTAAATATATACTGATAGAGCATTTACCTTTTATCTCAAGACAAATAGCTTTTATTTTTCGTAAGACACTTTTTTAAACTTAAAAATAAAATAGAATTATTCTCCAAACAATTACTTTTTATATTAAAATATAACCTTAAATATCCAATTTAAAAAACTTTTACTAAAATATCTACCATTTCCTATAGTTGTTATATAACAGATTTTTTTAAAATTATAAATTCATATACAGGCCAGTTTTTACTTTCATAATGGCCTTCTGAAGTTTTGAAAACTTTAAACTTCAATTCCTTAACTGTTCAAAACTTCAGATCAACGTTCAAATTACCCTCAACTCTACATTTATTGTAATATTTTTTAGTTTTAAATGTGTAATTTTCTTTACTTCCAGTGTAACTTTTCAATTTAGCATCGTTTTTTAAGTCTATCTACTCTCAAAAGTCTACTAAATATAAAGTATTTTTTTTAATGTCCTCAAATAATTCCTATCATTGATGATCAACACTTTTAGAATAAATTAAAAATTGTTATATCCTTTGATATATGTGCAACAGTGTATAGTAATTTTAGTATTGTTTCTAATAGAAAAACTAGTCACTGTTTAATATGGAAACTATTAAAAACATTTTTTTAAAACACCACTTTCTATGATTATGCATATAGATCCCATTAACACGGTCTCTACTGCATTGCCTAATATGATCAATAATAATATTTATTTAATGTGGAAATTTTCTAATAAATATAGATATTGCTATTTTGATAAAATTTAATATTAAACTTTGATTATGCTTTTATTATTTCATTTAAATTACCATTTCGGATTTAATTTGACAGTTTTTTTAAAAAAATTATGTGATTTTTGCTATGCATTACCTTTAAGTATTTGGGGAGAAAAAAAAGATCTAAATTTTCATTACATAGTATAATCTATAACTTGCAAAAAAAATTAAATTCACATAACACTTTTCATAAATTTATCCTTTCTCTATTTCACTGTCATAAATTCAAATTAAAAATTAAAAATTAAAACTAGGAGGCTTTTTCCTATGTTTCTAAAATACATATTAACAAATTTTAAATTTTCATTTATCTCAACTCTTTTATGATATTCTTTTAGAGATGAAAGCATATATTAAAATACAAACAGATGATTTCTAATAAAAGATTGAAATTTTCAATGCTTTTAGTATGTTTTATGATACGTTTTTAAGAATTAAAAACATTTACTAAAAAACTAATATAGGATTTGTAATAAAGGACTACAATTTTCATTGATCTCAGTATCTGTTTTTATATTTTCAGGGTTCAAAAACATTTACTAAAAAGACTAATATATGATTTGTAATAAAGGACTAAAATTTTTATTGATCTCAGTATCTGTTTTTAGGATATTTTCGGGATTTAAAAACATTTACTAAAATACAGTCATATTTTGTAATAAAGAATCGTCATTTTTGTTGATCTCAGTATCTGTTTTATGATATTTTCAGGGATTGAAAATATTTACTAAAAAACAAATAAATAATTTATATAATAAATAATAAAATAGAAAAAAAATCAGTAAGGACCTCGAACACAAGAAGGAAAAAAAACCATAATATTACTGCTGGATTTTTTTTATTATTATAATTCAATATGACTACTAAATGAATCTGTTGAAAATGTGCTTTTTTTGCAAGATGAATTCCAAACATAGTTTTTTCTTGCGCGGTAATATTTACAAAAGATGAACAAACCACGCATAAAACAGTTTCCTTTTTTATGAATGGCAGTATTTACATATGAACCGCAACAAAAAACAGTTTTTTGTGAAATCATTTACAAATGTACTCTTTTTTTTCAAACATAACACTTTTCTGCGTTTGGAAATATGTACAAAATTAAACAAAAACATCATAAGTTATTACGCACCTGCAAAATAAGGCTAATCTGGACCTGAACCACTATTAGTCTTTCTCAAGCGCGTTTGATAATAAAAATATCTCAATATTGCCACTACACCGTAATATAAATTTTTAATAATAACTAATCTTCATATATTAAACTTTCTTTAAAAATGCTGGCAACTTAATTTTTTTAAAACAATTCTTTAAAAGCTTACAGGAAATAATTTTAAAAATAATTTATTTCGTACATATTATAAACTTATAAAAAAAACTGACTGTTTAAAAAGAGGCCACATTAAAATGATTCATCAAAATTTGGATGATCAGATCTCAGAGATAAAAATTTTCATTTGCATTTTAAAATCAAAGAGGTTCAAGTTTTAAAATACATAAAATCACTTTCAAACAGAATACGTCGTTAGGAACAAATGGTTCTTCAAGCTTAGATCCTGGTGTTTAAATCGTGATTTAAATCCTATAAATGAAGTCATGGAGACAAAAATTTCATTTGCATTTTAAAAGGGAACAGGGTATGGGTTCTAGTTTCAAAATGCATAAAATCACTAACAAACAGAATACATAAGGGAAAAAAGTGAAGAACAGTGGTTGTTCTAACTTGAACCTTAATTTTCAAGCCGAGATTTAAATCCAATTAGTAATGAAATCGAGATCATCTTTATATATATAAAAATTCATCTTATTTGCAAAAAAAGCTTTTAGAAAATGCACAGAATCAATTTTAAAAATATGAAAGTTAAGATGTCAACATGATAAAAATTACTTCTGTCATAAAAAATTATAATATTCAATTAAAAAATAAATTTAAAAAAATTTAATAAAAAAAACTTTTAACATATTTTTTTAAAATTTGCTCTTAAGAGGCAAAGTTGCACTTAAATGGGCACTTTAAAAATTAAATGCCTTAAACTTCGAGCAATAACTTTATATACTCTAGCAATAATTCTAAAATAATTAAAATTATCTGAAATTTTGAATTATTAATATTTGACATAGTTCACTCATATATGAAACTGTAAATAATACTTTTCACAGTATTTCTTAAGCAGAACACTCTTTTTTTAAGTATAGCTTAAATCAAGCACACTTCTCGATTAAACTTCCAAATTACCCCTATTTTGCAGAAACGTCATTTTTAGAAAAATGGGGAATCACATGTAAGTGCAGGAAAATGGTGTTCTTCTCTCAACACTGTATGTACACAATAATTCACTGGCCATCCAGTTTTATATAATACACAATTGACAAAAACAGCCTTAACACAGTTCTTGTAGGTGTACTGTAGCGATTTTTCAATTTTTGGTTTTCAATTAAAACAAACTATTGCAAAATAAATACTGCAAGATCTATAAAAAGAAAAATTCAAATTTCCATACTTTTCAGAATAAAAAATAAAATTAAAAAACTGAATACTTTTTTTAAAGTTCATACACATATATCAAATTTGGATATGATTAACTGAATTAAATAAAATCAAACAATATTTTTCACATTGGGATATTCTAAAATTATCAAATCAAAATAATAAAGTAATCCAAGATATCTGCTTTCTGGTTCAGTTTTACTTTAAAAAATTCCTCTAAAAGCAATTTTTTTTTGTTTCTTTTTCATTTAAGTCCTTGATTGCAAAGATATTAAAGCTTTTACAAAAGAATAAATTTTGTTTTGTTTAGTTTGAGGCTAGATACTATCTACACCTAAATTTTGTCTGTTGGGGGCTGGACAGAAACCACTGCCCTTTATGCAAGTTTTCTGCAATTTTTTTTTCATTATTACATACTTCATTCACTTAACAACAAGCTGTTATCTTTAGAAGAGAAATTTTTTGTTAAGGCTACTTACGTGCCTCGATGTGTGTGTGTGGCTTCGAAATTTCTCACGCTCTGTGCGTCACAATGATTTGTTTTGAGTCACAATTTCGAGTCACAATCACTCGCAGAGTCCCAGCATCACATATGAGAGAGGGGCATCGTTCCTGATCCCAGAGACTCGACCCCGGAGTAATGAGATTGCATCTGCAGACGATTCTGTAGATTTGGATCGTTGGCATCGCCGGGCAGGTACACCGAAATCATGTCTCTCAACTGAAGGTTCTGGATTTCGGGGCCCGAGTGACTACGCCGGGGCTGTGACAGTGCCACTGGCGGCATCGAGCTGGGGCTGCTTGTGCCACTGGAGCTGGGCTCTGGCTTGATGGAGCTTCCCATTGATTGCATGGACGAATACGATGTCATCGGCATTGAGTAGTTTGATCCGCCGTTCATGTACGGCACCGACACTGAAGACGGAACAGTGGTCATGGGGCTGTGCATGCCGCTCATGTCATAGCGGGAATAAAATCCGCTGCCGGACATCTGGCTAGTGTAGCTGGCCGCATGCTGAGAGTAAGCTGCATGAGCCGCCTCGTGCATCATGCTCGGATACCCATTGGGCATGTATCCGTTCATCTGGTACATCTCGCTTCTGACCTGCGGTACAGCAGTGGTGGCCGCCCTGGAGTCGGTCGGCAGAATACCGGTACCCATGGGATATTTATCCTTTTTCAGCAGGGTTTTGGTCTTTCTTCGTGGCCGGTACTTGTAGTCGGGGTGTTCCTTCATGTGGACCGCCCTCAGTCGCTTCGCCTCGTCGATGAAAGGCCGCTTCTCGGCTTCCGAAAGTAACTTCCACTCGGCGCCCAGGCGCTTGCTGATTTCGGAGTTGTGCATCTTTGGGTTGTCTTGCGCCATTTTACGCCGCTGACCTCTTGACCAGACCATGAAAGCATTCATGGGTCTCTTCACCCTCTCGGTGTCTTTCTTGTTGCTGCCGGCACTGGTGTTGTTGCCGCCACCACCAGTGTTGCCGTTGCTGGTCAGGGTCATGGACCCCTGGTGGCCCTGAGTGTGATTATTATTCATCGAGGTGGGCGAGTGGTGATTGCTGGTCATGTGGTGGTGCTGGGAGTGTGTCGTGTGGGCATGGTGCTGGGGCATCATCCCGCCGCCCCCTCCGACCTTCAGCTCGGTCGGGTCCAGCCCGCCAGAATGCGGAACGCCAAAGTGGTAGCCGTAGTCTCTATCCATGACAGCGGCCAGCGGGCTAGCTGCGGTCGCTTGCTGGTCCAGCGAGTGCGAATGTAAGCACTGCTGGCAGTTACAGGCACTACTGGGCCGAATGGTGGGGCTGGGATCCGTAGTTGAGAAAATCGAACCGCAGGCACAATTCGCTGAACGAACTTGTTGATAACGAGGCAAAAAGTCAGTCACTTAAAAGTTCGAAAGTCAAAACCGAACAAGTCCCAGTCTAAAATCCAGGCGGGGATGGCATCCGGACGCTTGTACCACGCGGTAATCTTCGTTAGTAAACACAACAAACTCGGTCACCGAAGAGCGAGGACCGCACGCAATTCAAACCTCGCTCTGTACTGCCTGCTTTCTCTAAGAACAAGTGAGTCTACACTGGTCTCGGCTGCTATTGATTGACGTAGACACGTAGAGGCGGGCCTATTAACACCAGCCTCACAGGGCGATGTGATTCGAGGAGGGCAGCTGACGTCACGTTACGTAGCAGGTCGGAGGCGTGACCTCAAAACCTGATGCGGACGTAGTGAGAAGGGACTGCTCGTTCCTTCCTCGCAATTTTTTCCCCCCATTCGGGTCGTTCGGATTCCTCCCATCCCCTATACCGCTCCCGTTTTCAGCTTTTTACGTGATTGAAAAATTTCTCTCGGTTCGAGTAGTGGGGGTATTATGGAACAATTTTTCTCGATTGCATAGTTTTTCTAATTTTATTAATTTGTTTGTTTTTCGAATTTTTTAGTGGAAAAATCGTACAGGTGAAAAGAGGGAGTTCCCCGTATTTTATTTTTACGGAGAAAAATCATTATACACTTTTGCTTTCAAAAAGATGGCAGTTTCTGTGAATTTAATAAATGAATTAAAGGATGAAGCGAAAAAATAAGTTAATAGAACAGTCTTACAAAGAGCATCCGTAATTGATTTTTTCCGTCAATTTAAAACATGCGAATTCGAATAATTAACTAGAAAAATATTTCATACTTCCAAATTATTTTAATACTAACGTGACAAAAATGTTTCAAATTATATTATCCGAATTTCTGCAGCAAATAGTTCAAAATAAGATTAAAATTTCTCATTTTATTCAAATTAAATTTCTCATTTTATCATTGCATAAAACTTCATCGCAAAATTTAATATATAAAATAAATAAATTAATTAATTAATTAATTTTGACATTTAGTTGTTTTTATGAGGTTTATGGAAATTGTATAGCTATCAAATCACTATCAAAATAGTAATTCTATTTTTACAATATTTTTACTACTACGAACCCAGAAGTTAACACAAAAAAATGAACTAAAGTTTTTTGAAAAATTTTGATTAAATATTTTAGAAATATAACAATATTTTATTCTAAAATTTAAGTAAATCATTAAATTATTTTAAGCATTTTACGCCGAAAAATTTGTCACTATTTTTATTGTTTTGTTTTTCGCGATTAATTGAAATTTCAGTATAATAATCAAATTTTCTTGCAATAAATGACTATTTTTTCACATCTTCGTAGCCTTTTTCGAATAGGATTCAATACAATAAAAGTTAATCTATTCAAAAAAAAAATTCCCATGAACGACAAAATACTACTTGTTTACCTGGAAATATTTACCGAAATTTGCTATAAAAACATTTTTTTTTTTTCAGATAAATAACTTGCTAAATGAATAATGGATCTAATCCCGAAATTTCCATAGCAATGCTTGAATATACATATTAAAATTATGTTAGAAGAAACTTCAAAAATGCACTTTTATGTACAAATGCTTCTTAAAGCATGCATTTTTGATATTGTGATCTTAACACTTTCAACACTACCGACGAAATATCTGCTCTTTCAGATACTTCCATTTACAGGTTTCTGTTGGCTAAAATCAGTCTTTTATGCCAGTTGGAAAAAAGTAATCTTCAGATATATATTAGGAAGTTCAACTTGTCTGAACTGCATAAGTGATTAGGTAATTAGAAGTATCTGAATAACGAGAAATCTCGTCGATAATGTTGAACTTGTTAAAGATATAGACAGTCTCGTAATATTTTCAGTTATAATTAGCAAAATGTATAGAGAGAATTAGGCTTTTCGAATTCAGCCATCAGTGAGATTTGAACTCACGACCCCTGGTTTACGAGACCAGTGCTCTAACCACTGAGCTATGATGGCTTATTAACGATCCTTTCTCAAATAATAAAACTGATGTAATACATGATGACATTGTCGCGTCAAATTAATGTTAACGAAAATTTTGATAAATACCGATGATTTGATGATACCCCGATTCCCTAATATTATTATTAATATTTTATCGAACCTGCACGAAAAACAAACAATATTTTTGAATTTTTTCATAATATCATACAGTTACATACAAAGTGCAGATAATAAATTCTCAAAACCATTGTATTCTTTTTACAAATTCTAATAAAATTCTGTAAACAATTTTTAAGCATGCCTGCTAATTCTCCGTCATTTTTGAGTTCATAGATTATTCATTAAATGGGCTCAGACAAAGTTTTGACATGTACTTGAACACTTATGCATCTGAATAATAAATTAATGGTTTGATGAAACTAATTGCAAAAAAAAAAAAAAAAAAAATAGAGCAAACATTAACTTGCTTGCTAAGGTTTTAGAGTCACGTACGCATGTTGTACGTGAGGTTAAACCTCAAAGCTGTACTTGAAACGCGAATACCAAACCCAAACACAAATACCAAAAGACTATCTGACTTATAAAATAATAATTTTATAAAACTAATTCCAAAAATAATATAAAAATTTATTCCTTGATTGGATTTTAGAATCACGTTCATATGTTACATGTGGCTCTAAAGTCCAACGCTCTATTTGAAATGCAAATATCAAACAACAAATTGCTAAGTAACTCAAGTTAAAGAAAAAATATTTCACTAAACCACAGTTGGAGATTTTCATATGAAAAAAGTGAACAATTATATGATCATCAAGATTCATATTCTGAATAACATAAACATAGTAGATATTACAATGAATTGTACAGCAAGAAATTCAAAATTCTTTAAAATGCAAATAAGCAAACAAATGCTGAGCGATAAAGAGGTGTTATAGTTAATGACCAAAAAGTTTTTTTTTTGTTGCATCTAAAATTATGAACAATAGCGTTGCTAAATCCCTTTAAGATACTTAAATTATAAGGAACTTTCAAATGATCCACCAATTTTATAATCTAAAGTGGCACATTATATTAACAGTCCGAATCATCAAAACACTATAATATAAAGAAAATTGAGGTTTAAATGCATGTTTGAAATTTTTGAGAATGGTCTGTTCAACTTTTCCTACACTGCAATTTGATTAACTTTTTTTTGCCTTAAACTCTGATATTAATGTATTCTGGAAAAAAAAAAATCACATATTTGTCGATAAGTTAGAAGTATCGTAAGTGTTGAAGTTTCAACACTGATATATAAAGCTTAAAGAAAGCACTGATATTAATCATGTTTCCTTAAAACATCTCAAATTTGTCCGTAAATTCGTAGTATTGGGAATGTTGAAGATTAAACACTGATATACGAAGCTTTAAAAAACTTTAAACACTGATACATAAATCTTAAACAAGCCTAAACACTGATAGGAATGACGTATTCTGGAAAAAAAAAATCACATATTTCTATAACTTCGACGTATTGGAAATGTTGAGGTTTTTTTTTTTTTTTTTTTTTGAGAACTGTTCTCTGTAAATAAAATGGCTATTAAAAATCCTAGAACTGTGAATTTATTTATATTAATTATTAATGCTATCTTTTATTTTGAACATATATTCTTATTGTCATCTATAAGGAAAACGGAAAGAGCAATTGTGGTATTGAAAAAATAAACGGTTGTTGCTTCATAAATTATTCGCCACTTAGTTACAAATTTAAATATTAAAATTATAACTCATTTTTACGGTGCAAAGGGTTCACTATACAAAAGCGATGTCAAAAAAAGTGAAAAGCAACAGGTCTTATTGAAAGCTCAAAGAAAACTGGCTCAAGTCTACATCACGTAAAACTTTCAGCCATTCATACAAGAAACCGATTCAACATCTTCAATGAAATAAAATTTTCTGCAAATACTACTCGAAGAAGTAAAAAAAAAAAAATCGACCACAAAAGGGCCCTCGAACTGTTCCTTTTTTAAATGCTAACACCCAGTCTCAAGTTCCATCGCATAATGTGAACTATTTGCAAACAAAGTGTCCCGTGCCTTCCTCATTTTCAATAATGCCACAAAAGCGAGCCAACATGTGTGATTTTCTAACTTGTTACAATCACAGGAAAAAAAAGAGAGAGATGTTTCTACAGTAGTAAGTATTATATAAAAGCAAGTAGCAACAGATTCTCTTTTATTGCAGAGAATGTGAAAGACTTTCTTGTATGGCTCTCTCTCTCTCTAAAAAGGCTTTCTATTCAGTGTGTGTTTATTAGGAGGCTGGCATTCGGCCTTTTGTAGGCAGACAGTTTAGGCCTACTTTAGAAGTCGTTTCAGCCACAGTCGCTCACAATAGTCAGCGCACACAAATGCCGATTCACAACTTAAAGGGAGGATTTTCAATAGAGAACTTCAGTTTTCTAAAGAGCCAGAGAGAGAGGAGAAAATGTTACGCGGAAAAGGGGGTGAGGGCGCCATCTAGAGGAGGCTCCGCGCACCATTTCGGAGCGGAGGGCTGATGCCAGATGAGTAGATGCGAGAGGGTAGGGATCGTTTGCGAGATGGTGATTGGTTCGTCGCGGACTACACCCCGGTTTCGAAACACTAGCACGTGGATCGGGATTTTCGGAGGTAAGTATTTGGTTTATTCGAAATAATTAAGATTTTTTTTGGCTTCTATAAAATGTTTTGCGATGCAATTTTGGAGTGTGTATTGAGGGAAAGTATTTAATATATATTTATTTATTCAAATATTTTACAAGTTTATTTGTCAAATAAAGATGAAAATGTAGTCTGTCTTCTTCATCAATGTAAAAAGAATAAAGGAATTTAAACGCTTTGCGATGTTTTTTAATTGGAATGTGTTTATTATAAAGAATGTTATAGTAATAATAATAATAAACAGTAAAAAACATAAGAAAAAAAAGATAATTTCTTTCAAAAAGCTATTACATGTAACGTTTCCATTAGAAAATTTTCAAAAATGTATTCATACAAAGGAACACGTAAGAGAAAAAAGAAATTTCAATAATTTCCACAAAGAAATCAAATCAGAAAAAAGAAAGAAAGGGGAGAAAACATGATCATACGAACATGCGATAGCAATGATTTTGTTGCTTAAGGGTATTTTATTACATTGTTATTATTATTATTTATTTTTTTTTGGTTTGAAGGCAATTATACGGGAAAAAAACGTTACATTCAACGTTAAAAATGAAATTTTTAGCTCATAAAACTGCTTTTAGTGCCTCCAAAGTTAACTTTTTATTTTTATTTGAAAAATGAGATGATACAAAATGTAAAATCCTCATGAACGATTTACTTATTTATTTGATATCGTTTTTGATATGCCACTTACAATTTTACGTTAAAAGTACCCAATTACTGTGTTCATAATTTTTCCAAATGACTGAAATTGATTAAATTACGGCAGCTTTAAATAACAAAATTTTAAAATGAATTCATACGCTAAAATCAATTTCAAAAAATGAAAATTAGTTCTACTTATGAAGAATTATATGCCAGAAATAAGTTCATAACTTAAAAAGAAGAAAAAAATCGAGTTAAATCTACTTTAAAATTTGTTAACAGATCTCACAAGAGTATTCGTAAATTTTGTACAAAGGATCTAAACTCAAAAGTCAATAGCATATCAAGGATTTGAAAAAAAAAAAATAGTTTCATATTATTATTTTTATAATTTTTATGCAAAAATACGATTTTTTCAAGGACATTAAAATTGGTTTTAATGCAACAGTTTTACAGCAATTTCCTTGTTCAGTATAAAATATAAAATCAAAAACCTTCTTTAAAATTATGTTAAATATAATTTACATATATTATTAATTAATTAATTTCCGTTGCTATTTACGATTCATTATCGATTTCAAACCATTTTAACCACTGAAAAAATTGATAAGATCTATGATTATACAAAGTTAGTGCAAAAATTTATTTCAATACTAACAAAGCAAAAAACTGTATTTCATAATTTTTTATGCTTAAAAATCAATCTGGACCAATCCTTTCTGCTTCTTTCATAAATGTTGTCAAATAAAAAAATGGGAAAACTAAGCATTTTTCAGAATGTCGTCAGACTTAACCTGTGTAAGTACAAAAGGTTGACGATTTACTCAGACATCATATCGTAAAAACTCAAACAGCATCGGATAACTTGAATAGGACAGATGATCTCAATTATTTCAGGCAAATTACATATTACATTTTATTACAGATTTCTTTATTAGTATTATATCCTAAAATTATATTTTTAAATATTAAAAAAATATTATTTTCGCTATAAAAATGCATCGATTTATTAGTAAATTTTAAGTGATTGGCGATTAAAAATATACCTCAATGGAAATTATAAATACTTTTAAGAGAACCTATAAGATAAACTACTTTCAAAACTTCAGGAAAACATCAAACTAAAAAAATATATATAATTTACAGCTAAACAGCGTTTTTAAAGCCTTTTTGTTAAGGCCATTGCTGCCTTACTTTCAGTTGATTTCTAAAGTGCTGTAGATCAAAAACAAAAAATAAATTGAAACTATTTTTTATGTATAACTTAAGATTACGCATTGTTGAATATACAAACTATAACAGCTAATTTTCTAAATAGTTACGGTTTCTAATTATATATTTTTTATTATATTGTTATAATAAAATGTAAAGGCTGATATTTAAAAAGCACACACACTAAAAAAAATGCTTTTTAAGAATTCTTAAACATGAGAAAAATTAAACATCTCCATCAAGAATCAGTTTTTACGTGCTAGTACTAAAAAGCATTAAGTTTAAAGTCGATAAATTTTTTCTTTAGAAAATTCCTTTTTTTTTAAATTAAAAATATATAAATTCTAATTTTTTTATTACTTGTTGATTCATGTCAAACTTCAAATTAGACCAAATATTTAGAAAAATATTTAATAACTTTTAAAATGTTTTACCAACAAATAATTTCATTCATTAACAGAAATACAAGAAGAATAAAAAAATTATTCCACAAATGTCAGCAAATTATCTTTTTTGTCGAGTATATCGAATATTTTATATAACTAAGCTCATATTATTTTCAATTTTCTCATTTTAAGACAAAGAAATATTAAATAAAACAATAACTTGGAAGTAATTGCTAGTTATTAATTTAAAATTCTACAATTTGTGAACTTTATGATACAAATATTTGAGATGAACCCCTCCCACTAAGATAGGTCTAAAAAACACATTATTCCGCAACAATTTTAATAAGCACCTTATTACTACCAAAATCAAAAAAATATAAAATGGGACAAAATTTTATATCTTTTTACGATATACAATCACCAATATATTTCGTTTCCTTACTGAAAATTATTGTATCGTTTTCCGTCCTTTTCGTAGTTTGACGGGAAACAAGTATACGCTCTGCCGCCGACAGTCGTTGTTTCGCGGGTAGGATGGTGATCAGCTGCCGGTGACTAGTATGAACGGAATGGCCGTAGTTAATACAACTGATTCGATTATATTTCCATTTTACGCTCTGGATTTTATAAAATACTGATATTTGGCAATAAAATTAAATATTTTCAAACAAAAAATTATGAATATTATTATTTTAATCAGTTATTTGATTTTTAATTTTTTTTTCTCAATTGGATGCAGATATTTTACAAGAAAATATTTAAAAGTACGAAATTGTCAGACACAATTATTTCAGTTTAACATTATAATACTTTCATGTGCATAAATGCTACAGTATTAATTTTTTTTTGCTGTGATGAAAATGGTATGAATTCCATAGTATACAAATTTATAAGCCAAATAAATCTTTTAATTATGTATAGCTTCAATTTTAAATAGTTATTATGCTCTTGAAAGCAATAGTTAATTAATTCACTTTTTATGTACTTAAAAATCTGTATTAATGAGTTTTTTTATCCAGATTGATACGAATGTCACAGATATCTGTATGCAATAACTTATAATAGTAGAGATTAAGAAATTGGAATTTTCGCTATAAATCTATATATTAGCCGTCTTTGACGGCCAGCTTTATAAAGCATATTAGTTGCATTTCAATTATATCCTTTAACCATAGTTTCAAATCTATGTTTCCATCAACTAACGATTTTTTAACATTATTTCATTTATCTTTTTATTGTCGTGCTACTGTGATTTCATTTATTCATCCATTCTTTAGAATTCTTTTACTTTAATTTTTAAAATGGAAGAAATTGTAAGTGTTTTTTATTATTCGCATACTCAACATATAATAAAAATATGACTAAATAAAGCTTTTCGAACTCATTTTTCATCTGGTCATGAACTTGTAACCCTCTTATGAGTCAATCTTTTATAACGGAGTATAGAAATTCATATTTTATTTTCAACAGTTCTCAAAAATACACATTTATTATGCATTTAAATATGTATTAAAATGCGTATGAAATGTGTATATGTATTAAAATGCGTATGAAATGTGTATACGTATTAAATGTGTAAAACGTGTTTCAACGAATTAAAATACGTTTTATTCTATTCTCGCTATAAGTAGAAGTGATATGTTATCGTTTTGTAATACATTAGATTTAAAAATGACAAATGTTTTACTATTGTCAAATTTTACTTTCTATCTTTTTTAAAAGCTATAGAGACTTATTCTATTTGCTTATTGTTATAATTATGTTGAACATTTATATTAAAATTGTTGTTTCTATGCCTATGGGGAAAAAATTAAAAATAAACTTTTATTTTTTATTTATTTATTTATTTATTTTTGCTCAGAATTATAAATTGTGAATTCTTAACACTATATTGCTTAAAAAATTATACACTTTTTAATTACAAAAATAATTTAATTTAAATATTTTCAAAAATAAAAAATAATTTTTTAATCAATATGCATCAATATAACACCCTTTTGTTAGATTTCTCTGTTTTTTTCATATCCATTAAGTTGAAATCATATACAAATACTATTTTTAATTTTAAAAATATATATATTCTTCTCATATTAATTATGGATAAATAATATACAAATACTATTTTTAATTTTAAAAAATATATATTCTTCTCATACTAATTATGGATAAATAATATACAAATACCATTTCCGATAATAAAATTTGTCACAATCGAGTTTTCTTGCAATCCTTTAAAGTCAAAATCACTCTAATTATCCTAACATACTTGCCATTCGCCATTTTTGTTTCATTTTACAATCCTATGAAAAGAAACAGAAAATTAGTTTAAATGGATTAACATGAAATACAAATAATGCAGAACATAATTTCAATTCAAATGCAAATATTAAATCCAGACGTAATTATTAAATTCCATTCATAATTTCATTAAGAAATGGCAATTCATTTTTAAGTATAAGATTCCTTTAATATTGGGTTACTATAGCAACGTTTAAAATTGAAGACTTGAATGGAATTTCCATTGCCATTCATAAGTTCCAAATAATGAAATGCAGACAATTGCTGAATTTTAAATACTTTACTTCAGATTTATGAATTTTGAGTTAGGAATCTGGAATTTAATGTATCAATAGGTATGAAAAATAATATATACTAATAGTTATACTAATACTAATAGTTACTATAATATACTAATAGTTATATTATAGTAATATTGCAAGTTATAAGAGTTAAATATCAAATTGTGAATTTCATATTGATTAAATTACAATTTTGTAATTATTAAATTTTATATAATATATTTTGATGTGCTAATTGTCACAGATTCATTGTTTGTTACAATATTCGTTATCTTCTAGATTTCCGTATTTATTACAATCAAACATTTTACAGTTATATTATATTAATATAGATTATATTTTATTAATATAAATAAATCTTTCAAATTCTTGATAACACAATTATAATATTTTGTATAATTTGATTTTAATTCTCCATTGAAAGATTAATTGATAATTATTTTAACATTTTTATATTTATAAAAAAATTATTTGCTGAAATAATATTATCGTCGCATATTGTAATATAAATAAGATATAAACTCTTTATTACTGACAAAAACTTTTTTTACAGCACTTACATATTGTAATATAAAATATTCAGTTCGATACACCAAGAGAACAGCTGTGATTATTCTACAATTTTCTATCCATTCCTCGCATTTACTGACTAACTTTCGCATATTTATTGACAACTGAAGTTTCTAAAATTAATAGGGTAACCAAAAGCAAACTTTCGAATTATAGAAGATTTTTTTTAAAAATTCGTTTGATAGAAATACGCAAATATATTTCAATGATCAAAAAGTACCTAGATGGTAACAAAAACAAAAGGTTTATCAATTTATTGATCAACATTTGCTGCATCTTCTTCAAAGCAATCTCCAATGCACTTTTACAACCCTATGATTAAACCATCAAAGGAAGCCTTAAAATCGATTTTGTGAAACGCCTTCAGAGTTCACAGCGAATATTCTAGGATCGAACGAAATAATGGAATAAAAATGGTGAACACAATGGAGCAATTCTAATCTCGAAAATAAGAAAAAATCATATGGTGCCATATCAGGTGAATAAGGAGCTTGTGTATCCGTATTCGATGTTTATTTTTCTCAAAAATGAAAAAGCGATTATCATGGAGCAAAATACACGAACTGTTTCTTTACAGTTTTTGTTGCTTTCGACGTTTTCCATATAGGAACTTGTTCAACAATATTTTCAGTCATTAAACGACAATCTGTAACTGCCAATTCACCGATCTGTAAAATGTCTTATTCTTCAATAATATTCAGTATAAACAATTGCGAATAATATGATCTTCTACAATATTCAGCCAAAATGATTTAGAATATAAGTTTCTTCTTTAATATTTAACACAAATGATTTCGAATGCCAGTTTTCTTCTATAATATTCAGAACAAATGATTTAGAAAGATTTTTCTATAATGTTTATCACAAATGATTTGAAATATCACATCTTCTACAAATACAAACCGTTTAAAGCGACAGCGTATATAATTTTAAATACAAACCATTAGAAAATCAGATTCTTCTATAATATTCAGGACAAAAGATTATCAGATTATTCTACAGTATTTAATAAAAATGACTTAGGAAACAATATTCTATAATATTAATATGTATAAATGACACAGAAAATTAGATTTTCCCAATTTTAATCAGAATAAAGTGTAAAGAGCGCCGTTAGAATTCCCCGTATATCAGTTAAGATTCCTAAATAATTAAATAGAATTGAATTCCTATAAATTTTTCTTTAAAAAAAAACAGTATTTAACAGTACAGTATTTAATAAAAATGATTTAGGAAACAATATTCTATTATATTAATACGTATAAATGATACAGAAAATCATTTTCCCCAATTTTATTCAGAATAAAGTATAAAGAGCGTCGTTAGAATTCACCGTATATCATTAAAAAATCCTAAATAATTAAATAGAATTGAATTCCTATAACTTTTTTCAAGGGGGAAAAAAACCAACAACAACAAAAAATTGAAATTAACTTTTATTTGTTTTTACAGCCGAAAAAGGATTCACAGCTGAAAATCTTTGATTCAAACAATACTATTTATTATCAATCAGTACTAACACTGATACTACTATACTACTAATGTAGTAGTATATTACTATTAAACAATACTACTTCATTTTTCAATTAAAATACTTCAACAGCGACCTTTCCTCTTATCCAAATCCTGGATTCTTCTTATCCAAATATACCTCAATCTGAATCGGACAGTTTGCAGGTGCATTTTGTTTACGTCGCAGGGGGCATTTCGCCTGGCTTGCCTAACGAGGTAGTAAGGCTCTCTTTCCCCATATTGAAAGGTTACCTCGGGATCGGGAAGGGGGAGGGCGACTGAATGGCCGGCAATCGTTTTTCACATTACCCGCACGAACGATTTTTTCCCAAATCCTCATCTCCCTCAGCATTGCCATCCCCCCCTTTTTCCTTTCCTTTTTTTTTTTTTTTTTTTTTTTTTCCTTTCTTCTGCAGTGTTCGGGAGCTGCTACTACTAGCTTTCGCCGAGATTATGCCCGAGATTTTATTTGGACGGACTTACAGGATGCGTACGATCAAAGGATGGAGGGGGCTAAGTCGGGGCGAAAAAGGAAATTCGAGCGCTCTCAGCTATATTGAGACACCCCCCTCGTAATTTTTAGTTGCATCAAACTTAAGAGTTAAACTTAAGTCAAACAGCAAAAGTGTGAAAATGTGTTGTTGGAAAATATGTAGTAAAAATAGCTGTTTGTGATTCTTAATTGCTAATGATGTTTCTATGTTTGACATCAGTTTTGAATTTCTAGTGAATATTTCAATTATTAAGATTTTGGTGGGGGAAAAAGTCATTATGACTTTGTAAGATCTAGTTGACTTGCGATCGATAAAGCCATTGGCATATGTTAGCCATTGACAAAATAATTTTTATTCAATATAATTACTCTGAATTTCTGATGATCGTGGAAATTTATGGTTAAAAAAATCTAACAGTAGTTGGATCATTTTGATGGTCTATAATGGTCAATGATCTATAATGCATCTAGACCGGATGATCTATAATGGTTAATAATCTATAATGCATCTAGACCGGATGATCTATAATGGTCAATGAAATGTAATCATTACTGAAAGAGAGAGACAGGAACTAAAAAAATTTTTTCTATATTATTATGAATTTCTGATGTTTATGAAAGTTTCTTCTATGAAAATCTAATGAGTTGGATAATTTTGAAATAATTTGCTCGATCTATAATGGTCACAGAATTACAACTGTCATTGAGAAAGAGACAGATTAAATATGTTTTTCAATATAATTATTCAAATTTCTTATAATCGTCGAAGTTTGCGGTCTGAAAGTTTAATTATAGCTGGATAATTTTGAAATTATCTGGTTGATCTATAATAATTAATGAAATATGATTGTCATTGCTTGTGTGAGAGAAAGAGATACTAAAAATTTATTTCAGCATAATTATTCTAAATTTCTGATAATCGCGGTAGTTTGCTTTCTGAAAATCTAATTGTAGTCGGATGATTTTGAAATAATCCGGCCAATCTATAAATGTTCAATAAATTATGATTATTATTGAAAAAGAGAGTCAGGAACTAAAAAAAAAAATTTCAATATAATAATTATTTATCTCTGATGATTGCATAAGTTAGTGGTTTCAAAAACCAAACAGAAGTTGAATTATGTTGAAATAATTCGGAACTGCAAAGTCGGGATCGAACGTAGAAAAATGCACGGCAGCCCGAATTGTTAACAACTACTCCATCTCTGATACGTTTATATAGGTGCTGTATAACTATACATCAATGTTTAATTATAAAAAAGTGCTGTTACAAAAAAAAGTTATGTTAGTGCTTTTGTGTGTGTAAGATTATGTTTTTTCAGGAAAGACATCTATATAAAAAAAATTTAAAAAGCAAAACCTTATCTAAATATTAAATTCAAATCGTTAGAGCAGTTTCTGAGATACACAACACACACACACACACACACACACACACACACACACACACACACACACACACACACACACTCAAGAATTGCTTGTTTAAATTTATACTGATTCTGTTATAATATAGTCTAAATAGTTCTAATCTAACTTATGTCGCTCTGTTGTAGTTTCAAAATGATTGTTAAACATAATAAAAAAAATTATGTGTAATAATACGCCATCTATTTGTTCAAAATCATAATACTACAATAAACAAATATGTGTAATTGTGCATTAAATCTGTCATCCGATTAAAACAGATATATCTCAACATAATATAAAGAACTGAATAAACTCCTTCCTACTTAAGAATTGTGGCATTTTTTATTCAAATAGTGAAAGTATTTTACCAACCGGTTTATCACAATAAAGTTTCAAAAATGGTTAACTTGTAATAAACGTACGAGTTTGCATTGACTTCTTAAACCATAAGGATCATCACCGAACAGCATTGTAATAGTGTTCTTTGAAAAACGGAACAACGCCTTAAGATAGAAGAGGTTAGCTTTTCAAAAAAGTTACCCATTCATATACAGTGCTACCGTAAAACTATCCTTTTGTAGCAACCACATTGAATTAAAGTCTACATTGCGCTGGTCGTAACACTGTACGTCTGCCCTTCTTTATGCTCTTTGTGGATTGACGTTGTCGCATTGCTTTGTACCGTCCCGTTGCTGTTTAATTCAAAAGGAAGGACCTTTTGAAAAAAGAGGAAAGTGAAGTTAGGTAAATGTGTGAAAAGGAATATTTATTCAAATAAGTAGCCACTGAATGTGGCTAGGTACTTCCTTTTTTTCATTATCTAATACGTAATCTTGTTGTTGATAATATTTATTTTCTATAGATGGTAGTTGGTTACGAAAATAATTGAAGGTGATATGGTGGAATTGAAATCGATATTATGTTATATAAGTACTAAATTATATAAAATTATGGATTTTTATCATTTTTCTTTCTTTAATTTTATACGTGTGTGCTGCGTTTTGCTTGTATAAATTTTCTTTTTTTATTTTATTTTCTTATATTTCAGTATTCTAAGAAATTTCAAATTGCTTCATTTCATTGGAGCTATGTTAGTATACTATCAGAAACTCCAATAAGGGAATTTTTGAAACAACCATTGTAAATTTCCATATTAAAGTCAGTGTTAAAAAATGGAAAATCAAATTCCTCATTGTAGATTTGGCTTTAAATTTTGAACCAATTTTTCCACAAAATTGTTGATTTGAGAAAGATTTTTGGCTAAAGAATTAATAAATAATGTCTGATGACTGTCATATATAGTACATAAATGTTTGTGTGTTCGCTAATATTTATGAAAAAGCAGAAAATCAAATTCATCGAGTAGATTTTGCTTTAAATTTTCAACCAATTTTACCACAAAGTTGTTGATTTGAGAAAGATTTTTGGCTAAAATAAAAAAATAATAATGTATGTTGACTGTAATATATAATACATACATATTTGTGTGTTCGCTAATATCTATGAAAAAGCAGAAAATCAAATTCGTCGTGTAGATTTGGCTTTAAATTTTCAACCAATTTTACCACAAAGTTGTTGTTTTGAGAAAGATTTTGGCAAAAATAAATAAATAAATAATGTATGTTGACTCTCATATATAATACATACATGTTTGTATGTTCGCTAATATTTATGAGAATACGATAAATCGGAAACTTAGACAAAAAATTTAGCATGCGATTTCAAAATAAAAATTTATACATAGATTAAATTTTGTTTGCAACCCATCATCGAGTATATATCAAATATAAACATCGATTATCTTCGACATAATACGAAACTAAACACAAAAGATGCCTCATTACGTAAGCGTATGTCTAAGTCGAGAAAAGAACATACCGGGAGTGTATTATTCATTACTGTAAATAATGCTTAATCGAAGCATGTAGAGATTTTATTGCCGCCATTTTGTTCTGAAGAATTTTGATTGGAATGAAATGATAATGAAAACCGTCTAGACATTCCCCCCCCCCCTCCTCACCTTTTGCAAAAACTTCTGTTACATTGATATTAAGAAGTAAAATATGTATATATTAAGGGATAGAGGTTTTATTCAATGTTATAATATAATAAGCAAACAGAGAATTATTATTCATTATTTATTATTATTATATTATTATTGCTATTATTATTATTATAAAATAATTAGGTTGTTTGGTGTTTTCTTCCAGAAAAGGCATTCTTAAAATTATATTAATCTTATTCATTGAAACAGGTGGGAAAAAAAAACATAATTATAATCAACAGAAAGCCTTAACCAAGATCTCTTCTGGGATATTAAAGAGATTTCATTCTATTTATGATTTATATGTTTCTCATCTGAAAATAGGTACTTTTTCGTATATAGGCGCAAAATTTCGCCAATGTGAGCCAAACGCGAGTCAAATTGCAAAGCATACCGAACGATAAAACAAATGTCACCAATGTGAACAAAAAGTGAACAAAGTGTTATAATATAATATAAGCAAACTGAGAATTATTATTCAATTATCATTCAATATTTATTATTATTATATTATTATTGCTATTATTATTATTATAAAATAATTAGGTGGTTTTGTGTTTTCTTCTAGAAAAGGCATTCTTAAAATTATATTAATCTTATTCTTTGAAACAGGCGAAAAAAAATTATTACTACCAACAGAAAGCGGTAACTAAGATCACTTCAGGGATAATGAAGAGATTTCATTTTATTTATAATTTATATGTTTCTCATCTGAAAATGGGTACTTTTCCGTTATATAGGCGCAAAATGTCGCCAATGTGAGCCAAAAGCGAGTCAAATCGCAAAGCAAAGTGAATGATAAAACAAATGTCGCAACAAAACGCGAACAAAGTCGCCAAGTGTAACTACGGGATATTTGATGCAATTTAGGAGTTTTGGAGATTTTTCACTTTTCCTGACAAACTATTTGTTTGGCTACTTTTTAGCGATTTTTACTTTGAGCCCGTATAACGGAAAAGCACCAGAAAATGCCAATTTAGATCTTTACGATCGGTTCTAATCGTTCTGTTGCCCAAATAGTTTTGTTTTATATTTACAAAAATTTGCAATGTTAATAGTAAAAACAATGCATCATTCAATCAATAATAATGTAAATCATCCTTATAATTTATCCTATATGGTAAGTTATATTGAAAAGAAATGGTTAAACTCTTTTTCCAAATTATTTTGTGATTTGACGTCAAATACATAAAGAATCTTCCGTAAATTTAATTATTAATGTTAATCCGTGTAAGACCAAATAGGATAAATACAAGATCAAGCAGTTACGCTTTGATAATTCTACACACTTTTAAAACAAAATTAATTATTAAATTTTTCGCTTTTCTAGATTTGGACTTCGATTTTTAGAATTGCAAATATAATAAATTTGACATGTAAATTTGAAAAATGGTGTCATGGTGTATTGACATTTATTTTAAGTTATTCTGCCTTTTAACAAAGTGAAATATCATTTAATTTTTAATCGCTTTAGTACCAAATACATGATTATATTTTTCAAATTTTATTCAGTATTTTACTCCTTTAAAAATCGGTATAAATATTATTACTTACAAAGGAATAGTCTGCTAAACCTCACTTTGGAATCAGTGTTTTCAAACAAGAAACGCTCATACAGATTCTACAGTTTTAATTCCTATTTCATATTGAATTTAAATTTATATTTAAAATGTTAGCTGTCACATGAATCAGTTGTGATTAACACTTACTACCTTTTTCCTACTCCAAACAAGAACTGGAAAAGAGAGCATCTTCTAAGATACTTAATCAGGAAAATAAGTATTAGTAGTGGCAGAGAATGGATTAAAATACCCTTTTTTTCAGACATAATTAACAAATATGTAAAAAATCATTATTTTCATAAATAAAATAAAATATATAATTACATTTTTAACATCAATTTATTATCAATAGCTTAATATTTTTTTATTTCAATATGCTTCAAAACAGGCATCATTTTTACAACGAAAACACGAAACTTCTACACCGTCATAGAATTCTGGAATTGTTCCTTTTATCAACTCATTCTTAAACTTTTGCTATCTAAAGAGCCGTATCAATAACCCTACCCTAGAGATTTTACCAATTAATTCTGTATGTTTCACTAGCTACATTTTTGTCATGTGTGAAAACAGGGATCATTTACTACAGAAACATCAAACATCTATACGACCATAGAACTCTGAGTTGAAAAGTGATCTTTATCAACTCATTCTCAAACTTTTTCCCACTAAAGAGCCGTATCAATAACCCTACCCTAGAGATTTTCACCAATTCCTTCAAGTGAAACTTCATACCATCCTCGGATTAAGGACAGCAACAATAACTCAGCTCGAAGTTATCATTTTCATCAACTCATTCACCCTAATCCCTTCCTACAACAGGGTGAAGTAGAATTCCATATCTAGCATCAACTTCTGATTGAATTCGCAGGCCGATTCCGAACAGTGGCCATGTTTGTTTGTCACCAAATATCCCTCACCAAAACTTTTCCTCCTACCCAAGAGCCAACATCTGCAT
>JAPMOQ010062278.1:734041-761993 GCA_026543055.1 Argiope trifasciata
GGGGGGGAGGCACTAAAAAGGGAATGGCATCAGTAGCAGCAGCACCAGAAAATCTATTCAAGGTACCCGTACTATAGTAAAATATCAAAGAAGGTCCTAGTTTATATAACAGAAAAATTCACCATTTTTTTGTGTTATTTCTGTCTTCTCGCTCCCTTTCTTTTTTCTTGTTTTTTTGCCAAGAAGAGTTAAACAATTTTTTGATATTGGCCCAAAAGAAGAAGAGAAAGCAGCAGCAGCATTTCAATGGCTAGGGTTTGTGCTCTGCCTTTTACTTTTTCCACACAAAAGTTCTTTTGAGCTGTGTATCAATTGCGAGCTTTGCCTTTGGCATCTGATTCGAAGTTAATAGCATCAACAAGTTACTTGGCGGTTGAGGGGAAATTATCAGTTCGAAGGCCTTCATAAAAGGCCTCTTGGGACCTTTTGAAAATGCGCGTGTACGGATCACGTGTCAGTTGAATACAGCACCACGCGTGAACCTGCAGGCACGTCCATTGAAAGCAATCATGGTTTTCAGATCATATTAAGTTATGCATTATTCACAAAGAAAAGCATGGTGGAATGACGTTTCTAAAGTGGAAGGCAAATAACTTCCTACCTGTACCAGAAGTTATGCTGTTATACTTGTAGGAAGTCAAAAGCTCCTCATTTTTTTGACTTTTTATTTCAACTTTTCAGAGCAGTTATGTAAAAACAATTTGAACCTATACCAATGTAGCACATCTGTTACACAATGTTACACAATATTATATTATTTAATATTCAACAAGATTATAAAATATTGTAAATATTGTTTAATATCATCTAATATTGTATTTTATATGTGTGCTACCAGAGTAATCTTATATGTTCAACATGTTCAAAACTTTAAAAAAATGAGAATTTAAAAAAATATTTTTTTAAATTGAAAATTTGGCTATTTTAAAGAGAAGTATACACGGCTGATACAAACTACAGATTATTTTAAGAATGAAATTAGATCAAAAATAAAAAAAAAATTGTCGGTTATAGTTTTGATTTGAAATTAACAAAATAAATATGAGCTATAGGTTATATTTATCATTATTTAAGTATGAAATTCCTTGTACGCGACTTAACTTCTCTATAGAGCTAAGAAAAATATATCATAGCTTCTTTAAGGTGACTACGAAGACCCTTACCTTAAAGAAGCTTGACTTGGGAAGTCGGGTTTTTGCGAAGATATGATTTTTTTTAAATTTAGTATTTTTAATGCTTGGACAGAATTTTTTTCTTTTAATTCATATAAAACTGTTAAAATTTTCTTTTTAAGTCTATATTTTGAGAAGTTATACTGATTTTTATATTTTTATTTAGATAAGTTTTGATATTCTTTTACATCTTTAGATGCTATTTTCTCAAATATAGAATGATAGAATTTTATCACAAAAAACTTCATAAATTAAAATCCAATACATGATTTGGTTCAAATTTAGTTTAATGATTTCTAAGTAATACAATCTGCAATTCCCAAATTAGAGAAAAAGTAATCTTTCGCTTACATATATTTTACGGTTGTTTTAGTGCTTCACAATGAGGGAAAAAAAGGAAAATTCCGTGTTATTCATCAACCGAAAAATCAATATTTAAAGACTGAATTGAAATAAAGTACATTTTTAATTCAGGGATTCGATAATATATTCCTTAATCTATCTACAGATCGAAGTGCTGCGAACAAAATTTTGGTCCAATTACTTAATGTTCAAACAAACAAACAAATTGACATTCTATTCCATACATGTAGATTTTTATCATATGCGTAGAGCATTGAAACTTCTGTATGTTGTTTATTTATTAAAACTATTAGTTATATTAATTGCTAGATCATAATATATTATTTTTAATATTTATTAATTCCGTATTATTTATCAAAACTTAAATATTATAAATTAATTTTTATTTCTACATTTTGTTTAAATGTAATTCTCTATCAATATCCACTTTTAGATCGTATTTTCTATAATTCAAAATTTTAACAAATTGAATTTTTCACTAATAAAATTCAGCTGAAAATTGAAGTATTCTTCCGAACTGTTTTTACTTATCAATGTAACAGAATTTTGAAGACATATTTACCTTTAAATATTAATGCAAAACTTATTCCTTCCAGATTCTGGTCGACGGCTTAAGAATCCCTTCATAGTAATATGACATATGTCCATAGTTTCAGTCAATGCGTGTGGTCCATAGTCCATTCGTGTTTCGACAACCCTTGTGGTCGGCATTTTATAGAACCAATCATTCACTTTTAGTGACTCTGCTACAATCGAACCATGTTGTACCTGGATATGTCATCGTAAATTTAAGTTCAGACAAAATGTCAATTATTTTTGAAGTTTGTTGTCTTCAAGAATTTTCAGGTGCTGTTTAAATGTTACGCCTTGTCAAAGGTTATAAATAATTTTAAAAGTAGAAGCAACTTCAAGGACATTTCGTCTGGTCTCGTTGTTGAATTTCCGAATTCTGAGAAAATCGCCCGGAAGGTACCCTACAGGAAAGCAGGTGTTATTTACAAAGAAAGGCACTTGCGCTTTGGTTGTAGCAGACAGTGACCATTAATATTTCTTCAGGACTACGCTTCAAGCCTCACGAGGGGATTTTACCTTTAGGGTTAATTGGAAGAATAGAGGTTTTTGCTATTCGACAGATAACCTAGTATTCAGTACCTGGATACAGAATCCCTGCAATGTTCAAGACTGAAAATACGGATGAAAGCGTATAGCAGCTGAGAACATGCCTTTATGCGTTTCAAGTCCATAGTCAATGTCTAACTTTAAAAAAAGAATTAATAATAAAGACAATTTAAGCTTTGAATTTCATTGAAAAGAAATAATAGATCAGTAATAAAATAATACTGGATTCTTTCTTTGTTGTTAGGTGTTCTTTAATGTTGTTGTTCGATAACTAAGAACAGTGTTTTCGATAAAAATCGATAAACTTTTGAAAAAAGTTGACAATTTGCACACACACACACACACACACACATTTATATTACTTAATTCATGTATTCTGCCATATTTGCAACAATAATATAATAGATTTTACAGATGATAAAAATATTATTGCATTAATTTAATTTTCTTGTCAAATATTTAATTAAATCAAACCTCAATAGTTACTATCTGGTCGCACTGCTGATACTTATAACTACTATTATTTTTAATTAATAATCAGTACACATTTCAATGAATTATTACAGAAGCTACAGTAGAGTATTTATTTTGCTTAGGATAAATATATAAAATTTGAAGCTCTTATCACCAACCATACTTATGTAAATAATAATAATAATAATGTAAAATAATAATAATAATAATAATAATAAAGATTTTTTAACAAACCAGCTACTGACATCCAAATGGTGTAAATATTACATGCAAGAAAACAAAAATATATTTAAAGTCTGTATTGGTTTGAATGTAAAATTCAGATAAATACATGTATTTAAAAATAACATATATTCTTAATACTGAGTATTTATTAAATACCATGATCGACAAAAATTCTATTATCTTTTGAGATAGCATTTTTAAATAAAATGAGTATATCGCTTGCACAAAAAATTATAGTTTAAGCCAATCTTTATTTTTAAATATTTAAACAAAAACCTTTAGTTAATTTTTTTTCTCTTTGAATGTATATATTTTATTCAAAATTTTCAAAAGGCTTTCAGAAAATGCATTGAAGACCAAATCTACCTCAAATTTTCTTGCATACTTCCTATATAAGGATATGTACACTTCAGCCTGCCGTAGGAAAACTTAGACTGGGATTTGAACGTCACCAGTGTTCAGGTTTTTATATTCTGAGTTCCACACATGAACGTATTATGCTTCCTAATATAATAAAAAGCATTGAATAAACATTCTGGAACCTTTTTATCAAACGATCGAAACTGAATTTTGTTACAGAACTACAATTTTTAAAGGATTGCAGGCCGAATTTTATTTATACAAACCATTGCGTTTTTGAGTTATCATTTTTGAGCAGATACATGAATGCATAAATTGATAGATGACCAATTTCGAAACGGATCTAATTCAAAATTTGATACGAATCCGTACATCAGATGATTAAACTATGAAGTAAATGTTATTTATCTGGCCTTTTGTGTTTTGGAATTATTGAGCTCAAATTAATTTGGATGGAGAGTCAAACTTATAATGAACTGATTTCATTCAAAATTTGGTAAAAGTATATAAATGCAATAGAAAATCTACATTTCAAATTTCATCCAACTCATATCTTTCAGTAATCGTGTTCAAATACAAACATAAATCTAAAATGCATGTGTGAGTCTGTGTGATTTTTTTTCTTTTAATTATTGAGAGTGGTTTAGAAATTGGAGATACCTCAAAATCTCGAAATTGAAATTTTTAATGGTTGAATTTATTTTGTTGAACAACACTAGCTTTTTGAATCTTACATTATGCAGCTTGAACAGAGAGAGAAAGCTCGTTTTTTTTTTATGGTATAGTGCAGTACGCTCACAGACGAACGTACACACATATGAGCGCATGCTTACAAACACGCGCTTTTTTTTTTTTTTTTACAATCAGATTCTTTTTTTTTCTCTTGTTATGGAAAAATAAGTCAAAATCGGTCATAATTTTAAACAAAATTTTAATGAAAAATATTTTTAAAAACTTGCTTTAATACCTACCTTTAAGGATTTATGGTCATTCTTTTCGATAATTCGCTTAACTTTAATTCAATATCGCTGGAATTAAAATAAATAAAAGAATGATTAATAAACAAATAATTCTTTTATTCCTGTCATCAATTGCAGTTTTTTTTTTTTTTTACTATAAAGTCGATGCAGGTAGTATAGGAATGGAACTCTGTCAATGATTTTATAAAATTATTTATAATAACAATCGCAATTTGGGCTCTTAATGGAAAAAAAATTATGTTAACAATTAACATTTTTAATTAATTTATATGAACTAATTTTCTATTTATTTAATTTTTAAATACTTTACCTTTATCCTTTATATTCCTATATCCTTATTCCTTTTAGTGATTTTATAAAATTTATAAAACCCATTTATTTTTAGTTGAAGAATTTTAAATTTACGATAAATGTTTTTAAATTAATTTATGCGAAATACAATTATTTTTTTTATCTTTTAAAAATTTAATTTTAAACTATTTTTCTTATATCCTTTATATTCATTTACATTGATTAACGATTTTAGTCGAAAAATTATAGTACCGAATTAATACCTTTTATCTTTTCTTAGGAGATTCTAAATTTCCATTTCTTTCGCAAGGGGGATTTATACCCTTTTATATCTTTCCAAATTTTCATAATGAGCATTCAAATCTTTAAATATCTTTTCAAATGGTAATAATGGGCATTTATACCTTTCAAATTTTTTTCAAATGTTGGTAATGAGCATATTCTTTAGCACCTTTTCAAATGTTGATAATGAGCATATTCTTTAGCATTTTTTGAAATGTTGGAAAAAGGCATTTATGACCTCTAATATCGTTCCAAATGTTGGTAATGGGCATTTATGACCTTTAATATCTTTCCAAATATTGGTAATGTTCATTTATACTTTTTATTATCTATTCAAATTTTGGCAATATCCATTTATACCTCTTAATATCAATTCAAATTTTGGTAATGGGCATTTATGACTTTTAATATTGTTCCAAATGTTGGTAATGGGCATTTATGACCTTTAATATCTTTCCAAATATTGGTAATGTTCATTTATACTTTTTATTATCTATTCAAATTTTGGTAATGCTCATTTATACCTTTAGATATCTATTCAAATTTTGATAACGAGAGTTTATGACTTTTAATATCATTCCAAATATTGTTAATAGGCATTTATATATTTTAATATCATTTAAAATGCCGGTAATGATTTTAATATACAAGAAATATATATTTTTTAAATTTATGATTTTGCTCATAGTAAAAAAACACAAAAAAAAACATTCTTTTAGCTATTTGAAAGTACGAATCAGTTATATTATTAACATAAGTTTAAAAAAAGTTTTAGTCGCAAAAATAATTCAAATAATCCCGTTTGTGAAAGTTCTCTCAAATAAAAAAATGAGTTATTTTGGCTCGATTTGCTGGGTTAGCAAGGCCATTATATATTTGAACAATTCAAGAAAGAATCAAGAAGAAAATAAATAATTTATTTAATTGAAACAATTAGTTACATAATGGGCTTGGTCTCAGTAAAAACATTTTAATTTAAAAGTGAACACTTTTCTTTCATTTATTTGCATAATTGGTTTGGTTTGGTCTTACGGCACAAGGGCCAGATTTTGTCATTCAACACCAAACATTTGTTGGACATGGGTTTCAGATTTGCATGAACTTTTTTTATTTGCCCAAAAAATTGTCATTTAAATACAATTTTAATCACTTTTCCAGAATTCTTTATACTCATTACTATAAATTTACAAAATACTTTGAACTAGGGAAATTAAATCGAATTTTCTGAATTTAGGACATTCTTTTTTTTTCCGGCTAATCTATGGAAACGATTGAAAATAATAATAATCAATACTGGAAAAGTGATAAAAACTAAATCTTCTTAAAATAAAAAAAAAGAATTATTTTTAAAATTAAGCAGTGTTAGTTCATATATGGTATAATAAATATTAATAAATTTGAATATCAAGTAATTTTTATCCTACCTATGATAATTTCTGAATATCTTCAGGATATTGTTGGTTCACCAAAAGCAAAATCAATTCATTCAAGTAAAATTTTAATAAGACCAGAAACTGATTTCTTTTTGCTTCTCATTTTTATTCACTCATATTCAGATTCTTTACATCGCAAATTTTTGCACTAATTTTGTGATGCTCCTCATCTTCATTCATAAATTAATTACAATCATATCCATTTACATCTAATATTTTTTTTTCTAATTTTGTGATGTCCCTCAACTTTATTCGCAAATTAAGCAGACTCATATCCATTGCGTCTAATATTTTTGCTCTAATTTTGTAATGCTCTTCATCTTCATTCACTCATACCCAAATTCACATCCATTGCATCTGATATTTTTTGCTCTAATTTTGTGATGCTCTTCATCTGCATTCACTCATATTCAAATTCATATCCATTGCATCTGATATTTTTTGCTCTAATTTTGTAATGCTCTTCATCTTCATTCACTCATACCCAAATTCACATCCATTGCATCTGATATTTTTTGCTCTAATTTTGTAATGCTCCTCATCTTCATTCACTCATATTCAAATTCATATCCTTTACATATAATATTTTTTGCTCTAATTTTGTGATGCTCCTCATCGTCATTCACTCATATTCAAATTCATATCCTTTACATATAATATTTTTTGCTCTAATTTTGTGATGCTCCTCATCGTCATTCATAAATTAACCCGACTCATATCCGTTGTTTGCATTTAATATATTTTATTCTAATTTTGGGTTGCTCCTCATGATCATTGACAAATTTAACAAACTCCTATCCATTATATCTCATATTTTTTTGTTCTAATTTTATAATGCTTCTCATCTTTATTCACAAATTAATCACACTAATATCCATTTGCATCTGATATTTATTTGCTGAAGTTTTGTGATGCTCCTCATCTCCACTCATGAGCAAAGTAGACTCATATCCATTGTATCCAATATTTTTTGCTCTAATACTGTGATGCTCCTCACCTTTAATCACTCATATCTAGATTCTCATTCATTGCATTAAGCATCCTTTTGCTCATTTCCCATCATTGTCGTCGTTGGATTGGCTTAAATTGTTGAAAGCTATAAAATCACACAAGCAATGCATTCCATATCCTCGATCATCAATGATAAACACAGCTCCATTTTTAATTTCCACACCAAAATTTGGCGTGGAAATTAAAAATGGAGCCAAAATGGAGTAAACCAAAAAAATTGTTTTCACTTTTCCTCCTTATTGAATCCTCATTTTCCATCATTTGTAGTCATTTTTCTACATGAATAACAATGCAAAACTTAATCTTTACAGCAATCTCCAGTTGAAGAGTATTTTAAGAATTAATTATTTAATCCTTTTTTACAATAAATTCCATATTGTCAATAGTCGGCATATATGCTTCGATAGTCCCAATACAGGGCATAGTCAAAAATTAGGAAAGTTTCGACCAAAATTTTGGAGTACATTTTGCGGAGTTACAACATTGCTCTTTTTGCTTCTCATTTTCATTCACTAATATTCAAATTCATTACATCTCATTTTTTGCTCTAATTTTGTGATGCTCCTCATCTTCATTCACAAATTAATCACAATCTAATATTTTTTTTTCTAATTTTCTGACGCAACTTAACTTTATTTACAAATTAAGCAGACTCATATCCATTTCATCTCCTATTTTAGCTCTAATTTTGTAATGCTCTTTGTCTCATATCATTGTCTCATATCATTTTGTAATGCTCTTTCACTCATATCCAATTTCGGCATGTATGCTTCAGTATGCTTCAAATCACAATACAGGGCACAGTCAAAAATTAGGAAAATTTCGGCCAACATTTTGCAGAGTTACAGCATTGCTGATCGACCACCATCAAAAGGAAGAGCAGAGAAATGAAATGGACGAAATGAAAATTTCTATATAGTCAAATATTTGCCATACCATAGACTGAAACTTTTCCATGCTCCTTGACCAATAGGAAAAGAGAGGTCCGGCAATTTTTGTTGTAAAAGGTATTGTTTGAATTGTACAAGGGACAAGCAGGAAAACTGGTCGGAGCTTGAAAGAGGCGCTTCGCCAGATCATTATTGAAATCGTTCCAACAAAGCTCGGTGTCAAAACTTTGAATAGGGAAGGTAGGGACGGTGTCTGTGAGGAATTGCTTTACAACAATCTCCGATCTAAAATGGGTTACTGAATACAGATGGGATAAGAATATTCAAGAAGACCGTCGGTGGTAATCACGGCATCTTCCGTGCTTTTCAACATGTGTATGTGTGTGGCATAAAGGTAATCGAAATTCAACGGAAGCATATACGTTTGTTAAGGCTTCCGACTACGTTCGAAGGAAATTTTTTGAAAAATTGGATTTTTTAGAAACTATTTATGGTTTTTATATGTATTGTCAATAATAAACCCTATAAATACAAAAATAATTCTATGAAAATATAATATATTTTGAGAAATGGAAAAATGTGTAGTAAATTTTAATGAAATTGAACCAAAACGGTTTACACTCGACACAAAACTGTAATGCAGTCATTCAATATGTCTTTGCACACAAGTTATGGAATATACTGATGAATTAGATGAACCAAACGCTAAGAAAAATTTTGCGATGCAAAGCAATGATGGGTAAAAATATGTGCATATATGCATTTTTACCATAAATTTACAACTTATTTTTTCTGAAAAACTCCTATAAATGGAAAAGTATTTCACCAACAATAAAACTTTTGGTTCATTTGTTTGATCATATTATTTAAAAGACAAGCTGGCATTTTTATGTAAATACCTTTATTAGTTTTGGGGATATCATGTTAACGGCAGAGAATTTTTATGGAAATTAAAGTTTTGAGAAAACTGAAGTTAAAGACAAATTTTAGTTGAAAAATATGTGACCCTGGATGATAGGACAGGATTTCCTTTTCTTAGAAAAGATAAACTGTTTTGGGAAGATATAAGTCTGAACTACAAGAAACAATAAGAATTTAAAAAAAAAACAGTAACTAGTGTTTAAAACGTAGTCGGATATCTTAAGTCAACTAATAAGACATAAATATAATATTTTAAATATTTTTTAAAAAGACTTTTGCATTTTTTCTATTGTAAGAATTTCTGCTCATTAAAATAGAGGGGAAAAATTGTATTTTTTTTTACAAATAAACATTTTAATTAATTAAAATGAAACGGTTTGTCCTCATTTGTCTTTCTTTTTTATGTATTGAGTCATTTCTACTGAAGACTATTAATAATTAATTTTGATTATTAAATAAAATTTGGCAAATCTTTTCACATAATTGAAACAGTGTCCAATATTATTGATCTCTATTAAACGATATTTTATTTCCCATTTATCGTTTAATTTCTGTATCCATCACAGAATTTTATGCATCACTAAACTTCACTATAATCAATAATATAGTATACCGTATAACATAAGCTGCATGTAATATACCATATAACATAAGGAGCCGTATAAAATTCCAAATTCATTGAATAAAAATAAGGCAAAAATTTACTATGCACACACATACATATATAGTATTGTGAAAACGGTATCTTTCGATGTTTTTCACTAATTGTGGGATATATCTTTGAATTTTGAAATAATTAATTTTCTGATATGTTTAAATGACTTGTTACATTGATTAACTGATATGTTTAAACGACTTGTTACATTGATTAACTGATATGTTTAAATGACTTGTTACATTAATTAACTGGTTATAAATATAATTCTGCATTAAATTTAATACGTATTTGTTTTTTGATACATATAAGTTTGGTAAAGAATGTATAAAAAGCTTAGCAACAAATGTCTTTACTGCCAAAATATAATCTTTGTAATTGGTTCCAAATTTTTGGAATGTTGTCAGATATCACAAGGAGCGAAAATATTAGGACGATTGAGTATTACAATCTATGCCAGATTAAATCATGTACGGACACTTAGGCAATATAACCCTAGAGTCTCCTTTTCTACTTCACACTTTCAAAATCAATTTTTTTTATTATTACCGATTTTCATTTAATATTTATATATTGTTAGGAGTTATAAATAATGCTCTCCTGCGCGATTAGTCTCTGAATAGGAAAAGGAAGTTTTACAGGTAGTTGGGACGGATTTTGAATAAATGATGGCGTAATGCCCCGGCCATGGTGATAAAAGCTAAGGACCCAAAATATTCGAGAATCTCGAAGATAGCTCCCTTAGAAATCTAACTTTTGACTTGCCTTAGAACATTAGATGCCATAGAAAGTGGGAAAAGAGGAATTGACTAGAGAGAATTCAATTGAGTCGAAAGAAAGCTGATTTAATTCTCTATTTGAAGGATTGATCTATGAAAGCAGAAGCGGATAAAATACTTTATTCTTCACAATTTGATGATAAGAATTAATTTTCTTTCAGTCATTAACATTTCTTTACGCGAGCCATGACCAAGGGTGAAGAATAAAGTATTTTATCCACTTCTGTTATCATAGATCAATCCTTCAAATAGAGAATTAAATCAGCTTTCTTTCGACTCAATTGAATTCTCTCTAGTCAATTCCTCTTTTCCCAATTTCTATAGTATCTAATGTTCTAAGGCAAGTCAAAAGTTGGATTTCTAATGGAGCTATCTTCGAGATTCTCGAATATTTTGGGTCCTTAGCTTTTATCACCATGGCCAGGGCGTTAATTCAAAATCCGACCGATCCGATATATATATATATCCGATACAAAATGATTTAATTCTGATTTAAAGCTGATTTTATATATATATATATATATATATATAAGTTAAACCATGAAATTTGAGCTACACGTATTGCCGAATTTTCGCGTTTCAAATCCGAAAAACAATTTTTTTTTTAATTATTTTTTTTTTTTTTTTTTTGAAATTTTGTCGATTTGGGGGAATTAAAAAAAAGGTTTAAACTATGTGGATGAAATATAGTATTAGATCTTTACACTCAATTTGTTGATTTCTATCAAGTCTTTTAATGAAATCGACTCCGTTGAAATACGTCTATCGCCTTGTCTGAATATAAGATAACACGATAACTACAAAAAATAAATAAATGCGCCAGATGACTAAAATCTGGAATTCTATTCAGTATAGAAAGTATATATTTGCTTGGAACCAAATCAGTCTAGAGGATGGCCGTCTGTCAGTCAGTACATTCACATGCATGTAAACACGATGGTTTGTATGAATGAAATTAGGTACATGTATTTATAACGTCACTGTATCGTTGTGTGTCAAATTTTCGTTATAATTTATAGGCAAATTCAAAATTTTCATTCTGTTTTCTGGTACTTGTGTATTAAAAACTTTCTAATGATTAATCGGGGAAAACTCGAAAGCTAGATTCAGTAAATACGCTATATTCATACGAAAGGTCGATTTTTCGTATATCGTTTGCAGTGAATACACGAATACTAGCTTTCTCCACTTTTATGCATTAATTTCCGAAAATAAAGATGGGACATTCATGGTGTTCAAGTACTCCCAGAAGCTATTCATATGAAGGAATAAGCGAGGTTGGTGTGGGGGCGTGTGTCTTTATTAGAGAATACTTGAGAAGTTATGATTGGACTACTTTAGCTGATTTTTTAAATAATCTTTATGTATAAAGAGAATAGTTATAATAGCGCACATTCGAATTTATGATATTCTGTGGTATTACTGCAAAACATTATTAAATGCATGAAATGTTATACCAGCACTTACATTTTTCTATGATAGCCGGTTCTGATGGTTAATGTTTCCTGATTGAATGTATGAAGTATGAATGTTAGAAAGGAAATAAACAAATTACTTACATTATAACTAAACAAAAATGCATATTGTAGACTTCTATGTATTACAAAGATTAAGAATTTTTAATTCATTGCTTATCGTATTTTTTACATATACTGATTGTGTTTAAATATTACAAATGTGTTTCCATTGCACATTTTGCGCAAACATATTTTTCATATTTAGAAAAAATTTTGATATTTTTATTTTAGTTAAAATCTTCTATTTGACATTGCCTTACGTTGAAAAGAATTTGTAATAGATTTGTGCTTTGACCTTTTTGCATTTGATTTTTTTGTTGTTGTTGTCTGTGGTCTTTTCGGAAATTGGCGGCAAGTTCTACTGCTTGTACTTCGTACTTGCACAAAGTCCTGGCAATTATGCCATCGAAATCAATGCAGCTGACTGGTTGCAATGCGTTGACATCATTATTTCTGATAACATCTTAATTTCTGATCCGATAACCTTATAAAGCAATAAATTGTTTTCCCAGTCAAACAACCGGTTGTAGTGATAAAGGCAGACCACAAATATTACTCAAAACAAACAAAATACAAAAAAGAGCAAAATAAAAACGAGAATAGTATATTAACTGAATATAATTCATAGAAAAAGTCATGAAGTCAAACGTACAAAAGTGATGATGATATGCGCATTTTCGATGCAAAATCTCATAATCGATCGTTTGACCGGGTACAGTATATTTAACGTTATAAATAAGCCGACACCTCTACTTTGAAATAAAAAAAATGCTATTTTTTGTCAAAGCAATGAAAAATAACTAAATAAATATAAAATCTCTGCAATAAGTAGCCCTTTTTTCAACATGGATTTCAAGAACAAACTCTTCATAGTCGTTGTGCAATAGCTTTCAGGATAAATCAAATCAAATTCCAGTGGGGTACTATGATCTTCCGTGTTTACCAGAGAAAAAAAATATATCCCATTTAATAATAGGAAATAAAAAAAAGTAAAAATAAAATAAAATGAAAGTTGTTTGCGCAAAGGAAACGAGGGATCCTCAGGTAAGCAGCTCGACGGGGAGGATAAGGGGAAAGAGTTCTAGGAGTGCCTATTCAGACGATTTTTAGGGGTCCCCTCTTCGGTACGACATTGCCCCAGGTCCCATTGTCACCTATGCTTGTCACCGACGTTGGGAAAGGAGGGCTTTTGTTGTCGGATGGGGGACGGGAAATGCCCTACCCTCTTGAGGGGCGGGAATGGGGGTCGTTTCGCCTGCACCTGGAAAAGTCCGATCGGGGGTGCAGACGATTTTTCGGACTTGTCAATTGAAAAACTTGATTGGTGGCTGCGGGGTAGGAGGTGGGGTGGGGTGGATTTGCAGATTGAGGGGTCATTTGCGAGACCAGCAAACCACCCCTGTGATCGTCTGTCAGTTTTCCTCCCTCCCTCCCTCCTTCGCCGCTATAAAAATATTCTTTTAAGAGTGTCGTCGAAAATATCGTTTGGAGTGACGAGCATGAAGCTTAAGTTGAGAATCACGATTCTTTCACTTTTAAGAGGTCAGTTTATCCGTCAGGGTCCAGGGCTGTGAAGTGAAGAGGAAAAAAATTGTAATAATAATAATAATAAAAAAAATCAATCTGTAAATAAAAAATAAATAAATGAAATATCGTTTGTGGATCTTTTGATAGGTGTAAGTGTGGTAGGTCGTTTCTGGCAAAGAATTTTTTTAAAGATTTTCTACGGTTTATGAAAGGGAATGCTTGAGTTAATCCGTTGAAGGAAATGTATAGAGAGAAGGGCGCTAGAATATTTATGGAGTAAGCCGAGTTTGAATTAAAATTGCACTAGGCAAACAAAAAAGAAAGGCACAGGAAATGCCAACAAGATTATGCAGCATAAAATTCTTGTTTCCAATCCTTCATACTTTCTTGAAATATAATAGAGAAAATATCGGTAGTCAAAGCAATTCATTCTTGTGGTTTTTGTGAATTTTGTCACACTTTTACTAATCCAATTTTTTGGGATCACGTTACAAGCAAAAATATAACTTCAACTGATAAAAGAAATTTGTCCCTTAGCCTTAGATTAAGATTACAAGTTTGAATTAAATTTTAAAATCAATTATCAACACGGAAATATATTTTCCCTAAATATTTACTAAATTTCTTTGTTAAATCATTAAATTGCAATAACATCAAAATGCTCGCTATTTACTAAAAACAAATTCCTCTTGACAAGTTGGAAGGCAAATGTATATTCCTTTACATCTATGTTACTATCTGGCAACATAAATTGTTGTTAGAATTAGTCATCATTAAAGCTTGAAAATCCCTTTTTGGTCTCTGACATCTAAGATATTGCAGTTATTAAAAAATTTAATACAAAAGTTTTTTATCTTTATAAACCGCTCATTTGGCTAATTGGATTTATTTTCCTATCTTCAATATTAAGAAAATTATACCTAAATAAAAATTTCAACCTTTTGAGCTAGATGGGTCATTTACGAATTCATCCTAGATTTTTACATTTACAACAGCTTATTCCAAACAAAATTACAAAATTCAAACAAGTTAACATGGAAAAAGTAATATACGCATACAGGAGAAAATTTTGGAAAAGGGTGGTTGGGGGACCATGATTGATAAAGAACTGATGAAATTTTTTCCAATCTTGTCATGAGAGCATTTGTAATAGATAATTTTCCTATGGAAATTTACCCAATATTTTACGTCCATTGTCATTCACTTTAAATGACACAAATACATACATTTTTTTCTGTCACAGCATTATTTACATGCGAGCTGTCACTTGATTTCCCTGAATATATTAAAAGTAATTATTTATTTATAATTGTGACATGAATGTACATAAGAACAGATGCTAAAATTAGGAGGAAAAATTTATGGTTGATTGAAATGTAAGTAACTAATTAATATTCACTAACTTCAGTAAATAACGGAATGACAAGTTATATTAACTTTTTACTTCTTTGAATATTCCGTTTAAAAGTATTTTACATGCAGAAATAAAATTGGGCAAATTATCTGAGCTGCTTCTCTGAAGTTACATTATTTTTACGTGATGCAAAGTTCTCTTTGAGAGGATGGTTATTTCCTTTTTTTTTTCTTCTCCTGGACATAAGCGAACACTGGCTAAAAAGAATTAAATAATTTGTTTAACTCTTTCAACTTTTGGAATTCCCATATTTATGTTCTTATTTCCCGTTTGTAATTCTTATATGTATCACAAACGTGGTACGAATGCACTGTTACTAACTAACCCCTTCCCCTATAAATTTAAAAAAAATTGTAAAAAACTATCATATTTTTTTTAAAAAAATATTATTAAAGGAAACAAAACGAAATATGTAGGTTTTTTGGTTGAATTTTTAATTTTTTTAGGGTGTAAAATCATTTAGTTTTAATATTAGTTTACTATCCCGAGTTATCTCGGGAAAATAAAAAAAAGTTAAATATTAATCTTTGTATGATAGTTTTTGAAACAAGGGTTCAACTAATGTCAACTAAGTCGACTAATGATACTCGACATTCTGCACACTGGTATCTGGTCTTTTTTCTTACGGTTTAAACTCTGGAATCTCTTTTACGCGAGCACAGAGTACACTGTCTGGTTGGATTTAATTTTTTTTTCAATAGCAGGAATCACTATCGTCATAGTAAATATCTGAAAAACAATTCCTTCCGCTACTTTGCATCATCGCCATTATTTTCATTTCAACTCAATTATCTTTCTTTATTTGTTGCTAATCCACAAGCAGAGGTATACTATGCAACTAGAAAAACAATTAACCAGTTCTGCCAAAAGAGAAGGGAAACCAACGAAACTTGGCAAACTGCCAATCAAAGCTGTATATTTCTTTTCATTTAAAACCATAATAAAGTAAATCATACTGACAAATTCTGCTTCGCCCGAGATAACTCGGGATAATCAGGCAAGCTGCTAAAGAGATTGGCAGCCGAAACATACATGCATTTTCCTTGGTATGCATTGGTGCTCTATTGTTCCTGAGTCACAAGAGACATATTCGTAACAAGAATTCCAGAAAAGACCAGGGACGTAGTGTTGTGAGACTAATGCATATAGAAAAGATGATGAAGAAAGATGATATGGATGCATAGAGATTATAGAAACTGGAACGCATCTTATGGGGGAGCAAAACGTTGGTGTATTTATGCCGCTATTTACTTTCTTGTATGCGTATTGTAGAGAATGTATTGTAATTGGCAAAAAATTCGAAGTCGAGATGCTGATGTTTTTCCACGTTTTGAGACCTCTCGGAGCACGAAAAAAAAATTTAGGAAGTGTTCATTCGTCTCTGCATTGCTTCTTCCCAAGGATCAAGGAAGAAAATTCAAAGAATGATTCGTTTTCTTGAAGAAAACCAAGATCTATTAAGATTCCATGAACGCTATTTCCAATCGTAGCACTCTACATCCATATATTTATTTTCCATTATTTTTGTGTTTGTACATAGCATTTATTTGTACGTGTGTGTTGCCATTCTCTTTTTTTTTCTGTCCACGTATCTAGTTTTTTGTAAATTTTTATTATTAGTATTTTTCAGAATCTTGTAATCACAAAAAAACTATAAATCTGTTTTTGTAAATAATAATAATTATTATTATTCAGAATCTTGTAATCACAAACAAACTATGAGTCTGTTTTTGTAAATTAGTACGTTTTCAGCTTCTGCTTGATAGTTAGTTTGATAAGGCCAAATCCATTTCCCATTGATAAGGCCAACTTCAAAAAGTTCATTTCTTTCAATTTTCTTTATCCAATAATAAAATTCCTATCCAAATTTTAATCAATAAATGTCAGACGTCGAGCACTAGTCACAGGGAAGGATAGAACATGAGAGTCTTTCCATGTCTCTCATACTTCATGCTCATTACATTGTTTAAATAACATGGGCATGAAGCGGTGTTGTGCTGTGTGTGTGTCTGTGACAATAATAACCAAAAACATTTTTAGATAAAAGGATAAAATTTGATATACGGTTTTTGCACCAAATTTGCAGATTTCTTTCAAATTTTGGACAAAATCTATTCGAAGAAACTCCATCTATCTGGCAGTTCGGATATAATTTAAAAAGATAATTTCAAAACGAGGAGAGCTAAATAGATATAATTCAACACAAGTTTAACATTTATAGTGTAGACACTTATCAAATTTGGACTGTAATCCAATTTGAAATTGACTGTCTGTCCTTTCATACAAACGCGATAATTCTAAAACACAATGACTTAAATATATCAAATTTGGCATGGGATTTTCTGTAAGTTTTGTGCCAAATTTCAATCGGTTGGGGAAAATTTGCTAAAAGCACAAATTCGATTTTCGGATATACTATTAACGGCGCACCAGGGATTAAACACCAAACAATACACCAAGTGTGACACGAAAGACTCAGTAAAGATGCTAAATTCACACCAGAAAATATTTGATAAACTATTCTATGCCAATACGATTTAAGGCGTTCTCAGGATTGGCACTTTAACGAGAAAGTATACTGAAATACATTCCTGCAGTTTTAACATCTGAAATTCGCCAATCTAATTAATTCTTCAATTCGAAGAACTTTGCCATTCTGCTTAATTCTTTTATTCAAAGAACTTTGTTTCAATCCCAGCCTATACAAACAACATAATTTATTTAATTGATCAATGGCATGGACAAATACAAGATAAAAAGACAAGGGACTTTCCGAAAATGGTTATGACAACTTTATTACCGTGTTAACAGCGGTGACAGAGTTGGATTACTCTGGGAATAATCTGTGAATGCCTGAATGTTTCTTAGGGTAAAACGGATAGGAACGGATTTTCTCAACGAAAGCCAAGATCCTCAAGTACAAAACCTTAAGCAAGCCCCTTTGAGAACAAACCACTTTCATCCCTGAGATGACGTTCTCTTTCAAAGGTAAATCAAGTGATCCTAAGCTGTCTTCAAAGAGAAGGCGACAAATTGTCGCAATACATTCCTATAGTTTTAATATTTTAAATTTGCCATTCTAATTAACTCTATTTTCAAACAACTCTGTTTCGACCGCATCCTATATAAGTAACATACTTTATTCAATTGATCAATGGCATGGACAATTAAAATATGAAAAGATAGGGGACTTTCAAGAAAATGGTTATAACAACTTTATTTCCCTTGTTAACAGCGCTGACAGAGTTGGATTACCTTGGGCGAAATCCATGAATGCCTGAATGTTATTTAAGGTGAAAGAGATGAACGGATTTTCCCAATGAAAGCCAAGATTCTTAAATCCTTAAGCAAGCCCCTTTGAGAGCAAACCACTTTCATCATTGAAAGTGGTTTGGTTTTGTCATTGAAATCGGCGGTCACTTTCAAAGGTAAATCACGTGATCCTAAGCTGTCTTCAAAGAGACGGCGACAAATTGTCGCAATACATTCCTATAGTTTTAATATTTAAAATTTGCCATTCTAATTAATTCTGTTTCTATCATAGTCTATACAAATAACATTATTTAATTGATCAATGGCATGGACAATTAAAGATGAAAAGATGAGGGACTTTCCGAATAGGGTTATGACAATTTTATTTCCCTTGTTAACAGCGCTGACAGAGTTGGATTACTCTGGGAATAATCCGTGAATGCCTGATTGTTACTTAGGGTGAAAGAGAGGAAAGGATTTTGGTAACGAAAGCCAAGAATTTTAAGTGCAAATCCTTAAGCTGGCCCCTTTGAGAGCAAACCACCTTCATCACTGAGATGGCGGCTGCTTTTAAAAGTAAATCACGTGATCCTAAGCTGTCTTCAAAGAGAAGGCGACAAATTGTCATCAAAGGGACCCATGCTAGCAAATAAGCTGAATAATCTCAAACACCTTTACTGTCCAGCTACAGCCTGAAACACATTTTTATGGAGCCTGTGATATATTCTTATAATTTTACATTTAGAGATTTATAATTGAAATAATTAGTATTCAAATTTACAGAACCATGTTATGCAAACAAATTGAATGAACTCAAATTTAATACCACACCAGCGGGTGACCGAGCTCCGCTCGGAGAAAACAGGTATCGAAGCTAACTTGAAGATTTAAATTTTCAATTGTGATTTATCAAAACAATACATGCCATAAGAAAATTTGTGAAACCATTGGTGAAAAGATAAGCGGTTAAAATGCACCATTGTAAACTATTCTAAACAAAGTTAGAGTTTGGAAAGGGAACTATTCTATACAAAGGTAAAGTAAAGGTAAAGATTGAAGTGTGTTGAAGTTCAATATTTTTGACAAATTTATTTAGAAAAACCAAACATATATACATACATAAGAAACATATTATAAACCTATAACAGCATAAACATAAAACTTTATTAGTTCGCCATATTGGCTATAGATGGCAGCACGTTACCGCTTGAAAATTTAAGTAGCCATTATGGTGAACTAATAAAGTTTGAAAATATCCTATCTGTAACTCCGAACTGCTCGACCGTAGCGCTTCAAAACCGGCGCCAATCGATTCCTCGGGGACAAAAACCCCAGACCCCCAAGTTTACCGGAGTTTATTAATTCTGGGGTGATTTTCGAATTGGCAACCATTCCTCGTATTATAGTATTAGATACAGCTTTTCTGACCAGTCATAGTCTGTTATACACTCTTACAGTTTAATTTTAGAAATTTTTAATTGCAATAATTAATATTTCAACATTTTAAATCCACCCCTTCAGTTAGAAATGATATAGCATATCGATTGACAGGAATTTTAATTTTTATTCGATGGTCTACTAAGCCCAAAATATTAACTAAATGGCTAAGATGTAGTAATTTTGGATCCGAAGAAAGTTACAATATTCACACCAGAAGCCAGATAAAAAGATAATATGCTATTCGTTTCATTTTCCTGAGATGACCTTTTTTCGACGATAATTTCTCATTAGGGCGTGAGACACGAAAGGATGAACGCACTTCTGGAACTCGCCATTCTTTAAGCTTGATTTTGATTCTATTAAATATTTTTAATCCAATTTTATTTCATGTGTATATGAGTGTCACATCGTTTTTGGCTTTATTAATTTATTTTAATTTAGTCCTCAAGCAATCCAAGAACATTTATTGTTATATATAAACAGATCGTCCTTTCATATTTCCATTCACTCCTATTTTGATGAATTAAATCCATCCTAACGCTTGCGCAAACACGCAAAGGGCTTTAGATTCCATTGATAAACAATACAAATGTTATAATGACAATCAACTTTTAAGACAAAAAAAAAATGTAATTTACACAGTATTATGATTCGTTAAAATAACCCTAAACACATATAAATAGCAATAAAAAGTTTTTTTTCCCAAAAATTGTGATCTTATTACTTTACAAATTCTTTCAGTTTTGCTTTATTCTTTATTCTGGCAACCAGTATAAAATATAAAAATGCAAGTATGTCTTTTAAAAATAAACTTCCCGCATTTCTTCTACTCCTGCAAATATCTAAAGCTATCTGTTGATCTAGAGTACATCTACTGCTCTTTAATATACATTAAAAAATTAGAGGAATGAGCAGTTTACTTTCAAAAAATGAAAGTGAGCACCATAAAAGAATTTCTAGAAAATGATTTTAGTATATAGCTTTCAACCCTTCCTCTTCTCCTAAAAAATGTTGCAAAATATTATGATAATGATCAAACTGACCATACTTCATTACTTATACTAATATTAAATTAATTAATTGAAATTAAAATTAATAACACCTTATAATAATTAAATATAAGGTATTAATTTTAATGACACGTTTAACATACTTAAACATGAATATTGTTAACTTTGTTATATTTACGTTTTTATGTGTATTTTATATTCATATATCGATAGAAATAACAACAGATATACTAAATATGATTTACATATAATTCATGCTTCAAGAAATAAAAAGATTATGAAGATATTTGAAACCATAGGAAAAAAGAAATGATAACCTAAAATATAAAAATTAATTTGAATCTTAAATGCTTTATACTTATATAAATTTATTTTATTAATCCTTATGAATAAAAAAAATTTTAGGAAATATGCCCTCAAAAACTTGTCAGGAATAATAAAAATGTTTTGATACCAATTACTTATAATATTAAATTCGAAACTGAAAATCAAATTAATCTTTAATATGTGATAATTTTGTCTTTATCTTCTTGTATAACTTCATTTTTGGGAAAATAAATTTTATCAATAACTCTGCTGTATTATTTAAAATCTATTAAATAAACAATTTCCTTACAAAATTTTCAACATGTTACATAAATTTTAAATTCTTGATAAAAAATGATTACATGATAATTTTATAATTAATTCATTAAATTAAAAGTTAGATACAAAAATGTTTTTCTTATTTACATAATTTAAAATAAAAAAATATTTTAAAAAAATTAAATTAGTTTCTTATTTTTATTTTTAATTCATTAAAAATATAAGCTGTATTCAAAAATAATTTTTTTCTGCCTTCTCTACATTTATTAATATTGTTTAATATAATTTTTATCCCAACTAAAAACAAGCTATACTGGATTAATGTAAATTTAATTGAATTTGGGAATTTAATTAAATTATATCAAAATGAATGAATTTATTGAATTAATTGTCTATAAATGAAAATATAACAAAAAACGCTTTTCAACCAACACAAAACTGCTCTATTAAATTGTAGATCCTAGCTCTTAAAAACCCCTGACTATTAATTCAAAAACGAAAGGAAAATTCAGCAACATAATGCTCTTTATTTCCCAACAGATCAGTTTTGCATCAAGGAATAATTATCGTTTGGCAAATCGAAATTCATCAGTGAGATCGTTTAATTGTAACTGCTCTTAACAAAGAGACTTCAGCTACATGTGCTTACAAGATTTAGCTTGTTAATAAGTTAATTCGAAATAGATGAGTCGAGTGCTCAATTTTACTGGCAAATACGATTTAAGATCTTTATCCTAGCTCTTGAAAATTTCTAAAGCTGTTTAATTCTTTAGGATTAACAGGATGTGTAGTTTCTTAAGAAAGACAAAGCTGCTCAGTTTTAGGAAGTAAAATTCAAACGGAAGTAATAAGCGAGTCTTTTTTGATATTAATTAATCTGTAGATTTAGAAAACCGTTTACGCTTAATCTATGTGCTTTATTTGAGAAACATTGAGTAATGATTTTAGTTTAAAATTAGAGATGTGTATTTAAAATAAATAGAACATTAGATGGAATCTGTTTTCCAGCGATCTTTTACATCAATATTAACTATGAACTAGGACTAACATGTTTCTCATTCCTGCAACAATAATTTTAAGGCATTTTTCTTTCTTAAGAAAGACAACGATGCTCAGATTTAGGAAGTAAAATTCAAACGGAAGTAATAAGCGAGTCTTTTTTTATATTAATTAATTCACAGATTTAGAAAACCGTTTACACTTAATCTAGATGCTTTATTTGAGTAACATTGAGTAATGTTGATCTTAGTTTAAAATTAGGAATGTGTATTTATCATAAATAGATCATTAGAGGGAATCTATTTTCCTGCGATCTTTTTCATCAATATTAACTATGAACTAGGATTAATATGAAATGTGTATTTAACACAAATAGAACATTAGAGGGAATATTTTTTCCCGCGATCTTTTTCATCAATATTAACTATGAACTAGGACTAACGTGGAATGTGTAGTTAATATAAATAGAACATTAGCGGGAATCTATTTTCCTGCGATCTTTTTCATCAATATTAACTATGAACTAGGATTAATATGAAATGTGTATTTAATATAAATAGAACATTAGAGGGAATCTTTTTTCCCGCGATCTTTTTCATCAATATTAACTATGAGCTAGGACTAACATGGAATGTGTATTTAACATAAATAGATCATTAGAGGGAATCTTTTTTCCCGCGATTTTTTTCATCAGTTTTAACTATGAACTAGGATTAACATGAAATGTGTATTTAACATAAATAGAACATTAGCGGAAATCTATTTTCTTGCGATCTTTATCATCAATATTAATTATGAACTAGGACTAAAATTTTTCTCATTTCTGCATCAATAATTCAAAGGCATTTTTTTTCGTGATATTATATTTTTACTTCTTTAACTTTATTCAAAAAATTAAAATTGACAGATATATCTGGTTCACTCTATCATTGATTTTAGATGAACAAATAAAAGAATAGTTAGTCTCAAAGAGCGATATCCGGGCTGTATTGGCCATGTGTTTCACATTACTTCTTTCAAAGAATATATCAATTGGCAAATAGACTTAAACATGAAAGGATGTATAACCATTCCATAAGCATCAAATATAAAAATGAAGTATAAATTTTTAAAAACCCTTTTCCTGAAAAAGATTGACAATTTTCAAGAATAAATATGTATTTCCTTCCTAAGGAAAAAACAAAAACAATGTTTTCATTTTTCTGAGGTATGGAACAGTTAAAAAAATTTTTCAAAGTCAAATTTGACAATGTTACCAGGAAGCTTTTTTTATTACATTCAGGTTCAATTTAACATAAAGTGGCTAAACCATCAAAATAAAACGAGATAGTTGAATTATGAATACATAACAAATAACGATCTAAGTTACTAAACAATATTATTTCCATATGCTAAGAAATTAAGTTAATTTAGTGCAATCCTTTTTGATAAAAATAAATTTACCTGGATTTGTCAGATATTATTTATCAAAGTAAATGGTGCAGCATCTAACCTGCAAATGAAAGCAAAGATATTTTAATATAGTTATTTATAGTTAATATACTATGTAATATTTCTATCTAATAACTTAAAATTTCATAGAAATAGATAAAATAATGTATAATGAATTTAGTAATTTAGATATATCTAAATTTTCACAAAATTAATTCCTTTACTAATTTAATATACAGCACATTCAGGAATTTGAAAAATATCAACATACTTTACTATACTTTACACATACTTTATTTTAAATATTTATGATGGATTCCTAACAATTTTCAAAGTAAAAATTATTCTTTTATTTTGCATTTTGAAAAAAGGAACATTTTTGAAAAAAATATATCTGCAATAACAATAATATGCATATCATATTATTAAAATCAATAAAATGAAACAATTGATTGAATCAAAAGATTATTTTCAAAAACAGCCTCAAGCTAAATTCCAAAACAAGTTATTAATATTTATTATAGATATACTCAAAAGTCATACAGATGTAAGAAAGGTTTTAAAGAATGTTTTCATTCATGAAATAGTTAATTTTTCATTCATAAATATACAAAATAAACCAAATCTACTTTTTAAATAAAAATTTTTAATCCATCAATTTTTTAAATTTTTGATTTTTTTCTATTATTTTTTTACTTTTGCTAATGTGTTTTGATTATTGTTCTTATAAATTCTTATTCTTTAAAATAAAAGATATTTAATTTTACGCTTAATACGTAAGAATGCTTCTTATTGTTGAAAAAACTATTAAGACGAAAGAAATATTTAAATTGCATTTAAAAGAAATTTATTTCATCTAAAAGGTATTTTCTTAAATTTTTATATAGTGTTTAAATAATTTATGTGAGATAATATTTTCAAAAGAAATCTTGGAGAAACGCCCAAGTCGCATTATTTTTAATTTACCGAAATTTTATAACAATCTGAATTTTTAATGTTGGAATTAAAAAAAATATTATTAAATAATCTCTTACAAATAATTTAAAACCAGTAATGACTCATGACACGAAAATATAACTATATGGAAAAAAGAGAAAAATGCTGGGTTTGCACTCGCCCAGTTATAAAAAGGCTAGTAGGCAGCGCATGCGTAGACAGGCTGAAAAATGCTGTTTGGTCTATGACTAGTAATTGTGCCGACGGAACAACATGCGGCGGTATTTCATTTTTTCTTACTGCGCTTGCGTTTGTAGAATTTGGAGGGTTTTCTGGCCTGAAAAAATTGATCATTTATAGTAAATTTATTCATTTTTTTTTTTTTTTTTTTTTTTTTTTGCTCTTTGATCTTTTTGATGCTTGGTTGCGCATTAAAAAAATTTTTTTTGCATCTTTTTAATATAGCTCTCCACATTTTTTAAGTCGACCTTTTTATTTTAATGTTACCATGTTTCTTTATGTAAATATACATTCTTTTAATACGATACGCAGTGAAGAAAAGGCATTTTTGGGTACACCAAAATAATAATTTATAGCCAAACATGGAAGGCTTGAAATTATCTTATGAAATTGTAGCAAACATAAATCGATCCCTTTCTGCGCATGCGTTGCCTACTTATAGTCTTATGCTTGGCCGAGTATAAACCCGGCAAAATATTAAAAGTTAAAAATATTGGGACACATTAGATTCAACAGCCAAAATATCACCCCTGAGCAACAACAAATATCGTTCATCTCACATACGACTCACTGGAGGGGGAGTATTGTAGTAGAAGCTTAATAAGCCAGATAACTTCTCTAGAACGAGTGGTTACTTTTGTCTTGTGGTCATATTATTTGGCTTCGAACCCTGAGGTTGCGAGCTCTATCCTCATCATCATCAATAGCCACAAGTTAAAAACTCATCATCGGGATGCAGAGAAGTATTAATTTTCTTACATGAAGAAACAAACTCATGATTTGTATTTATTTACCACAAATTGATTTTAAAATGAATTACATGAGAATGCTTCACGAATTTGATATCGGGAAATCCGAAGTTTATCCAAAGATCACTTTTAATACCATCGGAATCTTAGAATTTTACATTCTTGATTTTGAACCAGATTCGATAACATACATGTAAATAGAATTTTGCAGATGTATGCCCCCAAAGAAGAAACTTTTGGAATTTCAACTTCGTTTTATTTCATTTTAGGAAGAATAATTTCTATACAGAAGAGAGGCAAGATCAAAAGACTTCTGTTTACATCGATATATAAGAGAAAAATGATGGAAAATTTTCTTTCTGTGATTTTACGATGAGGGGACAGGGATTTATTTTCCATGTGCCGATTTAGACCAAGGAATCTTAATTATCTTTATGGTATGTGCAAATATTAGGATTTTTGATGCTTCGCTGAGGGAGTGTGAAAATTAATAGCTTTCAATTTTCTAGAGAGCGTGTTATAAATAATTAAACAAAAAATGCGAACAGACTCAGTAAATACGATAACATTCGAAGATGAATTTAACATGGACTAATTTAATTAATCAATGAACTAATTTTTTAAATTAGAATTTAATTTAAGTTTTAAAATATCTTTACATCAACCTTTCTAATGATCCGAAATTTCTTCAGTCCATTTTAAAATTACTTTCTAACATAGTTGTCCTTGCTGCTGAAAAAGTTAATAATAAATAAAAGCGAAAAAAGTTTTGCCTTCCCAAATTGTTTTCCAGCAATATTGTTTCTGATGCTGTATAAGTAGCTTGAAGATGACTATAAAGTACGTTTTCTCAGTAAAACTGGATTTCCAGCAATGATATAAGTAATGCTGTAAAAACCATGTAGAGGTCATTGAGGTCATGTGCTCCTTCAACGACTATATTCCAACAAGTGCTTTATATCTTCTGAAAAAGTGAATTACAGTTAAATGTGCTGCATATTTCAGCAGTTATTCTTCTGCAGCAGAAAAGAAAAACTTTTCCCACATAAAATAATTTGCAAGTAATTACAACGGGGAAAGAAACACAGCCAATGTTAAGCTCAAATAAAATGAATAATTTGATTATTCGTCACTATATGATGGTACAACAAGTACATACGAGTGATTTTAAAATGTTTTCAATTTTGTTATAAGCATATTTATACTGTCGCATGACATTCTCAAAACAGACGTTTATATCTATAAAACTATCATAAATATTTGTGAAATCAGTGTTTTATAATGGCGATTGATTGGGAACTATCATCAATAGACAAATTTTATAGATACCACCCTTATTTCTATTAGCAATAAAGAATGAGTATTTGTCTGTTTTTCTGATTCTTTATAGAACTGATCCTTGAACATAAACGCCAAATTTGTCATGGAAATACATTGACAAATGCTATTGTGCACCTCACAACAATTTATTTTATTTTACTTAATTAAACAATCAGTTAGGGAGGTCTTCCCAAAACTTCCTCGCATAAGATGTTATCCCAGAGAAGGACTTGCATGAATTTAGCATTTTTTACTGAATCCATTTGCTATACTTGGTGAGTGTTTTGATGATTAATTCAACACTTCTTCCCCAATTTTTCTTTCTTGTAAAGTTTAATTTAAACCAATTTTTTGGATTGTTCATGCACCTATTTTACTGTGCAATCGTTACTTTTTAAAAAATCGATTTTTTTTCTTTCCAAAAAATGATTCTTAAGATTAAATGTTTCTTCTTTCTTTCTCCAGCTCCAAAATATTTTTCTGCCAGTTAGAAAAATGGAAAAAGGAAGAATAAAAAAACATTTCACAAGCACGCACGCACACACACACACACACACACACACACACACACACACAC
>JAPMOQ010062278.1:775263-787701 GCA_026543055.1 Argiope trifasciata
TATTAGAGAAAAAAAATTAGAATAAAAAATTAGAGAACTTCTCATAATCATTGTTGTAAAAAAGAACTTTTTAACGATACTAGGAAGAAATAAATATTAGAATAAAAAAATTAAAAAACTTTTTATAAGCATTGTTGTAAAGAAGAACTTTTTAACAATACTAGGAAGAAATAATTGTTAGAGAAAAAAAAAATTAATAAAAAATTAGAGAACTTTTTATAAGCATTGTTGTAAAAAAGAACTTTTTAACGATACTAGGAAGAAATAATTATTAATAAACAGTGTTGTAAAGACGCATTTTTCAACGATACAATGAATTAATTCATATCCGTCAAATCGATTTAAATGGTGGTTCATCAATGAATCGGGTTTGGAACCTGGAACCCTAAGCTCTAGAAGCTGAGATCTTATCACTACTAAACTCACGATTATACTGGTCATCGCGGTTATATTAGTTAAAGAAATGTAGTGCAAATATTGTAAGCGCTATTGTAAAGAAACACTTTTTAACGATACTTGACGAAAATAATTAAAGCATTGTTTTCTACTGCTTGAGTTTTGTGCTTTAACACAACACGATTTTTATAAAAATAATGTTCCTTTTTGTGCGCCATATTTCTTTTTAAGGGTCCACGAATTCAATATCTTTGCATGCTATTCAAAATCATTTCTTTAGAAATCGGAGAATAATAAACAAGCAAAATATTTAAGCTTTAATCATTATCTAATGGTGCTTAAAAATCTTGAAGGGTTTTCTAAAATGCATTAACCCTCCATTCTTTGAAACAAAACAAAAAGAAAAAAAAAAAAGGTTTCAACAACTGCAGATATTATCTGTAAAAATGTAGTATCGTAAAGAGAAGAAAAAAAATGGGGATCTCTCACAATGTAACGGATGAATTTACTTTAATCTAATTCATAAATTGCTGATTCTTAAACCACACAAACCGATTTTATGAAAAGAATTGTCGGATTTGCTCCTCGAAAACCTTTTCAGACGACTTTTTTTCGCCTTATTTGAACGTTTTATCATGGCAGCAGTGGCACGAGATCGATTGAAAAGGCGAAAGCGTCCAACTGTCAATCACATCTCTTTTGATACGCCCTCTACTCAAACCACGCCCATTCGATTTCGTTTCGTAGTACAAACCTTGCGATTTCGCTGGCAAACAAAGGGCAACGCTTACAGCCTACGGGGGTGCGAAAAGAAATATTTTACTTATCTATTTCGTTTTTCTATTTTTTTTCTTGTTTTTTTTTGTGTGAAAAGCGTGTTTGCGTTTATACTACTGTTGAATACGAAACCTTATTATAGGAAAAATGTTCCTTTTTTTTTTTTTTCGCTTTCTAGAATTTTCAGATATTTTTCTTCTAGAGTTTTGTAACTTCTACTCAAACTGAACACGTGAATGTAGATCAAAGATGTAGATGTAACAGTTCAAAAAAATTTTCCTATAATCAAATATTTAAATAATTTTTTTAAAGCAATTTCAAACTAAATTTACGAAATCAACTTTCAAGAAGTTTAACTTTTTTATTAAAGGAAAAAGGGGGGGAAAAAAATAAAAATTGTGGGGAAATCAGTAAAGATTATCTGAATTTTTCTTTTGTTTGAAGAGTATGGGAAATGAGAGTTGTTCAATAGGATAAATATTAATTAAAAAGTGGAAAACAAATTAAACAAGAATTTCCTTTTCTTTTTTAATTTGATTTCAATTCTACTTTTCACTTAATAAAAAAAAGACATTTTTTTTCTCCCTTTTCTACTTGGTTTTCAACTTTATACACGATTTAAATAAAAATATTCAAGATAATTTAAAATTCAAGTTACGAAATGTTAAGTAAAGTACAATGTACAAGATAAGTCAGAATTGCATGGGAAATACGATTGTAAATATTTTCTGAAGGAATTAGAATTTCGGATTCCAACTTTCATCTTCTCATGTATTCGTTGATTAATCTTTTTATTTCTATGTACCCGCTGTCAATTTTGGCAGGTTTAGTTACATTAAGTCCTGTTTTAAAACAACACTAGGGCTGTTTTGAGACGGACTTCTTAACCTATTTATGCCTAAGGTTAAAAAATTGGAATTTTTGCATGAAATTTCTATATGTTAGGCAAAAAAAATATAATAAAAATAACATTTATAAGAGGGGTGTTCCAAAAAGGGAACAGTAGGTATAAATGGGTTGATTTGGAACAATGGTCAGATGACGAGGACGACACGTGAGCTGGCAGCCCCCTCTTTACCAGTGGAAAGACTTTTGGTCTGTACGGCTTTCACGTGCACCAGACTCACTAATTCGACTGTTCTTTGGTGGAATCTGTTCTCGAATCTGAAAACCAACCGGTTCCGAAGCCGAGATCTTACCACAAGACCACCAACACCCTATTACCTTTGGCAGAATTTATATTTGATTTTCAGCTTGATTCCATTTTTTTCTAGTATGTGAAATATATAAGGAAAAAGTATTGTAATAAAATATTTGAATTTGAAGAATTTGAATTTTTTACAAAGTTTCTCGTTTTCGACACATGCAAAAAAAAAGTTTGTTTGTCTGTAAAAACAATAACTCAAAAACATTTAGATGTATGAAATTTTGGTATATAGACTATACATCAAATTTGTAGCTTTCTATCAAATTCTGAACGAAATCCCTTTTTAAGAAGTCTTTCTGTTCCAGTTTGAATGCATGCGAGTGCAATAACTAAAGCAACTAAAGTGGAGATTCTTATCAAATTTTTTACCAAATCAGTCAAAAGTTTGACTGTTTGTCTGCCAGTATTTTCTCATGCATGTAAATCTATAAATAAAAATCACTGTAACTTAAATAATTTAAATCGATACGTGATCTTGTGACTACAATTGCAGCTCTATATCAAATTTTGAGTTTAGTCGCCCCCCCCCCCAAAAAAAAGGTACACAAAATATATATTCTATTATTTGTTACTTTTATATTGATCGCAGGTCATTGATCAATCTCTCAAACACCAACTCACAAGCCAAAAAAAGAGTGATAATCATAGAATCAAGCTAAATTCAGTAAAAACGTTAGATACAATTAGATCAATCTTTCGTATCTATTGTTCACCAGTACCCATTTTCTTTGCTATACTATGAAGCAAATCACTCTCATGTATGCTGAAATAACAATTCGAAAGTTCACGTCGCCAACTATATTGCAGAAGTTCCACAATTTCATGCTGGGTATGAGATATAACATAGTTATTAGAGTATACAAAAATATGCCCAAAGTTTCTAATCAGAAAATATTCAAAGTTTAAATCACTAGAGCTTTGTATTTTATAACATTATTATTATTTTATGTATCCCAATTTTATCCGCCGATTTTTGCAACACAAGTTGAAAATCTGTCTTCTAACATAGATTAGAAGATGTAAATATAACAAATTAACTTCTGTTTTATAGATCACAGTCGCCAAGTGGAAGAGTCTCGGGTTCAACGTCAGTATTCCACAGGTTTGAGACCTTATTTCACAGAATATTCGACAGCGTTTCGACCATGGTCTACATTAAATCCATCAGAGTGCAAGAATCTTCCTGTAGAACAGAACTCGTTTTTTTCAATTAGGAGATTCAAAATTCGAGGAAGACAGGAAGACAACTTTAAAACATCTACCCATGTCTTCAAAACTGGATGTTAATTTAATAAAATTAAATTTTCTTGAGTGCACTCTTATTTTTCTTATAAGTGGTGTTATTAATTGAGTAAGTTTGTTTCCAATTTTTTTTCAGGCTCATCTGTGTAAATACCTTGAATGACAATATATATACATATATATATATATGTGTGTGTGTGTGTGTGTGTGTGTGTGTATGTGTGTGTGTGTAATGATTTACCGAAAATGAAGAAGGCTAAATCAATGAGATTAAAAAAATGAATTGTGATCATTGCATAGGAAAAACACATTAACACAACGGTAATTTAAATTGCAACATATGGATTTCGACATGACAAGATTGATATATTAATCAATAAGTATTTCAAAATTCTATTCAAACTCTTCAAAACTCTTCAAAAGTTTTCCTGTTTATTTATTTTTGATAATAAATTGCACCTTTTATTTGTTGCCTATTTCAAATAACTAGTAGTAGCCGCACGCCGTTGTCCGTGACATAACATCTAAGAAGGAAAATTAATTTTATACTTAAGTATAGCCACCATCCGATATGACATGGGCATGTCACGCTATATATATACAGTCGATTCCGGTTAATCGGACCACATCGGGACGTGATCATTTTGGTCCTAATAAGCGGCTGGTCCGATAACACGAACATGCCCTATGTTACAAGACGAGACGTGCAATACGTAACATATTAAAATGTCATTATGACCTTTATTATGCGGCACACGCGTATGGTGAACATACAAACTAGAACTACTGTTGCTTATGAACTTTATTCATTGAAAAATAATTTACAAACAAATTCTTCGAAACGATCTACACGATACTCAGCATGCGAAGCACAATAAAAAAAAGTTCTTATCGAATTCCAGTCAACGTTTGAAGAACTTACTACCGAGCTGCCCGTTCTAAGAAACAAAGGGCTTGCTCACCTCTCGCTGGTTCTTTTCCCTTTCGACTTCCTGCTGTACACAGGCGACTTGTGGCTTCTTTTTCATCTTCCCTGCCACGTTCTTTGGTCCGTTTAAACGGAATTTTGGTTCAAATAAGCGAATAATATTAGGCTTATGTACATAGGATTTGTTTCGGTTCTTTATGATTCGGTCCGAATAAGCGGCTGGTCCGATTATCCGGTGGTCCAATTAACCGGATTCGACTGTATATATATATATATATATATATATATATATATATATATATATATAATCAAAAATAGATAAAGAATTTTATAGCACACATTCAGAAATCTTTGGACTGTTAAAAAGGTAAAAATATGTTATGTCCGTAGACAAATCAATCCACGAAAGATATACAAATCTGTTTTAAAATTTATGTTTGTTTTTTAACTTCTTCTCTGTCTCAAATTCTGTCTTTTTCTGTCAGCAGTCAGGCGATCATTTCAGATTCATTCTGTCTCCGTAATTCAGTTGCAGCACGATTTAAAGAAAAACGGTTATTTCGCTCATCAAAAGATTCTCCTTCCCAAACTGTGGACATTCTTTCTCTGGTGTTCGTTAAACCAACATTTCTTTCAACTTCATTGCCCTTACCGCACAACAAACGAAACTGCTTGGCATTTAATGTGTTCCGACCAAGATTGGACTTCTTTCTTTTGGGCATAATGAGTTTTGAATCAATATTTAATATTAGACATAACCAAAGAAATGTATTGCGTATTCATACCACAGCTCCTGCTATTTGCAATGCTCTGTTCTTTCTATTTGTACATACGCAGTTTGAGGTTTTCGCGCACAAACGAAATAATTAAAGTCTCCAATTATAAAACTCTTTTTTTAAATTTTGATATAATTTAAATGTGCCAGAACCTTCTCTAATAAATGACAAACAAATGGCATAAATATCTCCAATATTCGTTTACTATTTCTCAAATTTTTGTGTTTTAAACAAATAGACGTTTTCAGGAGATTTCATTTTATACTATGTATAGATAATAATTCGGTTTTTAGTTACTGCTCTTACATAATAATTCAGACTCAAAGAATTTTCAAACTCTCTCTCTCTCTCTCTCTCTCTCACACACACACACACACACACACACACACACACACACACACACACAAGAATTGCTTGTTTAAATTTATACTGATTCTGTTATAATATAGTCTAAATAGTTCTAATCTAACTTATGTCGCTCTGTTGTAGTTTTAAAATGATTGTTAAACATAATAAAAAATAAATAAAAATTAAATGCAATAATAAGCCATCTATTTGTGCAAAATCACATACTACAATAAACAAATATGTGTAATTGTGCATTAAATCTGTCATCCGGTTAACACAATACCAGCGGGTGACCGAGCTCCGCTCGGAGAAAACAGGCAACGAAGCTAACTAGAAGATTTAAATTTTCAATTGTGATTTATCAAAACAATACATGCCATAAGAAAATTTGTGAAACCATTGGTGAAAAGATAACCGGTTAAACCTCGGCTTTTCATCGTTCACCAGCGATATCATGTCTTGATGTTCCATTGGAAATCCCCATCTGCACTGGTCTCTTCCATGTTTGCTGACCATGCACGGAGCGCTTGGGTTCCTATCACCACACGGGTTATGGATCATCCATTTCGAGATCAGTTCCGGATCATCTTCTGGAAACTTTATTAGTTCGCCATATTGGCTATAGATGGCAGCACGTTACCGCTTGAAACCTATTAGCCATTATGGCGAACTAATAAAGTTTGAAAATATCCTATCTGTAACTTCGAACTGCTCGACCGTAACGCTTCAAAACCGGCGCCAATCGATTCCTCGTGGCCAAAAACCCCAGACCCCCAAGTTTACCGGAGTTTATTAATTCTGGGACGATTTTCGACTTGGCAACCATTCCTCGTATTATAGTATAAGATAAAGAATTGAATAAACTCTTTCCTACTTAAGATATAAGGTATTTAGTATTCAAATAGTGAAAGTATTTTACCAATCGGTTTATCACAATAAAATATCAAAAAACGGTTATCTTGTAATAAACGTACGAGTTTGCATTGCCTTCTTAAACCATAAGGATCATCACCGAACAGCATTGTAATAGTGTTCTTTGAAAAAAGGAACAACGCCTTAAGATAGAAGTGGTTAGCTTTTCAAAAAAGTTACCCATTCATATACAGAGCTATCGTAAAATTGTGCTTTTGTAGCAACCATATTGAATTAAAGCCTACATTGCGCTGGTCGTAACACTGTATGTCTGCCCTTCTTTATGCTCTTTGTGGATTGACGTTGTCGCATTGCTTTGTACCGTCCCGTTGCACACACACACACACACACACACACACACACACACACACACACACACATTCACTCAGCTCTTTGTGCAATTAATGGAACGCACAGTACGAAAAATGGATTTTTTTTTTCAAACTTGGGAATTGCAAAAGGCAGAGATTTGTCACACTCTCCAGATTGATTTTTCTAACAGTTACAATATTTTTTCTTAGTTATACTTCCCATAAGAAAAATTAATTAAAAAAAGAATTGAATCCATCATGTAGATCACTACGAGCTAAAATCCAAAATTGTAATTTTTGTATCGATTGCAATTTTTACATCGATATCAGTAAAAATGGGACAGTAATATGTACATAGCAGGCCAAATTAAAAAAAAGACTATTTATCCGTGCGGTATATAGCACAGCATACAACTTCTTTTTGTATACAGCCGACCACCCCGTCACCGCTGAATATAGTAGTAAGTCAGGATTTGTTGTAATCGATTGCTGAATAAGTATTGTCCAACCTTACATTGGCCGATCAGTCGAATTTATATACCTTTGGGGCAGAGCATATAACTATGCGAATGCCTGGCAGAGCCCCCATCCCTATCTGCCTATCATCAGTTATATATATATATATATATAACTGATCAGTTATATGTATATATATATATAACTGATCAACGAGTACATCTCTATGCCACCTCCAAACTATCGTCAGGTGTTTTTATTTCTATATTGATCTCACTTTACTATCAATAACTTTGGTTTGGCTCTCATTGGATTCTAACAAGAGCATGGAGATATTTTAGGATGCAGAACAACTCAGTTTGAATCTTACAACTACAGGAAGACAAATGATTCTCTGTGTCTTCCCACCACCTCCAATGTATCTTCCAGTGTTTTTATTTTTAAACCGATATTGCCTCACAATCAATAACCTCAGTTTGACTCTAATCCCCCTATCGCACCTCCACCTAAGTTGCCACACACTCTGATACTCGGGTAGCCCCAACATTAATTCCCACATCCGGTTCTCGAATTTCAGAGGTATCCTTCCAACCATTTCTTGCGGATCATCCCCTTTGGCCTTCAGGCTTAACTCCGACAGGAACAACTCTCCAAAACGAAAGGGTAAAAAAACTTATCCATCACGGCATGCCGGAAAGGACGGTGGCAGGGGGGGGGGGGTAGTGTGGAACAAGCCCAAGAAGCTGCGTGCAAGGGCGCGGTTGTCCGGATCAAGCCACGGGCCACCGATGTCTCATGACGAGGTGTCCACACCCTTCCTCCCACGCAGGGCACGTGCCTCGGACACCGCCTCACCTCAGGTCACTGATCATCGTCATCCGAGCTGAATGTCGGTGAAAATCGCTCGCGAGTGCAGTCACAGTTAAGGAGTGCGGGTAACAGGGCAAAACGATGTGGAAAGACAGTCAAGCGCTTTTTTTGGCACTGAGATCTGGTTCTGAAGTTATGATTATGCAGACGAAATTTTTTTCATTACAAATGGAAAAGTAAACGTTAGTTGATTTATATTATTAAATTGTTTTACTATATAATATTTTTCTAATGCATGTTATTCCAGAATTGAATCCATAACCTTATTGTATGGTGGTCCCACAGAGTAGAGTTACCTTTATTAGAAATTCATAAAGCAATTAGGTTTTAATTCCACTTACAACTCTTGGTTTTAACAACACTCTTCTTCAATAGTTCCCGTATTTCTTCATAAAGAAATTTGAAAATATTATCTTGATCAAGGAATATTATTAAAATTTATAAACTATACGAAGGAAGATTTTTTGTATACTGAAATTTTAAATCTCACTAGATTTTATCTCTTTGCATTTCTAAATTTTTGCATTCATAGACATACAGACAAATAAAGATCAAAGCGATCTAACCGTTACAAGATTTGCACCAAAATTATTATATTGATATAAGATTTTCGCCTAACACAAAGAACTTATCTATAGTTAAAAGTGAAATGCGCCATATTATGGAATTACATGAGACAGTCAAAATTCCTCCAGGATTTTGTATATTTTTTCAAAAATCTCTGATTTTACTGAAAGCTGTCTCAAAATCTTTAATTAGATAATGTGTGCAAAATCTATTAATGTATCCAAAAATTAAAAAAAAAGAATTATAAGAATTCGTGTAATTTCATGTATGGTTTAGTTACTTGGTTTTGAAGAAGTCATAAGTTGGAATATCAACACATACATTAGAAAAAACTTTTCGGAAATCTTCATTTGATCTCGCAATCGCTCTATTTCGAAACAATCGTCAAATTATTAGGGAAGATCGAAGTAAATATGAGATTAGGAGGGTTAAGCTCCAATCTTGCCAGTTTCACATGAAAATTGGCCTTTGACGCAGGATTTATTGAACATAAAGTCAAAGTGCATACAATGAACCCAGAACGAAATAAAATCTTAACTTATTGATCATTTGCAACGACAATAAACTCTCAGTTACTCATGTCAAAACAGTCCACTGTAACTCGTAGCGTGGCCACACAAAATATCCGAAATCTTATGTAAATCGGAAATAGATTTGGCTGTTCTAAACGAATTAATTTTCAAGCTAAGACTGCGTTCTGGTAAATAATCTCATTTAACGGTTCAGTATATATATATTTTTTCTTCTATAACATTGAATTTAAATCTGTGTAGCCCCTTGTTGGCGATTCAGTGATACAAGCATCTCGACATGGGTGCCACAAGGTAAATGTTCCAATCTCTACATCGAGGTCTTCGCAGCATACACACTGAATATTATATTGTGGTGATATCTTAATAAGCCAGTAACAACCCCTGGACATTGATCTTGCAGATATGTTATGCGGCTGTAAATCATAGGGTAGCAGGTTCGATCATTAGCGAAAATGCAATTTCTTCATTGGCGTGGCACTACATGTAACACCCACCACATTGGTGACCTCGGACTATGAACATGTTCGTAGCTCACCATGACATTTAGAGCTACCAAAACACGTTCTTTGCTCGCCTTAACGCTTGGAGCTGCTATAAGTCATCAGACTCATTTGACACAATAGCAGTAACTCACTTCCGCACGCCATAACGCATGGCGCTAAAAAAATCGTTCGTCTCTCAGCTGACTCCCTGATGAGGGAATGTCGTGGTGATATCTTAATAAACCAGTGACAGCCACTGATCAATTTTGTCTTGCGAATGTTTTAAGCGGCTGAAAATTATAAGGCGGCATGTCCGATCCTTGGTGATAGTTCAATCTCTACATTGGCGCGACACCACAATCCAATTCGTCACAATATGGACTATGACATTACTAAATGTGGTTAAATGGAGGATTAATATGATGAAATGTGATCTTGCCGTTGTTAGATGGTCTTATATAAAGGTATACGTGATCATGCAGATTGCAAGCACGCTGGTTTTCACTTACAGCAGGGTACAAAGGTATGAAATTACCAACAGGAGTAACTAAAAAGAAGGTCCAGAAGTCATCTATCAACATCTTCACTTTAAGGCCAACAAATCATTTTAAGTAGAACAAATCCAACTTGCTTATCGAATAGTATATGATCGACAGGGCTGGGACATTTAAAATAGGGGATTGAGTAGCTTCCTGTGTAATGGTTGTTTCAGACTGCAATGGTGGATATAGAAATAGTAAAAGGTGACCTACCTATGATGGTCATCTTACGGGATAGGTTGTATCGAGACCTGCGATGGTCCTTAGGACTCAAATTTGATTCTCAACCATGCTTTTGTGGTGATTCTGTCATTCAGATTCTTCCGTTTTCGCGAATCTTGAAGTAATCATGAATATGAAATACAATAGGATCAACAGTGAAGGTCACTGTACGCAAATGTCGTATCAATGGTTTTTTATGATGTAGCAAAGTTTGATTTGATGTGATATGAAGGCAGCCTTGTGGTAATGTCCTATAATCGTGACTGTAGGATTACTAGTTCAAGTCCATCAAGTTCTACCAGGTGTGTAGTCCTGGACTCTTATGGTTTTTCTCTGAAATAAGTTTTTTATGATTGCTGTGAAGTGACAGTTAAGATAAGTGGGTGGTTTCTATAGTTCAGTTTAGTTTAGCTGTGTTAACGTTCCTTTTTGAAGCAATACTACGGCTATTTTGGGACGGACCTCGTAATTCTGAACCTCGGTCAGATGGTCACCATCTGAGTTGACACCCCTTCTCACAACTTCCACACCACAGCAGCGGGAAGATGTTGGGCTCCCGCCGGATTTAGAATGTACCAGGCCTGTTTATACGACGGTTCTTCGGAGGAATCGGGCGTTGAATTTGCAACCCTATGATTCCGAAGCAAAGACCTTACCACCAGGCCACAGAGGCCTCTATCGTTCAGAATGACGATGTTTGTCATAAATTAGCTAATTGTAACTTTACAACAGAGCATTAACTGAAATAAAGTATACTAAACTTTTAAACATACGTAGCATTTCATAAATCTCAGCTTCATAGCAAGGTATTCCGAAATTTCCAATAAAAATGATGTTACTACGTAGTTTTTTTTAATATCTAAAGATCAACCCTTTCTGTTATGTAAAAGATGTTCTAGGAAAATCTCACAAAGTTTTTCTTTGTTCAAAATAACTTTGGTATACCCATTCGAAGTTCTCTTAAATTTTCCATCATAAACAAATCATCATTAAATCTCATAGACAGGAAATCTATGAAAGAAATCATTAAGATGTTCTAGGAAAATCTCAAAAAGTTTCAATAAGATCAAAATAACCTTGGTATACAAATTCGAAGTTCTCTTAAATTTTCCGCAATAAACAAATCATCATTAAATTATCAAATCTCATAGACATGAAATCTGTGAAAGAAATCATTAAGATATTAAGATGTTCGAAAATCTCAAAAGGTTTCTCCTTTGTTCGAAATAACCTTGGTATACCCATTCAAAGTTCTCTTAAATTTTTCGCCATAAACAAATCATCATTAAATCTCGTAGACGTGAAATCTATGAAAGAAATCATTAAGATGTTAGGGTGTTTTAGGAAAATCTCAAAAAGTGCTTAAATTAACCTTGGTATACTCATTCGAAGTTCTCTTAAATTTTCCATCATAAACAAATCACCATTAAATTATTAAATCCCATAGACCTGAAATCTACGAAAGAAATCATTAAATCCCATAGACGTGAAACAGATCGCTTTCCGGGAATATTTTTGCTGTTCCGCGCCCTTAACCTCCGCCGGAATCCGATTAGGGCCGTCGTCCGCGCGTCGCTTGCTGGGCTGCGCGTTCCCGGAAAGAACACGCATAGCATCCGCGGTTCTGGATCAGTGGCCCGCTGCACCCCAAATAGAAGAGCGTCCATTTGCATGGGAGTAGGAAGATATTCACCTGCTACGACATCACGACGCATAAAATAAACAAACCGGATTTCTCTCGCGTATTTTATTTTTCGCAGTCGACTTTGAAAGATTTTCTTTTAAAGTTAACGGTTAGCTTATTCAGATAACACGGTACAAATAAATATTTTTTGCGTATTATTTTCTCATACAAGTAGTACAGAATAAGTA
>JAPMOQ010062278.1:807106-841332 GCA_026543055.1 Argiope trifasciata
TTTTTTTTCAAACTTTATCCTATGTCTTAATTTTTTTTCTGTATAGAAATAGGAGATATAGAGATGTCAGAAGAATATGTTGGTGCTAACAGACTTTATGGTAATGGTGTGTTTTTTATGGTAAATTCTAAATTTGATGTTATTCGCAGAAATATTTTAAAAAAAACTTCATTTATTATAAATGGTTATAGCCTTCTTGTCAGCAGTGATCATAAGACAAAATGTGAGAGCTATAAAAAAAGTATACAGTTTTTTGGGTATATTTGATTTCGCTTGATCCTACAGAGTCCATATTTACGGTAATTGTAATGTGATCATACAGAAATACTTTATCAAATAGAATCCACATTTACAGTAATCCGCATACACAGCATAGCATGAGTATATAATTTATTCCAGGATCCAATGTAATTCAAAATTTACAATTTAGAAACAATATGTAAAACAAATAAATTTTAATGCAATTTAAAATTTACTATTTAGCTACCGATTCATTCAAAAATGTTTTACACACTCACACACACACGCAAGCACGTACACACCATGTGTGAACATCAAGTTACTTAGATTTTGGTTTTTTGAAGTCTCAAAATGCAGGGGCAGAAAATAAAGGGCATGGGTCGTAAGAAATTATCGCCGGTATAAACACAAAAAAGAAATTGGGAATCAAAGCGAAACAGGGAGGAGTGGTATTAAAAGTGTATATTGTCATATAATTTTTAAGAAAATTCCAGTTTTTCTTAAGTGGCGAAAAAACTTGGGAGGTCAAACTATTTTAAGATGGAGGGAACATTTTTCTTTGAAAGTTGGTGATTTCCCATGGTAGATCCAAATCAATTTAAATCAAATTTTTGCAAAGAATCTATTTTTGGGAAAAAGTCTGAGAGCTCAAACAACTTAAAGCCCAATTTAAAAAGAAAAAAATATCGGCGTATCCGTAATCTGATAATCGCTTGATTGCTTCAAACCGATGTCTTTCACGAAAAAAACTCTGGCCACTTAACAATTTTTTAAACACCAATTGATTTTGTGATGGTCAATCATTGTTTTTCTAAATGTTGGGGATTGCGAAATATAAGTCATGAGTATGTTCTCACATGATAACAACAACAAAAAAATGCAATATTATTTCCCCCCCCCCCCTTTACATTAGTTCTAGGTTTTTGTGCAAGAAAGGAAATCGAATTGGAGACGTCAACGGGACGTAAAATCAATTTTTGAAAAAACATTTTTAGTCTGCTTTGCAAATAAACAATTCAATAAATAAAATGTGAGAACCAGAGCTAAAATATTTTCATATCCTATCGCAATTCAAACCCAAAATCGATAATATATCGTCCTGTTGTAGGGTCCCGAGAACGATTTGCTAAGAAAGTTCTTTATCGCGTTATTCATAACAGTTGCACTAGTTATAAACAGTGATAAAATTTTTTTGAATAACAATGGAAAAGGCAATATTATGTATCTTAAATATTATTTTGATTCATGGGTTTACCAATTATAAACAGTTATAACTTCCTTCTAAATAACAATAAGGAGAAGCAATTGTTTTTACCCAAAGATAGTCATTTCTTTTATCATTTCTTTTTTATTTGGTCATTCACTTTTTAAATTTTTTTATACCATTCCACCCAAATTCGGTCTTCATACTAAACACGAAATTGCAATTTCGTATTGAACACCAAATTCTGATTGAAGGTTTTACAAGGAACAATGAACAAAAATATTTTAAGTTCCATTTCTTGATATATATATATATTTCTGATTCAAATTAAAAGAAAGAAAAAAGGATAAAAAATAGTTAATTGGTTGCAAATTGTAAAACACGATAGATCTGCCTAATTCTATGATTCAGTTTTGGTTAGGTGCTTTTGGTCATTTACAATTGAATGCTCTCAAAAACCTACCACGAAAATTTAGTGTTTATATCTAACATCAAATTACCATTTCCATATTGAACACCAAATTCCCATTAATGTTTTTTTTTCTGAAAAAGATTTTTATTTCATCACATATTTGTTTCAGATACAACCTGCTAAATGCAAACAAGTAAATATTTTTGTATAATTACTTTTAACTTGAGTGGAATAACTCTTGTTATAGCTGTTATTCTAAAAGCTAATTTCTTTTATATATTTGTGATACCTATTTATCAGGAAGAAAAAAATATATGTTATACTCTTTATATAATAAATATATGTCTCTCAATATATGGAGTCGAATCATTATCTTGAATATATACTTCATGCTTTTTAATGAAATATCGGCATGCTTATTTTCTTACTGAATTTTTATATTTATACTTCGGATTACACCAATAGTAAATATCAGGAAAAAAATCAAATGGTTAACCAATAACAAATCGAAGAACACATGAGCCACCCCTCAATTTTTTATTCTGATGGAATAAGATACTAATGCTTTTTTTAGCGTTACCAATTTCTCCATCCCTGATAAAGTATCTATGCCAATAGCAGCCATCAAGTAAAAAAAAAAAATATCCCTCGACTTTTTGACATACCGCCGACATGACATCCGAAGAGAAGCGAAGTGAAGCAAGGACATCCCCCTCCCTTTCACTCTCTTGGATTTCCGGTTCCGGTGACGGGATATATACGTCGTTCTGCATGCCTGGCGATTACTGGAGCCGGGACCAAGGGCCCGGGTTCACATGAGGGGGATATGAAGTCGACGTCATGTATCCTCTCTCTCACAAACTGGATGCTGGCCAAGGATACAGCCATAGAACGATTATCAGAAATGGATACGATATTTTGATATGAAGGACCAATGATGGGTGTTTCACTTTATCGTGAATAAAGTATCGATAGACAAGTATCGTAATCGACAAGAATATCGGCTTCTAGATTTCCTTGAATCTTTACTCTGTTGTTGTTGTTACTTATGGGGCTTGACAAGCCCGCTGACAGAAAGCTGTCAATGATTTAAGCTTTAATTAGCGTCCCTTGTTTTTTCAGTAGTGCCTCTAAGGCCAAGAGTACTTGACTACTTCATGCTTCACATTTGTTTGTACAATTCCTTTTTCAGGGGGCAAATTCACATTACTCACAGATAGAACACAGAATAAAAACCATACCCGAACTGTGACTCGAACCTGGGATGTCCAGATTACGGGGAAGACACGCTACCCCTATACCAGACGTCAGTCTGCATAAATCTTTCTCTCTAAACTAGTCGCCTGCAGTAACGTTTCTTACCAGCTGTTTGGTAAAGAATATTAGTCATTTTTAAACTTTAAAGAAAACGTTTAGATTTTTTTTACTTCTGGAACTTGACAAGCCCGCTGACCGAAAGATGTCAACGATTTAAGCCTTAATTAGCATTCCTTGTTTTTTCAGTTGTGCCAACTAGGGTCAAGACAACGATTTAGCTACTTCATGCTTCACATTCGCTTGCATAACTCCTTTTTACAGGGCTGCACATTCACATCACAGATAGAACACAGAATAAAAACCATGCCCGAACCGTGACTTGAACCTGGGATGTCCAGATTACGGAGAAGACAAGCGACACCTATGCCAGTACGCCGGCCAATGTTTATTCTACAGACCTGCAAAAATCTTTCTTTCTAAACTAGTCACCAGCAGTGATTAGCTATTTGGCTGGGAATATTTAATCTTTAAAGAAAACGCTTAGATGTACTTCATGCCCATGAGGCTACTACTTAAATCTGGAAGGAAAATAAAAGCTTGAAAATGTAAGCAATTTTATGTTTTATAATTTTATATAAGTGCGTAGTGGGAGACCAGGGGAGTTTTGAAGATGTCCAAGAACATCACTATCGATGTTCTCAGTGATCATTATCAATTTTAAAAGATAAATTCAGTGCAAGGATAATAGGAATTAAGTAGATAAAAAATTATCAGAAGATATAGGGTCGTACGTAGTTTTTTAAGGATAGTAGATAAAAAAAAGTAAAAGAGTTTGCAAACTGGAGTTTATAAAATAAATTAGAGTTTGCAAACTGGGTGTCTGATGCCACTCAGGAAATTGCACACTTTTATGTTAGAGTTTTATTCTCAGATGTAGCCTGTTTTACGAAAGAAGGTGTCCTCAACACGCACAATATGAATATTTGATTTTAAAATAATTCCCAAATCACAATTTCGTCAAACGTTCAACACAAGTTTGATATTCAAACCTGGGAAGCGTCATCTATGGGGAATGTATCTTCTGTCTGAACGCATCAGGTACACAAAGTACCTTGTTTTCTTAAGGCACGTTCCTCCTGCAGGGAACACCGACAATTGCACGCCAGAGCATTTGGTTCATGCATGATATTACACCAGCACATTTTAGTTGCATTCTTGAAATCTAACTTGTTGCTTGCGAATGAAGATTAATGACCATCAATTCTGCAATGCTCATTAATGAATACTTGCTCGCTGCTTTTATTTTTCTCGAAAGCATGAAACATTTACATACGAGATGGCTTCTTCTCATTGTCTTGGTCCTAATGCTCGCATTCATATGCAGACATTATCTTTTCGACATTTGTTTTAGCTATTTTTAGTGAATAAACGTTATTTGCAACCCTATTATTTTCTGGTAAATTTTTCCCCTACTTAACACTTATTATCTTTGCTCAGAATTTATTTTTTAAATTTGACAATGATCTCTGCGAACATCGGTACTGATGATACAGCAATGTTTTTTGGTTGCAATTTTAGTTTTTGTTGAATAGCTTTTAAACTCTCTAGTTCTCACACAACGCACTTATATGAAATTATAAAACTTAAAATTACTTACATTTTCAAGCTTTTATATTCATTCCAGATTTAATATTTTTCCCAAGTATGGGTTCTAATCTACTTTTTCATTTTCGGTAATGTACGATACCCTGAATCATTCGAATGTAACCAATATGAAAAATAAACTTTTTAGAATATGGTTTCACTTAAGAAAATTCGTTGTTGAAACACCATTTGCTATTTATTATTAATTTTTTTATATTTTTTATTAATTTTTTATATATATATTATATATTTTTTTATTAATTTTTTATATAGATATTATATATATGTTTATTAATTTTTTATATTTTTTTATTAATTTTTTTATATATTTTTTATTTATTTTTTACTGTTTCTAGAAGTCATCAGACTCCCCATATCTTTGCGATTTTCAACTACTAAACGTCATTTGGGACTCTATATTGTGTGATCACTCTTTATTCTCTCGATACCTGCTACCCCCCCCCCGTTAGAATGTTTGGGTGAATTTTTCAACACCAGTACATATATAATAATGATAATAAGAATATTATTTTTTTATAAACTCTTATTTTCAGTTTTTCTAGTTGGTAAAAACTTTTTGGAGCTGGCAAGATTTTGAGATGAGAAAAAAAGCCATTACTTAAAAAAAATTAACGATACATTTTTTTTTTGGCCTAAAATAGTTTTGGGGCCTTACTGAGTATGCTATTGGGAGAAAAAAAACAAGAGTATAGCTTTCTAAAAATCAACACATACGTAATCTGATAGTCACGTGATTGTTTCAAACCGATTTCAATTTGTTAACGATTTAAAATAATTAAGACAAATAATGATTTAAGAAATAACATTGTTCTCAGACGATAACATGAAATTTTAGATGTCAAATTTCAATTTTCTTCTTAATTTTTTAAAAAAAAAGATTCTTTGTGTATATTATATTGCTTTCAAAATTAATTTCTTTCCCACATTTCCAATGCTGCATGAATATTGTTAGATCTTGAATTTTAGAACATCAACAAAGTTTTTAAAAGCTATCATGATATTTTAAGAGAATCTTTCAACGTAATTTAAAATTTTCTTTCACTTACACACAGACTAGAAATTTAGCATGTTTATCTTTAAAACTCTTTCATAAACAAGAGATTTCAAGAGTTTAAAATGTAAACAACTCTTTTAAGTTTATTCTATAAACATCAGGACCATATATGACATCAAAGCGGAATAACTTAAAAATACTACTAAAACATGACAGTCTTAAGGTTTGATTCATCGCTTCATATTTAAAAGAACTTAACAATTTTAAATAACATCCTAACGTCTAAACTCCGCACAAAAATTCAACTTTTCTCGGAAAATTTTGCGTTACTACAAGTAATACTCTTTCATGCAGAAACGAAATAAATAAATAAATAGATATCCAGGCGTGTTTAACCAGAATTATATAGCAGAAGCAGCCAGGTTTTCCATCGCGACTGAAAATTCAAATAAAGTATTTTTTTTTACATCTTCCAGGATGCTACATAATATTTACATATCGCCTTTTGAAAACTGCTTTCCTTGTAGAAGATATGTTTACACTACAGACAGATTCGGCGTTAAAATAGCAACCGATATTTCATTTATAACATTACACCCCCACCCTATACCCTAACGTTGACTCCGGTATGTACATAACATAGCAAAAGCAAACGATGAAAAATGTAAAAGGGGTGTAAGAGGGGTGGTGGATTGGAATAAAGTTCCCGTTTGCTCAAGTTACAGATGATTACTGTGTATGCATTTGCTTAGAGATACATTCAATTTACGATTCGCAATTAAATAGCAGCACACACACACACACGCAGAAAAAAAATGCAACGAATTCGAACGAATTAAATTCTATTCCAAACGATGTGTTTCTCGAGCAATCTTTTGATTTCTGTTCTATATACTTTGCGAATCATATTCCTTTTGAAAACTGCCGAAGTTTAAAGCTAATTATTAAAAAAAAGAACAATTTTAAACGTTCGCCGCTTGGAGGAACGTCATTTGTTTTAGTGTTTCATCACGCGCGATTGCGACAAAAGGGAGGGGGGGGGTAAGAAGTTGCGTCAACGTCGTCAAGCAATTAAATGGATTAAGTCATTTATTTCAATTAATTCAATAAAAAAATAATGCGCATTCCTAGTAATTCGTTGATAGGTTATTGATGAAAAAAATAATAATAATTTGATGCCTTTGATGTTTTTTACTCATTGTCTTTTGAAGAGGCGGTTTTCTTTTGGCATTTAATTTGGAGCTGCTTTATTTGTTCCTGACGAGTCTTACGCTTCTTCTTCTTATTATTATTCTTCATTCGCGATGTTATTTCTTCTTCTTTTTTTTCCAGAAAATTTTTAGAAGCACCCTTAGGAAAACCTTCTTTTATCTCCCATTGTTTTAATCTTTTTGCGTCGCACTTAAAAATACCTAGATGTCAATTGAAAAATCAATCGCTCGAGTTGCTTGTTCGTTTTTTGAGCATTAGTTGTAAATACAAGAGTTGGAACAGCTGGATTTTTTCGCAATTAGAAAAAAGGGCCTCTCTTCAAGTGCCTTTTTATAATAAAATTTTGATGATTAAATTGGTACTTGACGTACAGCAAGTGTTATTTGAAGATCTAGTTAAAGTCGAAGAAAACTTTGATCTTCATCATAATTTGCAGTGTCCGAGAAAACTTTTGTTATTTCCGAGCTAATGACTTATCAGATCTCAACAATATTGTTTTTGTATTCAGGAGAAAAACAACAAAAACAAATGACTCTACATAAATTTTTCTTCCTAATTGATTAAGTTTTCATTAGTTGCTGCAACATCCTATTTCGAATATGTCATTTTGATTAAGCCATGATACCGTCTGTTTATAGTAATTTACACCTTCAGTTAATTTTTAATCATTTTTACATAATGAGAAAGTTAGAATAAACCCTGAAATCTAAACTTCTGCACCACACCAATGATTCTTCAATTAAATTCAAACCTTATGCTCTTTTAACACGTTCACTGCCACTACCCTCACCTTATATCAAGACCATCAATCTAATTAAATGATTCCTTCTATGCTATCTTTTAACTGTTGTAGAGAAGGTGTGATATAATAACATAGATGGTTTGGTACCATTATATATTATTTGTAACGCACAGTCGTGTTTGCGGCAGTCAATGTATTAATGACCTATTATCTCATTTGCCAACCTTCCTATATGTATTCAACAGAATTAAAATCAATGAAAAGATAATAATTCTGGTACTATTTTTTAAACACATAATTTTCTAATATCTGTATATCGAAAGGCCTCTCAGATAGTGGGATAAGATGCTTTTGGTATGATGGTTGGTTCTCACTTTACAAATGGAAAAAAAAGTTGTGACATAGGGTCCAGCCACCATTCCATTAGTGAAATGTACTTCCCTATAAGAGGGGTTGTTTCGTAAAAGGTGATGCCCATTAAAATTTAGCTAAAGCCCATCTCATTGCTGGCAAATTATTGTCATTTAATTTACCCCGGATGCTTCAGCTGGGTGGAGTTAACTCCACTGCTGTTATTTTCTAATGCCTTCCACAGGAGACATCTCAGATATAGAAGTGAAAAGCTTCCGATATGTTACCGGCTCTGACTTCTTCAGTTCTTTTTTGCACGGTAAGGTCGAATTATTTTCACTTTAATAACAAAGTGTAACTCTATTGGAGAGGTTAGACCTTGAGCCGTGAAGGTCATTCAGTTATCTCAGATATTTATGCAGGGGGGTGCTATAATGTGGGTGGTTATATTTTAATATTTTCAGAAAGGAAGAAATACTACACCATTCCATTAACGAAACACACTGACTTTTAAAAAGAATCGAGTTGTAGTCATTGATGATCCATCGGACTCTATTATAAGTTCTCGCCGATGCTACTGCAATGTTGATCGAGAAAGAAACCTCTCTTTGAAGGTCAAGGTAGGATAGGAGTGATTTCTTTGTGAAGAATTTCAGATAATTTTTCTATCTAATTCAGATTAAAGATTTATAAAGACTTATAAAGATATTAAATATATAAATATATTAAAGACTTATAAAGATTTTACATAGCAGTTTGAAAGTCTATTTCACCCTTAGCAAGAAAGAGAAAAAGGAGTGTAGGTGGGAGGAAAATGCTCAAATGAATTTATTTATTTAGGTAGGGTGCATTTATAGTGCCTCAGTAATAACATATTGACTAGGATCATTAGCGTTGTATAGTTTTGTTACATATTAACAAGTAGGTCATATGTACGTTTGTTACTTATTGACTAGTAGGTCATATGTAAGTTTGTTACATGTTGACTAGTAGGTCATATGTAAGTTTGTTACATGTTGACTAGTCCAGTTTGTTGTATGTTGACTAGTCTAGTTTGTTACGTATTGACTAGTAAATCATATGAGAGTTTGTACATATTGACTAGTAAGTCATGTTTAAGATCCCATGACTAACACTTTTGGAGCAAGAATTTTCTAAGGAGTGAAACGCAGCATGATTCCAAGAATAATATGTTTACTCTGCTGCTAAATATAAACATTTACTCCAATCATCTTTCCCCTCGCCTCATTTTTGACGAAATAAGCTGCATACTTCGATAAACTCTATACTTTTGAAGAAATATACACTACGATTGGTATACGAGAAAGTAAACAACCAGTGCCTTTAATTTGGTAAGAAGAAGAAAAAAAATCAGAATCTAATAATTCTAGCGAAAATCATTGTTTTTCTTTCATTTCTGTAACTGTTGATTTTTCTTCCTTTACTTATGTTTGGATAATCAGATCTTAATTTATTTTCTTTTGCAAATGATTCTGTATTCAGTCCAACATGGAAGATATTCAGCAGTCACAGAGTGGTACTGAAGTTGGATAGTCTTCATTTGCTGTGGTTGCCAATCTAATCGTTTTCATTTGCTAGGGAGGGTACAGGAATCGACCTAGGGGGTATACGACGGAAAGACACGGGGATCATTAGCGTTATGAGGAAGCAAATAGAAAAGAAAAAGGAAAGGGGTGGCCCAGCAAATGTGAAACCAAAGCGAGAATATTGGAATATCATTGATGGGGGTGGGGTACGTCATTAGCTTCCACAACCCATTAAGGCCCCTTTAAAAACCAACCCCCACTTCAAAATAAGGGGATCCGGCAGGGGGTAGAAAACGGTTAAAGACTTTATAAACCAATTACTGAGAAGATCCCCCCTCCTATTTTAGGAGTATATCTTTCATTTCCTAATTTCGGTAAGTATCTCCATTGAAAAGAGAAAATCGTTGAAGCTTCTTTGGCTTCTCAAATAAATTTCATTTTAAGTAAAGTATTTATTTCTTATGAGTAGGAAATGTCAGATGTTTTCATTCTGTGCAAAAAGAGTAATGAATTGATTCGATAACAAATGCCAGTCATAAAGATTATATCGAGGAATGTTTTTTTTCTTTTCTGAAATTTTATATCGTAGAATTTTTTTTTTCTTCCACATACGCATCTATAGCAAAGACGAAGAAGAACGTTTGTTTGTCTTTGAGTCTGTGCTTCTTTAACTCTAGAATTGCAAAAACCGTCATTTTGATGGTTTGTAAAATAAAACCGTCAAAATGATGGTAAAAGTGAATATGAATGTCTTGTTCTTATATTTCGTTAAAAGTCGTCATAAAGTTCTAGAACAATCCAGAAATTATATCCACAATTTATAAGCCTTTTACTATCATTTTGACAGTTTTAATTTGAATAAACAAAACCATGACTAATGGTTTTATTTTCCGTGATCGGTAAAGAAATGATATTCTAACATTTTTAAAGCTTAAAAAGTAAGTCAAACATATCTAAATATTCTCCATAACTGTATTTGGGGACATAAGATTTCATATCATTTCTTTTCTCGTAGTTTTAGTGTTTCAAAATTCGAGCTGAAGTGAGATTCATTGAAGAGAATTTATACAAAATTGGTTTATTTTATGCTGGTTATTGCAAGTTCAATGCTTAAAATTATATCATTCATCTTATACAATGAACTATCAATAAGTAGAACATATAATGTTGCATAAGCCAATAATAACAATAAATGACAGTTTGAAACAGAAACGTAAGTAGTATCAATTTATCACTTTTCGACACAGTTACCATTTAGTCTTAGAGCTGCATTGATTTGAAAATCCCGGTCTCATAAAGTGCCATCTGCCATATGAGGTCATCGCCAAAACTCTCATTGCCAAAGGACATCTTTATGAATCCAAATAAATGGAAATTTGTGGGTGCCAAGTCCGGACTGTATTCTAGATGAGTCATACACCACTTTAAATCAAAACTGCAAGGACTTAGTTACATGCAACTGTGTCATCTTGAAAATGCAAATACATCAATATGCAGTTTTGTTTCTAAAATTGTAATTATATGTCAAGTACTAATTTCATTCAGCGAGAAAAAAAAATTAAAATACATACTCGATTTTCTTACCTGTACTACGAGACACAGAATAATTAAATGAAGAAATTAGGAAATAAAAAGCTGAGTACTCCTAGTGTTCATTGCCTTCCCAATGGATAATTTTAATGCGGGGGAGATGTAACAACTTTATAAGGCAAAAATTTCATGGGGATTTCACCCTTTGTTTTTTTAACTAATTAACTTTTTGACGTAAATGTTAATGCCCGCATTATTCTTTTAAAACTTTTTGCGTTTATTTATGCAAAAATTTACACTGATGAAAATATTAAACATATTTTTATCGAGATAAAAACGTCGTTTCAAATGGATTTTTAAGAATATATTTTTAAATACAAAAATGGATGGCTTGTAAAATAGAAACATTGAGAAGTTAAAATTTTAAATTTTAAGCTAAAAGATTTTTTTTAAAGATTTTCAGATAGAAGTTTATGTAGTAATCGTAAAAGGGGGTGGAACACGTGAAGGTGAAAATATAATTACAATTGTTTTATCGTAAAGTCAATTTCATTAATTTTTTAAAGTATAAATGGAAAACAGTATTGTAAAAAATCATAAAATAGAAATCGTAATGTAAAAAATAGTAGTAGTATTTCATTAAAAAAGTAAAATTTAACAACAGCAAAAAAAAAAAAAGTTAGCGTATTTTGCTTAAACCTATGTTTAAAACAATGCATCTAGATGTCAATTTTTACTTTTAAAAGGATATGACAAAATAATTCGAACAAGCCCTTAATACAGATTGAATATTGTTTTAAAATTACATTAAAAAATGAGTTTTTATTCATAAAGATTATTTCCCCCCCCCCCCTCTTTTTTCTATTCGTAAGGAACCTATATACATGCATATAGAAAACATTGTTCACTTTAAAGTTATTTCCGAATTTTAAATGCACACGTTTAGACAAAAAAGTTACAATAGCATCTTGAAAAAAATCTCAAATTAAAGCCCCAAAATAAAATGTTTTGAATTTAATAAAACCGATCCCAAATCTGCAAAGCGATTTTCAAGCCCACATCAAGAAACGAGTTTTGTTCATAATATTTCCCAAAACCCAAAGAAGTGAACAGAACAATCAAAAACTAAATAATAATAATGATAAGAAAAACATGGACAAAATATGAAAGAAAACAACAAGAATTTATTTGTTTCCCAAGAAACGCAAACAGATGTCATATCCTGCTTGCGTTTCTTCGCTTTATAAGAACTCAGTGACAGGCCCTTGTTTACATTTTTGAGAAACTGTTTGTTTAAAATTTCACGTCTACAAACATCTGTCGATATTTATCTTCGGTCGTTTTTAAATGTGACACAGTGGTTGGTTAACGCGCTCTCTTGTTTTTATGCGCTCATTAAACAATGGTTTAAAGAGAATGCCTGACGCAGACGATATTTTAATTTCGTGGAACATTTGGTACAGGCGCGCAAATATTTGCTTTGATGTAAGACTAGTTATATTTTTATGAGGCGAGAGAAATATTGTTTGTTATTTTGCTAAAGATGTTTGTATTTGTGTTTACTATTTTAGTAAACTGATTTGGTTTTAAAGTGTACGGTAAGCAATCTGATAAACTTCGTGTGGGTTTTAAGTAAAATATATTTTTGAAAAAAAGTGTTTTAATCTAGAATAAGGTTGCGTTTAGAATGGTTTTCAAATTTACTTTCTTAATTTTTATATCATAAAATTTGTTGAAATAATTATTCATCATACGCAACATTTATTGCATTAAGTTAAACAAATCCAACTTATATATAATGTGAGTAGTGGGTATTTCAAGCATTTTTAATTCATATTTTATTTCTGGTTCTCCGGAATTTTCTAAAGATTTAATTTTAAATTAAATTGTCTAAGTTATGATTAAATATAAATAAAAATCGCAAGTCTTTTTTATTTCTCCATTTTTGAATTGTTTTTGTTAGTTAAATACTTTCTAATCACATATTCTTAAAAATAATTTTTTTGAATAATTTCTTTTAGTTATCTTAAGATTTTTAAATTCTTAAGATATTTTCTTTATTTTCTTTACTATCTAATAAGATGACAACTTCTATTTTGGGAATATTTTCTTATTTTAATTCATATGAAATTCCATTGAATACTTATTTATATTTTCGAAATAATTTTACATTCAATTAGAATCTTTATAAATGATTTTTTTTTTGCTTATAACTATCAAAATTCGATTATTCGATGCACGTATGGCACTTGGACAAAGCAGTTTAGCGGTTAATATATTCGCAAAGAGGCAAGTTGATATGCATCGAATTCAACCAAAAATATTTCAAATATAGGAACATGCATTTTGCATTTCATGTACGTACATGATTATGCATTTTATAAAATACAGTTTTTATTGTAGGTTTATTCCAAATTGATGTACAATTTTTTACTCACTAAAAAACTTATTTACTCATTGAACTTATTATTTTTAAGAATGTTAAACATTTTCAAATTAAACTTTTTATTACTTTATTTATTGCAGTCACTTGCTACTTAAAAACTGATTATTGGATTACTCCTTACTAGCCGTCTTTGGCTAAAGGAGGAACCACCTTTGGCTAGTAAATAAGTAAACTCAAGGAACCCCTCAAATCATCGGAGGACAAATAGAGAGTCAAAGATGAAAAGCTTCTGGTATGGTGGTTGGTTCTCGCTCCCTGGTAGGTTCAGAAATAGTGGAGGTCGGCTGCCTCCCATACATGACGGACGTATCACCCACTGCCGGTGATGGCTTTTAGGACTCAACCATAGTCTCACTAGTGTTAGTGTCAAGGCAGATCGGTCATTCAAAATTTCCGTGTGTCTTTGCTTATGGCAGCCGTCTTCGGTGACCAACTAGTTCACCGCGATTAAAGTCTCTACAATTTTCAATTAAATATTTAATGCTCTATGGTCTTCTTCAGAAAAATATATTTGAGTTTCAAAATACCTCACACAAATTTTAATTTGAAACTTAATACCTCAATCAAATTTTGATTTGAAATTTATATACCTCATACCATTATACACAATTCTGCTCATTGTATGAAAAACTACTTATTTTCCTTCGTTTTCCCCAAAATTTGAACTTTAAATCGTAATTGCACGTTACACTTATATTGCACTTACATAAATTCATACATTCTATAATTTGAATCTGAAGAATTATTCTTTCTCTTAATATAAAAACTATTTTAGTGAAATCAACAATATTTTTTAAAATATGAATTCAGAAAACAGAATTCTTCCATATAGATCTATTATATTTCTTAAAAAAAATAATTAACAATATTTCAGAGGTTTATTCAATTAAACGTTCTCTGATTCAGTATCAAATTTAGTTTATTATAGTCAGGAAGCATTTGCAATTGATAATACATTTTATTCATCCAATTATATTGCAGAAACATCAATATCTTTAAAAAAATTAACATGCTTAAAAAAATTTCTTCAGTGCTTAATTGTGAAGCTAAATTCGTTGTAGTGAATACAACACGATTTCAGAAAGTTTATCAAGATTAAGCTAAAAAACAGAAACAGAATCATTACGGAAATATGCCATGCCTTTCTGGTCTTTATCTTAAAAAATAGAAGAAAAGTCCAGAATGAAATATTTGCTGCAAAATGAAACAACATAAATATGCTGATACAAATCTGTAATGTTGCTTCTCAGCACTGTTAGTTCTACCACCGTAAAAACCGATTTACAATCACTTGTATTGGATGTTGCTCGTGTGCCGAGTCCTGCTGTCTATTGAGAGAGCAGCATCGTTGTGTGTGGAGTAGCCAATCATGTGACAGTTAGTCGGCAGTAGGACACAGCTAGAGCGAGGAGACAGTGGAGAATTTCAACCATTTGAAGAGAAATATTTGGTGTAGAGAGAAACTCTGAAGATTCCCTCTCCTGCTGAATCCAATTTGGTGCTTTTGTGTGCTGTGGTCGTTGTTACTACCGAATTACTACTTGCGGGTTATTATCGGCTGTAATGCTCTTCTGTATGTTCGTCTCGGCTGTACATATTTCCATCTTTATATTAATGTCTTCTTGTTAAATAAACGTCATTGTTATTTTCTGAGGCCTACTGATTGTGATTGTTTTCACACCATATACACACTACAAGCTAACTCGGTGATTTTACAGATTTAGTACTAGTGGAATCTGTAACAATATTATCATGGAATAATAATATATAAAACATGATTCGTTTAAAATATATTGAATTAATTAAAAATTGAAAATTATTAATTACAAATATTGATAAAAAATCTTAACTAAAATTAAATTGAATCATAGAAAAGAGCACCCTATTGAATTTTAAGATTCAAAAGCTATTGTAGTTTGATAATTTCGAAAGTTATGGATGTAACTTCAAAGTTGTGAAGGATTATTAAAATAAGATAGCATATTGATTGAGAAAAAAATGAAATGCATGATGGTTTAATTAATCGTTTATACAATTAACTCTTCTTTCATTTCAAAGAGTCCTGTTGGTGTGCCGTCAACAGGTAATTAATTACAGAACTATTGTCTTTATCTTAAAACGTTTTTTATTTCTTTTTTGTGTATAATTAGTATATTTACAAATAGACAAACGGTAAGACTGCTTTTCTAAATATCTTCATTTACTTTCACATTATAAATACTTTCAGTGGTAAACCCAAGAAACCCCACAGGTCAAATTATTACACTGATTTCACAATTTATTTCATGTAAAAGATCTTGAGCCACGATGCATCTTCACTGGTAGTCTACCTCCTATGAACTTTCAGTTTCAGGAGCGATTGAAAAATCAAAATCAAAAGATTAAAATAGTCTTGAAAATAATGGAGTAGACTTGCTGAAAGTTTATAAGACTTAGGGAAAAATAAATGCTGGCTTGCATTATCACAAGTACAGTGAAAACTTTTGAACGCCTGTAAACCTGACATGCGCATGCGTTTTTGCATTTGAACTGTATGAAACATATTCCATCTCAGTCAACCTTCTTTTGTTCGAGGAATGGGTAGGCCCCAAATAATTTTTTTGGGGGGGGATTTTGAAAAAGTTCCAAAGTATTTTTTATCGGAATAACTGATATCACAGACGATGGTATTTTTTCGAAAATCAATGACAGTCAAGTGTATGCTAGATTAACAAATAAGTTCCTGAAAAATGATGCACCATTCCCCAAATGTTTCAGAAGACAAATTATGCAATTAATAAAAATACATGTAAGATATAAACAACTATAACAACTGTAGTAATTAACAACGCAGAAAGAAAATCACTAATTAAACAGCAGTAGTGCTGAGCAACTATGATTCAATTACTAGCACTGTGGATAATACTTGAGAGAAATATTTTCTCATTTAAGCTCCAAGAATTTCAGTAATATCCTGCAAGAAAATGGCATCATATGCAATTCTACAGAAGAATCTACAGATTTCGGTTTCTAAGAAACTGAAAGTCGTAATTCTTGCACTTTACAGAGCTTTTTTTTTTGTCGCAAATAATGGAAATCATTTGGCTTGATTGTTAAAATTCCAAATAAATCTCTCTTTCCCATCATTGGATTAACATGGCAGATAGCTTTATTGCAGATTCATAACAATATTAAATGCAGTTTTATTACAGACAGAATTCTGGACAGATTTTTCAACCTTTAAAATTATCGATAAACATATACAGTCGATTCCGGTTAATCAGACCACATCGGGATGCGATCATTTTGGTCCTAATAACCGGCTGGTCCGATTACACGAACATGCCCTATGTTACAAGACGAGACGTGCTATACATAATATATTAAAATATCATTATGACCTTTATTGTGCGGTACACGCGTACGGCAAACATACAAACAAGAACTACTGTTGCTTATGAACTTTATTCATTGAAAAAAAAATTTACAAACAAATTCTTCGAAACGATCTACATGATATTCAGCATGCGAAGCACAGTAAAAAAAAAGTTCTTACAAAATTCAAGTCAACGTTTGAAGAACTTACTACCGAGCTGCCCGTTCTAAGAAACAAAGTGCTTGCTCCCCTCCCACTGGTTCTTTTCCCTTTCGGACTTCCTGCTGTACACAGGCGACTTGTGGCTTCTTTTTCATCTTCCCTGCCACGTTCTTTGGTCCGTTTAAACGGAATTTTGGTTCAAATAAGCGAATAATATTAGGCTTATGTACATAGGATTTGTTTCGGTTTTTTGAGATTCGGTTCGAATAAGCGGCTGGTCCGATTATCCGGTGGTCCAATTAACCGGATTCGACTGTATACATATAAGTTTAACTATTGAGAGTAATCAGTAAGCTTTAATTGTAATGAATATTTATAAGCAATTTTAAAACTATTGCTTTCAATTTAACTGTAACTTCAGTCGAATATGGCGCATAAATGTATATTTAAGGAATCCTGGGTTTAAATAGATATTAAGAGTAAAATATACTAATGGAATGGAAATTGAGCTTTCATAAATCTCTTTTTTATTTGAAACTTCGAATTCACCATTTTCAACCTAGTATACTATTTGCATTTGATTACCTAGTATAAATTATAGACTTTATAATTTAATTTTTGCCAAAAACGAGCTATTTATTTCAGTTTGAATTATTTATTAAGCCTTTTCATTTAACTTTATTTATTTCCTAGTTGTAAAAATGGAATTATGTGATCAATATTACATTCTTTTTTTCGAAAATGCTATATTTTGTTTGTTTACAAGTTCCTGATGATATATTAATAATTTATTGTATTTCAGTCCGTCGGTCGGTTATTTTATTTAAATTAGATACAAGTAATATCACTTTATAGTGAATTTAAGAAAATTATTTTCAAGCATTCACAATAATTATAATAATCAATAATAAATTAAAGACAAGAAATGAAAAAACCCATTAAATTTGAATGTAATATTTCTGAGTATATAGTAAAAGATTATTTTAAAGAAATATTTTCATTAAAGTTATTTTCAATTAAATAATAATAAAATAAGCACTACTGCTTGATTCATATTGCAAAAAAATAATCCTTAAATGTATCATGTCTATTTTAGAAAGGGTCTGTTTAAAAAAATTAATTTATTAATTAATAAAAATAAATAAAAATTTAATAATGTCACAACATAGCATAAAGCAATGTGTAATTAAATTTGAAACGTTTTCATCAGTTTGTTTTATATCTTCAATGTTGTTCATATAGTCATCTTCTCATCTTAGATAAAATAACCTAACACCCATTTTTCAAGTAGACTCGTCCAATCAACGCATGCTCAGTAGTGATGATAGTTTTGTTTACACTTTTGTATCCGAATTAACGTATATTTTTTAGATAGCAATGTAATCGAAAAAAAAAAAGATTTTTTTTGTGGAACAACGTATGAAAATAAATACTTAAGTAGTGTAATTAAAATAAATAAAATCAATACAAGTTCTTCACATTAATACTGTTTCAACATTTTGCTATGTTAATAAATTTTATTTTATTTACTATACGAGGAAAAAAACTAATTAAAATTCTGGCTGAAGAAAAATCTTGTTATATTTACTTTATCAAATTAATATTTAATGAAATTAGTATTTACTTTATTAACTTGATATAAATAAAATAAGACACTTCAAAGAACTTATAATTAAATATTAAGAAGTGGGGTAGAAAATAAAATAACCCTGTAAAGATTACTTAAAATTTTTTAATATCCTTAACTTGATGTATCTTTTATTGAAAAATTAGAATCGTCTGTATTTTTTAGAATTTTTTTTCGTATATCGTTTGCATAAAAGGAATAAATATTTTTATATATATTTTTATTTTTTGAATGCTCATTTAAAAAGTAGTATTAGGTATTTAGTCGACGATGATCAATCATCTGCATATTTAGCCAGAATCTTTTTTTAAAAATTTTAAAAGTAAAATTCTATATATAAATTTTTTTGATAATTAAATAGTTATCTGAACTGAAGATTTATAAATACTTATTTAACTGAACTGCAGAATCTATTAACTTATATTTTCATATCCAAAAGAGAAAAATTTTCAAGAATTTTGATCACTTATGATCAAGATGAAGGAAAAACTTGCATTATATTTGTAACATTAAGGCAGCGTGTTTTAGTAGACAATTTATCCAAGGGATTTCAAAATAGACTTAAGATTTTTAAAAAACACTTGTTTTAAAAAATGGAGATGATATTTTTGAAGCCTACTGAGATTAAATTATTGTAAAATAGAAATATATATGCAACAATTAAATTGAAAAATATGTATCATATGCAAATATCAGAATTCAATTATAATTGAGATTAAAGTGTTTATCTAATGATGAATTTGAAATGCATGAAAAATGCATGAATTTGACATTCAATTTTGAACATATTCAAAAAATAGTAATTATGGCATTTAATTTAGGATTGTATTTAATAATTAAATAAAAGTGTTTTTAATTTTATACAATTTTGTCCAAAAATTGTAGGTTTTTCATATTAACACACGAATTAAATATCGGATTAATTTTCTAAATATTATGGATCAAATATATTTAATTTTCTTAAATTACTGCTAAATTGACTTTGACATTAAAAGTACTATTAACGATTTTTTAATGGAGAAAGAATATACCAACTTTCTAAATACGGTTTTAAATCACATAACATGTTCTAAATCTGGGTATGAAAAAAAAAGTCAAAATTCCAATATTCACAAATTAGTAGTTTTTATTACCATTAAAAACATTAAATGAAAAATATTACTAAATTAAATATCTAATCACTTTCAAATTTTTATTTGCTTGGATATAAATTTTTTTGTCATATCCTGCATTTAGTAATCAAATCGAGTAAATATTATTATTCCTGACACAAGCAATATAATTTATGATAACTAATCATCAATATCTGCCATGATTGCCAGATAATATTACGAAAATTATTATCATATCTTAATTTCAAGAGATACAATAATACTTCGCAATAACTATTTATTTTGAAATAATAATGTTAATATCATTTAACAAAAAACATTTATTGAATTTAACATAATGTACAAATTATCCACAAATGAATCTTATCAGGAATGATTTAAAGAGGAATAAACAAAAATAATGATGGTCAATTTTGTGAAGATCGATGAAGATTATCACATAATTTCATTTTGCATAGCCAAAATTTTTACGAGAATTAAACTGTTAATGTTATCGCTCCAATTCCCTCAAAAGGAATGATGGTAAATAAATGTCACTTCTCATGGTGAGCATCGCACTTAAAAATATGCACAATTTTTTGAGAAAAAAAAGTAAATATATCTACGAAAGTAGCATGGAGTAATGGAAAAAGAGTGCTTTTTCATTTCAGAACATGAGTTTTAGCAAATAAGAAATATGGATGATACTTCTGTGTAACATAAATCAAAACGGGAAAGAAATAAAATTTTATTTACTGGCAGTATTTCAGAACAAATAATCTTTCCAATGCTTGTTCGGTTGAATAGTTACATTTTTGTAAAATTTACAAGATTTTAAAGTATTAACTTTTTATGAGACCACTTTTTTTTCTAATCCTGGTATATTAAAGAAATTTAAGAGCTGAGAGTAGCTTAAGAAAACTGATTCATTTAGTTTATTATATAAACTTAATTTAAATAATTAGTTTGATTAACTGATAATTATGTGAAATAATTGATCCCACTTTTGTGTCAGATAGAAAATGATGCCTCAAAGGCTACCCTATTGAGTAATTTGCCAGAACTTATGCCAACCTATATAAATTTATTTAAAGATTGATATATTTTATGGGTAGCATGCTTTCCATAGCCTTAGCAAAGATTAAACTACAATAAGGAACAAAACACTTATCTTAATGAAGGGCAGGAATTTCTTACAAGGGACTAGAGAGAAGATAAGAATAAATTCAAGTACCAGAATGGTCTACATTTATCTCCCCCCCCCACTTTTAGATTTTTATTCTCTTCATAGATTTTTCCAGTTTAATTTAAATGCATTTATTTCTGATTTTGAAGTAACATCAGAGCTATTCTGGGATGTATCTTATTCAAAACCATCGTTTATAGCTAGACAAGAATTCAAAACCATCGTTTATAGCTAGGGAAGAATTCAAAACCATCGTTTATGGCTAGGAAAGAATTCGAAACCATTGTTTATAGTCATGCAACCATTACAAGAATAGTCAGAATTTAAAATACCCTAGGAAACTTTTCATAAGGATCAATCATGTTAACACTACTATCCATATATGTTTGCTAGAAGCATCCATTCAAATTTCTTTAGGGTTGCCAGATATTAGGGCTTGAAGGGGGATTTTGACCAAACGATTTATGTACACCCTACATTCCTACAACTTTCCAGACCACAGAATAGGCTGATTGTCACAATAAAGCAATAATATTATCCTGAGAGAAGGCAACATATAGATGGGGTTATTAAAGCTTGTAGGTAAAGGGGGGTTTGACCAAACAATTTGTAACTCCCCTCCATTTTATACCTTTTTAGATCATAGAGGCAGATTTTTATAATTATTTAACCGTATTATCCCAAGAGAAGGCCACAGGTGAAGAGGGATCTAGGAAGTGGGTCAAATGATTTTAGTACACTACGGCCCCAAGTGCTGCCCTCCCCATTTTACAACAACCCCTATAAAAACTCATAACCGCCACTTACCGTGTGGGTAAAAGCATTTCCTAAATATCCACTTAGAGTCATCGCAAAGCCGACTGGACTTCCGCGGCGCAGGAGACGCAAACGGTCGGCGAGCTCTCTGGCGGCGAGTCCACATCGCCGTCTCGGGGCGGGAGCGACGGCAGTGGACGGTCTCCTCGGCTCGCGGGGGCTTTTATTTCTGTCCCGGCGCAGACTAGCACCGAATCCCTACCCCTTTTTGAGACAATGCAATATGCAACCCGATAAGGAATGTTCCTTCTTTAACAGAGTGTTTCCCTCCTATATATATTTTTGAAAAGGGAGTGGCAGCGGTGAATGCGACCGGGAATAATAGCCCAAAAATTCCTTTTCACGAACGCACAGAATCGCGCGCGCTTTTCATTGCGTGTGTCTGTGTGTGCTGCTGCTGCTGCCTCAGAAGCCCTTTTCAAAAGGCACCCTTATATATATAGAATCGTCTGCTCTCTTTCTCTCAGAGTCCTCTTCAAAACCTCCGTCGACCAGCAAAAGAGGAGGAAGATTTCTATGTGAAGAGCGAGAGATAGAGGAGAGAGAGAGAGAGGGATGCTGATGCCACCACACAATAGCAATGGAAGAGAACCGAAGCCGATGATTCTCCTTTCCTTCTGTAGCCCAGACGACATTCTAGGGCCTCCTCCCCCATCTTTTCAAAAGTGTTCATTTCACCAATTACAACGATGGAAGACCTAGATAAAAGAGAAAGAGAGAGAAGGGATCTCGGAGAGCCCAGCTCCTTGCGGCGCAGGCGCCCTGCCGATCTCTTCCCTCCCACCTCCACCCCAATTGTCCACCCGGGCCGGACACTGACCAACCAACCTCCCTCATTTTTTTTCCCATCCATACACATACATATAAATATAAACACACATATATGTGGAGAAACCCCGTTGCTGCAAATGACGGGAGATGTAGAAAAGGAGGGGGGGGGAAGGGGATAGATTTTCAATGCGGGATGGATCCCCCCCACCTCCACCTCCACAGCCTTTATCGTTCCTGATTCAGGCGCCACAAAAATCCGATACCCTTCCCCCCTCCCCTTTTATATTCTACCTTCTTCTCCTCCCTTTTTTTGCCGGCATTCATCCCCCAGGCTGCTCCATCCCCAAACTCATCCCTCCCCCCCACCTCCTTCATTCACTGAATCAGTCGCACATTCTTCCAAAGGCGGTTGCCTCTGATGAAGTTTCGATCAGTTTTTTTCCTCCTTCTTCTTCTTCTTCATCCCCATCTCCATCCTCCCGTTCTCTCTCTTGCTGTATCCGTTAAAGAAGAAGTCCTTTTTCCATTTTCTCTCTTCTTTGCCGTTCCTGCCTACCCCCCTGCCTCCCTAAAGGCAAGTAATTTGCTACCGCCTCAGCCAAATCCTCGCCTCCATGCGAGGCACCTCCCTCCCAGCCACCACCTTTCTATCTTCTTCCCTCTTCAGTTCGGGTCTTTATTTTATTTTGATGTTTCTTGTGTATGTGTGCGAGCGTCGTGTATATTTATATAATACACCACCTCTCGTGGGGTCGTGTGGGAGGAATAGTGGTGTGGTTGTGGGGAGAATTCCTTCCACCAAGTGTGGTATGTGGTTATGCTTCGAGTTGAAGGGAAAAAAAGCTTAATGTCTTATCATGAAATCAATTCAGATTTTCTTAATTAATGAATAAAACCACCTCATCAAACTCTTAATTAATGAATTCATATTAACTCTTCGTTAAATTGAAATTACGAGACCCAAATCTCAAATAAATGGAGTAGTTTAAAACAGCGTGGAGTAGTTAAAACACACCCTTGAGTAATTAAAAACTGGGTATGAATCGGAGTTTATATCATTTTTTGTATTAATTCCATACTATATTGACAGCAATTTCAATAAAACGCCTAGCAGTAAATCAAAAACACTTTTCAGTTTAATGAATCGGTGTTTTTAAAAATCTAACTTCATAATATTTTTCCTAATTGCGTGAAATAACCTAAGGATAATTTATAATTTTTGGTTTTTTTATTAGCTAAACTACGTATTTTTCAATGAAGTAAATTAATATTTATATCTAACATCAAAATAATCGATTAAATTTTAAAAAATTAGGGCATTAATGTTTGTAATAATTTCCGAAATTACGTACAGTATTCGAAGTATGATCCATGCATGTTGATGCTTTAAAAAAATTCTAAACTATTTCATTGAAGATAATTGGAATTCGTATCAACAAAAATAATCCATTAAATCTTTTCTATTTAGGCTCTAATATTTGCAATACCAAATATTATCAAAATTCTAAAATTGTCTAAAAATTATCTTAATTTGATATTTAGATAATTATCAAAAATTATCTATTATCTAACTAAAATTATCTAAATTCATTATACATTTTCTAATTGCCTAAAATAACCTAGTGACAATTTATATTTTTTGCTTTTTTATAAGCTAAATTACTTACTTTTGAATGAAATAAATTAATATTTATATTCAACGCCAAAATAATCAATTAAATTTTAAAAGATTAAGGCATTAATGTTTATAATAATCTCCGAAATTACGTACAGTTATTCGAAGTATGATCCATGCATGTCGTTGCCTTTAAAAAATTCTAAAATATTTTATTGACGATAATTAGAATTCGTATCTAACTCCAAAAATAACCCATTAAATCTTATCTATTTAGGCTCTAATATTGGCAATACCAAAAATTATCTAAATTCAAAAAATTATCTTAATTAGATAATTATCAAAGATTATCTATCTAAAATTATCTAAATTCATAATATTTTTCCTAATTGTGTGAAATAACATAGGAGCGATATATATTTTTTGGTTTTTTATTAGTTAAACTACGTACTTTTGAATGGAGCAATTTGATATTTATATCTAACACCAAAATAATAGATTAAATTTTAAAAGATTAAGGTATTAATGTTTGAAATAATCTCCAAAATTACGTACAATATTCGGAGTGCATGTTGATGATTTTAAAAAAATTCTAAAATATTTCATTGAAGATAATTGGAATTCGTATCTAACTCCGAAAATAACATATTAAATCCCTTCTACTTAGGTTCTAATATTTGCAATACCAAAAATTTTACAAAGAAATGAATTGTAATTATATCCAACTGCATGATAATTTACCAAATTGGATGAAACAGCTGAAACAAAAATTATGATGCTTATGAATGCGCCAAAATAATTTTTTATAAAGTAAATTGGCGTTTATATCTGACGCCAAAATAATCCCTTAAATCCTTTGAAATAATTGAGGCATTGATGTCTGTAATTTCAATTAATATACTAAGAAACGAACTGTATTTCTACTCCAAGATAATTTAGAGAAACTGGTTGGATTAACTGAAATACTAATTATGCCTTTTAATTCTAATGAATTTGGCGAAATGTTTTTAATTGAAATTAACTGGGAATAAATTAACATTTTTATATGACTCCAAAATAATTCATTAAATTGTTTGAAATAATTGTGACGTTGATTTTTGTAATTCCAATTAATATACAAAGAAACGAATAGTATCTATACCTAACTCCATTATAATTAACCAAATTAGGTGGAATAACTGTCGTATGAATTATGCCTTTTGATGTCCACAAATATACTAAAATAGTTTTCAATGAAGTGAACTGGCTATTATAACTAAAGCCAAAATAATCCATTATCTATTGAATCTTTTGAAATGATTCAGGCATTGATGTTAGTAATCAAAAACACTTAACAAAGAAATGAACCGTATTTATAGCCAATTTCATGATAATATCCTAATTGGGAGGAATAACTGAAATAAAAACTATGCATTTTGATGCTTATGAATATGCCAAGTTTTTTTGAATGAATTGAATTGGTACTTATGGCTGATGCAAAAAATAATCCATTAAACGTTGTCACATAATTGGAACTTTGTCATTCGTGAGTAATTACAAACACGAATGAAACGAATTATATTTGTGCCTAATTTCATGATAATCTGGTAAATTGGGCGGAACGACAAAAGCATAAATTTTGAATTTTGATACTTATGAATATATAAAAATATTTTTCAAAGAAATGAATTGGAATACCTAATGCTAAGATAATCCATTAAATCTGCTCAAATAATTGAGACATTGATGTTCTTGAGTAATTATAAATACATTACAATGAAATTAATTGTATTTATTCCTAACTTAATAACAGTTTTGAAACATTTGTGGCATAAATATATCATACTTTCTGATGTTTATAAAGAATATTTTGCAATGAAGTGACGATATTTATATCTAACGTCAAAATAATCCATTAAATTACTTGCAATAACTAGGGTATTGAAAATTTAAATTCTTTTCAAAGAAGCAAATTGGTAAAAACATCAAACGTTATGATAATCCACTAACTACTTATAATTATGTAAACCATTTCATAAATTACCAGAATCTAAATAATTAATCTAACAAATCAGTCATTTTTTCAGTGCAATACAAAAAATACAGAACATTTTTCAGAACATCTTTGAAATACAGAGCATTTTTCAAATCTTAAAATTGAAGCAAAGACTCACCTTGAAAATAATTGAAGTTTTAAAAATTAATCTTTTAACTTAATACTGATGGAAAATGCATACGTAAGTTCAATTTAAATCAAAGAATTGAAGGCCAAAACCAAAAAACGTCTTTCAGCTCTAAAAGTGCAAAAAAATTTATTCATACGAGCAATATTTTTACACATTCTTATGAACTATACAGATGATTACAAAATACTTTTCATGCTCATTAAATAGAATAATGATCAGATAATTAGACATAATAACAGGAAAAATGGTGGTTATATGTTTTAATATTTTCAACTTTCAATGTACTTCCATTTTCTGCTTGTATTTCTCTCTCATATCAACAATGTACTAGAGGAATCTCAAACTAAGTACCGATATTTTTCGTTAAGTAACAACGAGATCTTAAATAGATATTTATCTTGTTACAACTTGAAAACATTAAAATGGGCTTAAAATCTTGTGAAGCCCCATGGTATCATTATGAAAAACATCAACTGACGCAATACGCAAACAAGCAATTCGTGTCGAATAATATGAAATGAATTTTTTTTTGCTTTTTCAGTTAGTGTACTGGCGTATATAAATAATTGGATCTTACTACTATTTAATTTACTGCCACTGTTAGTGTGACTTCATTTAAGATTAAGTTACCATGTAATACTCCAGCTCCCCTCACCTAGTCAGAAACGCCTTTTTGTTATGAACATTCAATTGAGTTTCCCCCCTCAATACTTTCGAATGGTTCATTATCATTTATACCAATATTCATGATAGTTAATAATACTTTTTTGTCGTCATAAAATCTCGTTTTGGCACATTTTTGAAAAGAACGCTTTCAGCTCTTCCATGAGAAGATTCCATTAATTGGGTTGCTTTAGGAAATTTAAACGTTCAGGAACTCTTGGATTATTTAATTCAAACGTAAACATAAATGAAAGAAGATTATGGGCTTTATAACCTGCGTATTCTTAGCCAGCATCAATATACTAATAAATTGATCTATCTGAACTTCATAAAAAGATAACACCTCGTAATTAGACTGACTGGAAACAGAACACGTAGTTTTCTACAAAACTAAACACAAATGTGCATCAGTTTCTCCGAAATTTATATTAAGTTGCTTTTATTTATAAAAAGTAAGAGCGATTTCCACTGATTTGGCTTTTTCAACAGGGAGATATCTTGCTTCATTATTACCATGAGTCCTTAACACACAGATTTGCCTAGATGAACGAGAGCAAATGATATTAAAATCATCACCAATCGTTTTCTCAGAGTAATTATCAAGAAAATTGATTTTTTTTATGTTTGACAAAACCGTAAATACTAATAATACCCTAAGATTGTTACATAAAGTAGTGGAAATGTTTCTACAGGGTGTGATCTAGAAAAAGTTTACAAACAGCAGTATTTAAAAAGTAGAAATTGTGGATGAGAATATTGTTACTCAAAGTGGAGACAGATAGCACTAGTTGTCTTAGATCGGTCGTTCGAACAGATAGTGTTAATACCAAGACCTGAAACAACGACAGTAATGGCAAGACGTCTAGAAAAGTGGTTTCAGGCATAGGAGTGAGCTTTAATACGATTTCTATGGGCCAAAAATGTGTCCCCATCGGACATTCACAGACAAATTGTTGAAGTGTATTGGAGCGAAACAATGAGTAGACAACAGGTGGCGAAAAAGTGTCTTTTTGATGAGGGCAAAGATATTGCTAGAAAAGTTTTTTAGTTTGAAGGTCTGGAGTTACCTCTTCTAAAACCCTTACTTGGCCCCCAGGGATTATTTCCATTCCTCGGTATTGAAAAAACACTTATCCAAAACAAAGTTCATATCAGAAGGTGACGTTCAAAAAGGTGCCGAGAGCTGGCTCAATAGTCAAGGACCTGAACATTAGCCATACGTGTTAAAAAAATTGGTTTAGCGACGTGATAAATGCCAAGGCAATCGCCTTGGCATTTATCACGTCGCTTCTCAACCTGGTTGGTGATTACGTAGAAAAGTGATCGAAACATAAGTCTTTTAATTACCATCTGTATCCTTGAAATATTGTTATCAAAATATTTTTACTTTGACTTGTAAAGTTTTTTTTGGAATCATCCCTTGTTAATGATATTTTTTTTTAAAAAATATTAACACAATTTGATCAATGGAGCAATGAAGAAAACAGTCGGGGTTTCTGGGTGTCTTTCTTTCTATTTTTTCACTTTTCTAAAATTGGTTACAGATCTATAATTAGTTTTTTTTTTGTTGTTGTTTTCAATGGCACTTGTTATTGACTATCCCGCTGATCGCTGTCAGCGATTTTAAGCCTGAATTAGCGTCCCTTGTCTTTCAGTAGCGCCAACTCTAAGAGTAGACTCTGCTACTCCATGCTTCACATTCGCTTGCATAACCCCTTTGGGGGGGGGGGGGGGGGTGCATGTTCACACTACCCACAGATAGAATACAGTATAACAACCATTCCCGAATCGGGACTCGAACCCGGAACTCCCAGAACACAAGGAAGACACGCTTCTCCTAAGCCATGACACCGGTCTAATTAGTTTAGATTAGTTATATTCACATGCCGTTTTAAACTCTTGGAGTATTTCGAGACTAACCTCATAATTTTGAATGACTGTCAGAGGACGAGAATAACATCTGAGTTCGCACCAAACTCTCGCATCATATCAATGGTAGGACGTTTAGTCCTGACAGATTTAAAGTGCACTAAACTCACTTACACGCCGGTTCTCCGGTGGAACGGAGTCTCGAACATCGAGCATATGGTCACGAAGCCGTGAATATACAACCAAACCACCACGGCTGGTACAGTTCTACAATACTGCTGACAAGACCAAATGCCAAATTTCATTTGCCTAGGGTTCCACATTTTCGTGATGGGTTCAAAAATGCAAAGATACTCAGTGGTAGATTTTGACAATATGAAGCAACAGGCGCTGAAATATTTTGAGGCCCTTTTCCTAGTAAACACTATTTATCCCAAAATAGTAGCAAGAATTGAACTTATTTGAGTCTTAAACTTTATCTCCGTGCTTCTTTTCTAATATCGTTGGATAATTTGTAGAAAATTTGAAGAGAGTTCCATGACTTTACTTCTATTGATACATCTTCGATAGAATCCCCGATACTTCGATAGAATCTTCGATCAACGACCAAAGCTAGATATTTGTTACCGTGATAGTTATTTATTAACAGAACCATATCTTCAATAGTTATCAACAATTTTAAACATTTATTACTCAATTTATTCGTATTTATTCCTGATTTAAATTAGAAACTTTTCAAATATGAATCATTAAAATACACTGATTTTTGAATCTGTACAATGAGTTTCACTGTTGTTGAAACCCTCTGGCAGTAAAACCAACGTATGAGGACATATGAAACTGAATGATATCTGGATGATGTGTGTTATCTGGATGATCTATGTGATGTTATCTAGAACCCAAATACTTTCATGAGTAATATTTTTAAGGCAAAAACTATTCTTATATAAAATTTTTATTTTTAAAACATTTTTTTTTAAATTACAGTCAGAATATCAATTTCACGAAACGATTTTTGAAAGTCATTGGGAATTAGTTTTGGCAATAAGTTTTAAAATCTTCTTCCATATCTAATTATTATATATAAAAAATGTAAACATTGCTTTTTATTTGCTTTGTGAGTGGTAGACAGTGAAATATTTAATAAAAAAATGTTATTACGTCATTGTAATTATTTATAATACATTTAACAGGGAAATATGGCAACCAAAAAAAAAAGAAAGAAAAAGAATAGGGTTTAATTAATTCCAAATTAGCAACAAATGAACGTAATATTATTTGCTAATTCTACTTTCAAAACAGCATTTGTGGCAACACTAATGAATAATTTCTTGGTTTGTTTACTTTTTTCGAGTGATGGTACTTTTTTGTCCGTTGTTTGTGGTACTGGTGATTTTATTTTCATGTTTGGTTACGTGGCACTTCGATGGCATCAGTTACAGTCTAAGTTACTGTTGTGGTATTCGTGAATTTTTGATTATTGTTAACCCGGCAAAAGCTAAGAACTACGATTCTGGAGCATACGCCGGAGAACATTCCTTCCTCCTTTTTCGTCTGTTGGATATCAATTGTTCGAATTTATAAGTAATACTCACATTAACTTTGAATTATTTTTGTTAAATAGTAATGGTAATCCAGTGATATCCGATGACGAATTAAAAAATGCGAAGGGAGACCTGGCCGGAATTTGGAAGTTTGAATAAAAATCTCATCGTAAAGTTGCTAAGTTGGCGGCAAAATTTGAAAAATTGATTCAATATTGAAATATTGGAGATGCTAATAAATAATGTTCGCATTGGGGAGATTTGAGTTTTGAATCTGAAGTAGACATGATTGGAAAATGCATGTTCTTATATCACGGAAAGATCAAGGTTCCAGCATTGAACAAACAACCTGTGGAATTTTAAAAGTTCCTAAGTGGAACTGGCGAACACCATGTACAGGTTCGAAAAAATCGGGATTAGCGAAAGAGAGCATGAGGCGGAGCCTCTATTCAGTTATATAAATTTTACTTGTAAATACTAAAATATAAAAAAAGGTTTTAAAGAACATATTGAAACAATAAACTAAATTATTGATTTTTATTTAAATAAAGACAGGAAACTAAAAAAAATCAATATTTTTTCCTCATACAAAATGCTAATCGTCTGCTTTTGAATAATTTAATAGTTTTGATCATGGATTCTGACAAAAATATGCATTTTGTTCTATCGTTCTGTCACAATAAAAAATATATATTATATTTACTTGCGCAAATATAAGTTTCTTTGTTTATTTATTGCAATTGACTTAGGCTGACTTTGAAATATCATCATCAGGCAGTAAACGCCTTTTGTAAAAATAAGTACTAAAATAAAAAAGAAACTTAAAGATATTGCAGAATAGCTGAAAGTCTTACTGTTCCCTAGTAAAGCAATGCATTTTCTTTACTTCAAAACCACGTGCAATAAATTTTAAAATACATTAATACCAATTAAAAAATAAAGTACATAGAAATAAAACTATCATCGTAAAAAAAATTCTTGAATTCTAAAATGATGTGAAACGTTTTTCAGGGATAACTTCCACCGATCTTATAGTGAAAACCAGCAGGAAATTACCAGCCAAAAACTTTCTCATATCTCTTTAATAAACTCGCCATTCTAAAGAGCATCTTGAACGGCATTGGCATGCAATAATTACAAAGTATTAACCTTTGGTGTGAATTAAGCCTTTTTACTGAATCTATTGTGTCATGCTCGGAGAATTATTCGGTGATTAATTCCTGGCATGTGGTAAACAGTATCCAAAAATTGAATTTGTGACTAAGATTTGTGTTTTCCTTCAACTTATTGGAACAAGATTTCATATAAAATTGCACTTGTATTCACCAATTTCCATACCAAATCTTATACATTTATAAGACAGTGATCTTTTAAACTATCATATTTACATGTTTTGAAAAACACAGAACGACAGACGGTCAACTCATTGTTGGATTGAGCCTAAGTTTTAGAAGATGTCAACACTAGATATGTTATTTCTGTATACAGAATATGTAATATTCTGTATACATATTCATTTTGCAGTTTTTTGTGGTAACTTATATTTGAGCAGCAGGACAGTCGGACTTCCTCTGAGCAGATTTTACTTAAATTTGGCTTTTAAACGTCACATCAGAGATGCAGAAAAAGTAAAAAAGTAAGGGAGGAGCTATTGTATTGCCATGATATTGTTGAAATTTTTGGAGGGTTCAACAATGAATTCTTATAACTGCGTTGAATTTAAACTTTCAACTATTATTTATAATTATTATAGCAAAATTATACTCCTTTTTTTACTTTATTATATACGTTGTACAGAGATTGTATAGTAATCGCCCAAAAATTCGAGCTCAAGAATTTGATGATTCTTCACGTTTTAGATCTCCTGAAAGAGTTGAAAAAATATATATTTAAAAAATGTCCATATGTCTGTTTCTGACAAACTCAAAAATGATCTAGACAAATGAAATTTGGTATACAGTCCTTATATTGAACTCATAGATTTCTATCAAGTTTTGCGCCAAATCTGCTTACAGGATATCTCTGTTCGGCTGTTCGAATATAATTTGACACGATAGCAACAAAACAAAGAGAGCTAGATACATAAAATTAGAAACATATAATTAACATCTATAATCTAGACATATGTCAAATTTTGAGCTATATAAAACAATGGATTGACCATCAGTCGATCCGTTCTTCCATAAAGACGTAAACGTAATAACTCAAAGTCGCAATATCTTAAACATATCAAATTTGATATGTGATTTTGTGATTGATTATAAGTGTAAATTTGCGTCAAATTTTTATTTCAATCGGTTGGAAAAAACGCATCGAAATCCCACATTCGATTTTCGAATATTATTAAATGAATGCTAGTTATTTTATTGTCAAATGTCAAAAGAGAGAGACAGATTCAGTGAATTTTCTTTCTTTATATTAAAGGGTTATCATTTCATATATCTTGTATGTTTGTGCAAGACGTTCGCTGGAATAATACCTTTATTAGAGGGTATGTGAGTAAGGTTGTGGGGGATCACTCCCACTGTTTTTCTCTTAATAGTTTTACAAATGTGGGCTATTGGATTGAAGCATACTTTATGCTAAAATCCCATTTTACTTCTATACGATCCTAAGACTTATGGATTTCACTATTTTGAATTTGAAAGCTGTTATTTCGCTTGGAGGTAAAAAATATTCTGTTAATTCTATTATTTATATATTTTGATATTTTTAATGATTTCATGAAATATTCTACATTAATTTAAATCACTATTTTTCATCATGATACTTTTCTGTATTTATTTAGATCAGTAGTTTTTCTAATCTGTAGTTTTACATTCTATTTTCATCATAATCATTCTGTATTCATTTAGATCATTGGTTTTTCTAATCTGTAATTTCACATTCTATATTCATCATGATCATTTTGTATTCATTTAGATCATTAGTCATTATAATCTGCAATTATTCAAGATGTTTATTCTAATATTACGATTAAAAGTGACTGTTCGGATAAGAACTTTCTAGAAACGAGGAGTTTTGGATACACTCCTGGAATGGAAAGAATGAGGCTTTGCTGGGCATTATTCTTGATTATTGATTAAAACTGCCTGTTTGGATAAGAATTAGTTAGAAAAAGAGTTTCGGATCCACTCCCGGCATACCAAGAATAATGCTATCATTGGCTATTCTTCGAGCTACTACTATACCACTTTATTGCTATTCGATCGAAAGTGGCATGGACTTAAATATTTTGAATTTGGAAGCTGCTATTTAGTCTGGAGAATAAATATATTTCTGTTAATTCTATTATTCTGATATTTCTAATGACGCTATGAGGTATTTTGTATTCATTTAGATAAATTCGTATCCATCATAATCATTCTGTATTCATCATGATTAATTTGCATCATCATTATTATTTTCTGCATTCATTTAGATAATTAGTCATTATAATCCGTAATTCTAGATTTTATATTCACCATAATTGTTTTCTGTATTAATTTAGATAATTTGTAATTCCACATTCTGTACGCATCATGATCATTCTTTATTCATCATGATCATCCTGTATACATCATGATCATTCTGTATCATCTGGTCATTCTATATTCATCATGATCATTCTGTATACATCATGATCATTCTGTATCATCTGGTCATTCTATATTCATCATGATCATCCTGTATTCATCATGATCATTCTGCATCATCTGGGCATTCTATATTCCTCATGATTATTCTGTATCATCTGGTCATTCTATATTCATTATGATTATT
>JAPMOQ010062278.1:841588-879085 GCA_026543055.1 Argiope trifasciata
AAAAAAACCAACCTTCACTTTCAGGAACTCTGTATCCTGTGCAAAGTGCGCATTCGAAGGGTAATGGGCAGTTCGGCCTTCAAAAAGGAGACACAAACAATGCCGTTCCAGCATCCAAAAATGGACAATGGCAAGCGACGAGCCAGCGAAAAAAAGCAAAGATCAAGTTCATGTTTTTATGCGTCGCAGTAGAAGAATGGAACAAAACGAAACAGTTTTATTCCGCTACTTTTTGTTAGGATGATATTTGCTTTCTGCAAAAAGTGTAACAAATGTCCATGATTCTTTTTCTTTTGGAATAATTTGTATTTTTAAGAGGTTTGGTTGTTTGATTAGCTGTAAAAAATTATAGCTCTTTGTTTTCCGCAAAGTTTTAAACGTGGCTCCTTAAAAAACGTATTGCGTTGGCAACTAAATGATTGTAGATTTTAAACAAGAAGGAAAATTTAAATTTTTTACTTAAAAATATAACTTCATTCAGCCAGACATTGTATTTGTCGATGAATTTTTGCCACTTTTCGCAGTGTTATAATTCTACGTTCATAAATCTTCTGATTTATGCAAACAAAGAACCAAATTAAATGTGATTTTTCATCATGGGCATCCTTACCAATTTTATCATTCAAGGAGCTCTGCATGAAAATAAATAAATGGTAATCTGAAGGCCCTAGCTCAGGGCTATATGGCAGACGCTGTAACACATTCCAATATAGTTCCAATAATTTTGGTAAGCAATCAACGATGCATGGAGCTTTACATTACCATACTGGAAAACAACATTTAAAAAAATTTGTTGATTCTATCTCTTTTCTTGAAATGCGTAGCCCATTTTAGTGAACTGTTGAACATAACGTTTAAATTTATCACTTGGTTTCTTTATTGAAATTAAAAACGCAAAATTCCTTTATAATCCTGCCAAACTGACAGCATAATCTTTTTTTTAATCATGTGAAAACATGATCCTGTTTTTTTCAGGAAGTTTTGAATAATTGAAGACAGCAAAAAATTGAAGCTCGAAATCACGTCGGCAATGAATAAAGAATAAATGGCAGTATTCATCAATATTTTTTAATCGCATATACTTTTTTACCTGCTTTTACCAGAATTACAATATTATTATGTATCCTTCTTTGAAACCAAGTGCTTTTACAAGTATTGCTTTTTATTAAATCTGCTTCTTTAACAGCAGATGCGTTTTTAAAAGATTGACGTAGAATTGTGGCATCGTAGCTGCTGTTTCCTTGGGATTTAATTTCTTTCGGAGGAAATTAAATAATTTAATTTTTATATGATTAAAAAAACTTCACTTACGTGATAAAAGTATTTTCTCTTCAAATCTCAATGGGGAAATATCATTTCATTCATTTTTAAGTACGGCAGATTGAAGAATTTGACTCCTGCTCTTAGACCAATCCATTTTGAAGCTGTTCTATGATCGCAGAAATTTGAAAATAGCAGTTTGTGTTAAAAAAATATTATTTTCATAAAAATTCTATATAAATTAATACGTTGAAGTATTTTTGGTAAATAATTTATCATTTGGAAAAGCATATTATATGTATATATATATATATATGTATATGGAGAGAGAAAGAGAAGACAGAGACAGTAATTGCTTCAAACCAGTTTAAACTGGTTAATAACTTGAATTAATTAAGACAAATAATGACTTAAAATGTAAAGTTCTCACATGATAATTTGAAATTTACGATCGTAAATTTCATTTTTATTTTTATTTTTATGAATCTCAGCTGTTGGTATCGTTTGGGCTGGTTCATATTCGATTCATGATCCTTTCTGATTTCCTTTGTCATAAACTATCCACTTTTCAACACCAGTAATTAGTCGTTTCAGAAATAGATAAAACTCGTCCCGATTCAGAAGTTATTCGCAAATGCTATTAAGTTGCATCAAATGAATTTTCATAAACATATCCATAAATCGATTTTCTTGATGCAGTCAAGGTGTTTTAATATCTTTAATACATGTGAGCAATACATCGAGCTTTTGTGCAATCTCAAGTGTTGTACTATAATGATATGGACAGGGTATGACTAAGTTAAAGGCATATGGGGTGGTTGCCTTGCGCTCCATATCAAAAGGGGCCCATTCGATTCCCAAAATAGAATAGAAAGTTTATTACACTTCCTTCTTTAATGAATTTTTTAAAAACAAAATATCAGTATAGTGTAAAACCAAAAAGTTTTATATTATCTTCTTCATTAATCTACAGTATGAACACTAAAAAAATATAATTTTGTAAATCCATGACTCTGTAGGGTGGAATTCAGCTAAAATTTTATAATTACGATCGACAAATTCGGCTAAATAAAAGCCTAAAAGCAAAACTAATTACTTTTCTTAAATAATGAAGTTTTTTAATGCAATGTATACAAGAAATCATGAAATACTCCTACATATGAAAATAACTGTAGATAAATTTGCATATTTTTCTTTTAAAAATGTACTTTTAAATATTTAATGTATGAGATTTTGCTTAAGATAGTTGTAAAAAGCATTCTATTATAAATCTTGCCCCAGCATTTTATCAGGCCGCATTTTAAATTCAATGGTTAAATTCGGTACTTCGATTTCAGACTAAGAGTGTTTTTAGTTTAAGCATCATTTTGAATTTTAATACAAAAAAAAATTATAAACCATAGACAAGCTCCATGCACGGTTCTTCATTACTTAAGTAGTAATGCAGAGGCAAGGGGGGGGATAGTTTACGACCCCTTCCCAAATTAAGCTAAATCGGGCCTCCTGGATATGAATTGGCAATAGGCTTGATGTGGGTTTCAAAGACTTCAACTGCGCGATTAATTGTTGCTCATTTTTCAGTAAAAAATCACCGTAGTGAAATTTGTTGCCCCTTAATAATAATATTAAATTATCAGCCCATTCTTTTGTTTTGAATACGCTAGCAAAACAAATGAATGTGCTAAAACTATTTATTGAAGATATCAGTGATGAAATAGCTGCCAACTCAATAGCTTAGGTTGTGGTTGAATTCTATCAGCAGCATAAGGAAATATTTATAATATTTTATACATATATATCAAAAATGGAAAAGTATAAATTCGTGATTTCCCTTTTTGCATTATTAATTGATATTAAATATAAGAAATTTAGTATATGATTTGTAAGGTACAACGATAGGGTTTGGTAAAATTTAAATTTTAAGTAGTTGGAAATAACGCATCTAAGTAGGTTATTTAAATGAGCTTTGAATAAAATGATTTTTTACTATATTCATGATATTTGTAATAAATATACTTATATTGTCAATAAAAAACATCTGATATGCAAACGCGAAATAATATTCGCATTTTAGGAACAAATACGAAAAATCTCCAAAAATTAAATATAATTAAATTTAATCCAAATTTTATTAAAATATAAGCAAGCAAAAGTGTAAAATAATCCTGATAATTATGAATATCGTGATAATCCGCTTCAAATAATATTCTTTATTACTTACACTATTACTATATTTTTATTTGTGCTTATTATTATTATCATTATATTCTGTTATTGTTTTTCATGATAACTACAATCAAATGTGATATTAGTTATTTATTTTAACAAATTTTTATCCGCTATTTTGAATAAACTCACGTGATGGATTTTTGGCATTTGCATTTTGTCTATCATTTTTGCAAATTTAGTAATATCATAATGAATAAAACGCGGTTTAAAATGCAGAAATAATTTGCTTCTGCTGTTAAAGCGATTTTAGTGCAATGAAATCAGATTTGGTCTCAAAAGACAAATTTCAAATTTTTCTTCTTCTTTTTTTAAAAAAAAGTCTCTAGATAAATTTCACTTAATGCAAAGACAGATTGTTACATAAATATAATTGCAAAAATAAAAAATAAAAATCCACAAAAAGTTCTTTTATTTCTATTGACTATTCTCATAAAAATTCATGAACTGTTTCAATTAATTGAAATTGTCTTAAAATAAGGAAGCTCTGTATAAAATAATAAACAATTGGCTTGTACATCATCCGTTACAATATAATCATTATTTATTGAATCGATTACGATTCAATACATTATTTAACATCTCATTAATATTCTGAATCTACGCAATGGGCGAAATCGATGGAGAGGTGTTAGTGGAAAGAAGGGGGAAGGGTAAGTTCTCAGGCATATAAAGTTGATAAAAATATACGATATATGTTTATAAATTATGCGACTTTTAATTTAGAAGCAATGACTAAAATAATAATGATTTGAAAGACTGTAATAAAAAGTGCATTTATCATATATAACGATGCCAAATTAATATATCCTTACTTGAATTGCTTTACATTGTATTTTAAGATCTTGTAATTAGGGTTATTTAAATAATCTAGTAATAAAATTCTTTTTATTATGGTAATTTTTCCAATGAATCTATCCATTTCATAAAATGAAGCATCTGACGCACGCACATAAAAATATTATACAAACGAAAGGAGAAAAACAAGTAAAAATGTGATAAAAGTAATAAACAAATTGAAAAACGGTATAAGTATAGTCATATCCCTGACCTCCGACCCGCCTTTAAGGCACACGGATTAACCACGTAAGACTGAATGACCAGCCAGCCACTACAGCAACACTGGCGGGAACTACGGTTGAGTCCTGAGGGTCATCACCGGCTATGGTACAACTCTCCCCGTAGGGTCAGAACACCCACCTTTTACTGTGTCCACCGGGTTGGCGAGATCCAACCACCATTCCGGAAGCATCTCATCTTCATTTCGAAGTGCCCACCTCGGGAGATACCGATATAAGTACATCTATATATAGTATAAAATGGTGTCTCCTGAAATTGTTTGTTTATTTGAACCACAAAAACTCGAAAAGTAGTTAACTCGAGAACCACAAAAACTTAAGGATATTGGAGATATTTATACTATTCTGTAGAGCATTAATTGGAGAAGCTTCTAATTAATTAAAGCCTTATAAAAATGAAAAAGGGAGTTTTATAATTGCATTATAATTATTCTGGGACTACACGAAAACTTCAAACACGCATGTGCAAATAGCTAGGGCTATGGTATGCATATGTGATACATTTCTTTGTTTACGCCTGATTTCAAACAGCAATTCAGATTTCAATATGCCCAAAAGAAGGAAATCCAACCTTGGCTGGAACATCAAATTCTAAAAAAACTTCATTCTACAAAAATTTGTTTTGTAGCTATTTTTGATAATTTCTGATGTTGTGTAATATGCCCATATTAGATCGGGTGGAGACTAGATTTAAGTTGGAAGCTAATTTTTCTTCTTAAATTCTATGCTATGGGAAACGCCACGCGGGTACGTTTAGTGGTGGCGGGGTGGTCGGCTGTATACAAGAAGAAGGGTAGAGCTAGTATTAACTTAAAAGTGTTATTTGAAATATTATTGTTATTGATAAATATTCGATCAATTTTGTCTAACGGTTCAAAGATTTTTTATTTTTCTCACTTGAAATTTATAAGCAACATTTTTTAACACTTGTCTTATAGCTAGAATACGTTATAGATTAGATAATTCCCAGTTATTAGATCAGTTGCCTGTTCAATGTAGGTCTTCTATTAAACTTTTGTATGATAAAAGAGTATACCGAGAAATCAATCTGAAGCAAAACTGATGCAGAAAAATGACATTCTATTTATCCTTGTCACAGCAATACCTATGCTATAACAAATTCAACCTTAACTATCAAAATCTCTTCAAGCCTACTCATTGATTAAACTCAAAGTAATCAGTTTGTGACTCATCAAAATCTCTTTCAAGTCTTTTCTCGTCATTGTAACATCTCGCATAGCCAGCCAACTATGATCTCAAAAGGACACAAAGTTTCGCAAAAACTTTTTGGCATAATTTTAATAACGATAATGTTATTATTACTAATGGAACTTTATAAGCCTACTGATATTTACTTGACAGCGATTTAAGTCGAAATCAACGTCTCTTGTTTTATCAGTAGCGCCATCTGCAGCCAAGAATACGACTTAACTACTACAAGTTTCACAATATTTGCACAATTCCTTTTCACAGGGGGCCACATTCCCCCACCTCGCAAATAGAACAAAGAAGAACAAACGTGCCCGACCCGGGTCTCGAACCCGGGAAGACAAGATTACGGGAAAGAGACGCTATCGTTATGCCAAGACGGTGGCTAATAAAAATGTTTTCACGTTGAATACCCCACGTGGAATGGAGTACAATATTTAGGAAATATACAATTTTGCCATGAATTTAGTATTTCTAAGGAATCTATCGTGTCATCCTTGGCCGGTTATTTGGCGAGTAATGTCTGACATGGATTAATAGTATCTGAAAATCAAATAGTGTTGTAGATGAGTTTTTCTCAACCAATTGAAACAAAGATTTTTCCCCAAAGGTATTACAGTTTTAGTCACAAATTCCCATACCAAATTTCATATATTTAATTCTTTACACTTTTAAGTTATCGCTTAAACCTGTTTCTGAAATTACAAACAGACAGACAATTTGTTAGATTTGGTTCAAAAGTTGATAGTTATTTTAATTGTTAAATTAAATATCAAATTTTATTCATATAGCTTTTTTATATTTTGTAGTTATCGTGCTATTTTATGTTCGAGCACGCAAACTTTTTTGACCAGATTTTGCCCAAAATTTGATAGAAACTGACAAATTTGATGTAAAAGTCATCTTCCAAATTTATCCGTTCAGCTCAGAAAATTTATTGAGTTATCTTTGTCACAGACTGACAGACAGACGGGTAAATTGATGTTTTCCAACTCAGAGAGATCTAATATGTCAAAATATGGAGTTAGAATTTTCTTGACGATTACAATACTTTCTCTACACTGCATAAGTATACTTTCTGCCAGGTAGTTTATTTAAATCATTTTTATGAAGAACTGAATGATGTTGTAAGCAGTCCCCGACTTAACTTAATTGGGGCCGGAGACAAAAACTTCTTTGGAGTCCCCACTGCTTCATTATTTTAATAATGAAGAACTGTTTACAGAATTTACCTAGAGTATTTTTTTGATTTAGGGCCACCCTCTGTTGTAATGGCCCTGGACAATTGTCCCGTATGCCCCTGCTTTTATCTGTGTTTGTCAGGCGAACGAAATAAAACGTTAGACTCTTCTACTTGCATACAGCCGACCACCCCACCGCCACTGAACACAGCAGTATCGACAGGATTTGTTGTGGTCTAAAATGTTAAAACTCAGAGCTGAACATCGCAATAAAAACTGTGTACAATTTTACTGAGGAGACAGCCCCCAACTTCTAAAATCATTCTCAACAGTGGATTTGCGGCATTGGTTGTAGAGATTTGTTACGATCCGGCGTAGCAGACAGGGCCAGAATGGCGATCTGCCACGGGGGCATTACTTGTAAGCTCCCGGGTTTTAGAGGCACTTCCCTCCCCCATCTGTCACCGGACACCACCCCCTTGCCTTGACAAATGTTCTTGGGGAAAGTCACCACTGCAAGAACGATAGCCGTTGAAGACCGTTGCAATTGCACATGCGCCGTTGAAAAGGGACTCGATGCCCCCGACGATATGTATTGTGGGCCAAACGATACATTATTAACTTCTGGGTGTAAACATGTGTTCGATGGGAGAGATTTTCACTAAAACGTTCTTTTCTGAAAAGAATCTGATTTTAAAAGATGTGGGGAAAATATTTAGAATTTTTATTGTTACCAATATCATTCATCTATGGGTTTGATAAAAAAAAGAAATAATAATTTAATCTTTAATACATTTTGCAGTTTTAGAACCAATTGTGAATATTTTCTGAATTTCGTGAATTCTGATTGTTAACAATATCTATAATTAATCGATGGATTTTGTCAAAAATGAATGATAATTTAATCTTTATCCCAATTTGAAGTTTCAGAACAAATGCATAACTTTTTAAAAATAATTTATGCATTGAATATTATGCAACTCCGGCAGCCTTATGAAGCATTACAAGTTGACAAATGTGTCAAGTTAAAGTAAAACATGTTTTATTTCGTAATTGAAAAAAAAAAAAACTTCTTTAGTTTATGAGTATCATTATTAAATCTTCACCCTGCTGAACAATAAAAGTGGACATGCGATTTCAAGATCACCAGTTTTTTTTTTTTTTTTGTTAGATACCACTTGTTTATTTAGCCTAGCAATCCTTAAATTCGAAAGTCTCATTGGTCAGCAGAAAAGATAATTTGCTGCACAGGATATTTTAATAGAAAAGATAATTGGTTACTGTTTGCTTCACGTGATTATTTTACACATGATTACTGTAATCTGAATAATTATTTATTAGTATCTTATTTTGAGTAAACCGACCAAACAAATTAAAGTTACTTATTAAATTAAAAAAAACTCAGATTGTACAATTAACTAAATATAATTTTAAAAAGCTAAAGTTTTAAATCTAACAATGCTTCCACTAAAAATGATATAACAATTCCTTATGTACTATCCTATAATTCTTTAAATTAAAAAAATGTATTCAATTTATTCAATTCAAATTACGAGAATTTTTACAAATCTGTTATCTTGACGAAACACATTTTGCTTTAATGTTTTTCAAGATGACACTTTAAAAAGTTAACAAAACAATTGAACTATTTTCTAAATAGCTATATTGTTTATATCATACTACAAAATTATTCAACTAATTACAATACAAGAAATGTCAATCTAATAATATAAGCATAGAAAATTAATCTCAGAAACAGTAGTGAAGAGACAGAAACAGTTTATTCAATAATAATCATCATATTGATTATATCTATTTAACTTCTATGTTTCTCTGGTTTTTATTTCCATTCTCTAACCTTAACACCCTTTAAAACCAAGATACAGTGTCAGCAAATTCCTTTTTAAAACTAAAGTCAAGATTTTTAAGCACTCTTATTTTAAGGGGAGCAACTATGTAACATGAAATAAAATATCATTGAGATGACAGTATATCCCTTTTAATTCTTGACTCATAACTACTTATTTGATAAAATAATTTCATTTTATTTAGTTCATAAAAAAAGTTGTTTGTTTATTAGAATCAAAATTGTGCATTATTTTTCTGATTAAACTTTTTTGTGTCATTTTTCTCAGTTAATTGCATAGAAAAGTAAAGACACTTTTTTGGTTTGCATAGGAATGCAATAACTATTTTTTTAAAGTAGTAACTCAATCGTAGAATCACACTCCATTACCATTCTCAATATGTAATTGTGGTTCCTTTTTGCCAATACAAATCTCTCAATTGTTCTGGACCATTAACCAGTCATTGAATAAACTCGTCATATCACAAAATGTTGTAATTTTCCATGACGAGTATACCCGACAAAAACAGTTAAATAGTTAAAGGACATTAAAATTTGTTTTGCTTTGTCAGCTTTCAGTAGTAATATAACTAAACAAAATATCATTTAACAACTTTAAGCTTTGTTCTTATGTTTTCATTATTTTACAAACATAAATCAACAATAAAAATTACTTTAAGGACATGGACCTAAAATGATAATAAATTTTTTTATCGATGTAAATACATTTATAAAAACTGTTTTCATTAAACTTTAAATTAGAAATAGTCTTGTTTGGTGCAGTATGACCTCCATATTGGTTCTTGTGCTATGAAATATCAAAACCACCAACCAAAAATGACAAGATTGCAATGGCTACAAAAAGAAGACTACATTTTTTTTTCTTATTGGGAGTACAGAATATTTCTATTCTACCTGAGCTTTTTTCTTCCTTCTGTATAAGAGTAGCTGTATTTATTTGACATATTCATTCAAATTTTTCGTAAAAATACTATGAATAAATGAGAGACGCCACAATCTCTAAAAAAAACCTGAAGTCGCCTTGTTACCAAAACTAAAACTGCTTTAAAATTTAAACTTTCCTCAAACCAAATTTCGTCTTATTCTTTCAGAAGGGACACACCAAGTGTCCACTCAGGGACAAAATGTTCAACAAGTTTCCTCAACCGGTCACTGGTGGACGAAACTATCTGCATAGCTGGCACTGAGGACATCCATTTCCAGAGACCAACACTACATTTTCCTTTATATATTTTTTAAGGTCAGAAAAACGTAAACATCACGTTCGCCATCTCCTGACCACCACCCATGAAACGGTCTTGAATCGACGGAAGCTTCGTTCGCCACAATTTGCGTGTCTTATCTGCCCAATCTTAGGAGGTTTACCGAGGCATGGGGGTGGGGTGAGGACAGTAATCGTGGACAAGATTCTTTTTCCTTCCCCCCCCTCCCTTCTGGAAAAGATAACTCCCCCCTTCCGTCTCTAAGTATAAACTGGATGCACTTTATATCCCCCCTTTTACTCCCCCTGGTCACGGCACCGTTTTAATGAAGGCCTAACGCTGATGACGTCACGATCGCACGTGCTCGAGTGTCTCGTGGCACGCGGCGTCTCCACGATGAAAAATGGGAAAAGGTTTTAAAAATTCTTTCCCCTTTTCCCTGGCCCATGTTCCAGGTTTTGAAAGATGGGAAAAGTGCATCCACTCCAAAAACCCGGAGACACTCTCCAGGTTTTCCTGAAATTACTGGCGGGTTTGGGCACGCCCCTGAAGAGTGGGACGTGGGTGCTGCCTTGCTGTATAGTGGTAATAGGTGCTCTCCTGAAGGTTCTCAGTGGCGATACGCAGCGGCGAAAGTGGAGATTACTCAACCGTTTTGTATGGAAAGACAGGGTCTCGATTTAAATATTTTTGGGGTTGGATTGCTTTAAAGAAGGAGAGAATGAGGCAGGCCTTCAGGTTTTTAAAAAGTTCATTAGAGAACTGGCGAGGTAAACAAGTGCAACTACTTCCCCACGTACGCAATTGAAAGTTGTTAAAAGTCTTTTCCACTTATCTGCTTATGCTGTTTTCAGCGGGGGATGTTTAATTCTCGAGATTTACTGCTTTTGATTTCCTTGGCATAATCTCTAAATGGGGGATGATTTATTTAAATCAAGTATACTGAAACCTTAAAGAGAGGGGAGAGGGCAAGAAATTTCCCACTGCAGAAATATAACATAAAAGTCATGAACTTTGAAATTACTATTATAAAATATATATTAATTAAAATGAAAACATTCAGAAAAATAAATTACCATTAAGCTCTTATTATAAGGGTTCTTAATTCGCATATCTTGACATTCCATCAATAATCTCAAATATGGCCCAATTATATTTAAAAGTGATCAATATAATACAAAGAATTAATAATAGAACGTTAATAAAGGGAAATGGTTTTAATTTACCTCATCCACCATTAATTTACTTGATCTGTCAGAATGCAGAATAGCTCTTCTCTTAAATATTAGGTACTTACAAAAATGCTACTTCATTACCAAGAACAAGACAACGATTTATTTTGCACTCATGTTAAGAAAAACTAAAAGAGAATAAGTAGTAGTAGCTCTCTTGGCATTGGAAAATATTAAATTACGGCCGGCTGATTGGCATAGTGGACAATGATAGTCATTATAATCCAGCTGGCATAGTAGGTATTTACAAGCCTATATCTACATATCTATCAAAATTTGTGACACAAGGCTTCAAATAATCTTCTGTTGGTTAAAGATAAAAATAATAATGATCTAGGAATCTATTAAATGACTTCTGCAAAATACTGTAGATATCTTTAAAAAATATATGTAATCCCTGAGTAAAAAACTAAGCTATGTTTTTGTCCACTGGCATTAGATTGAAAAATGACTTCCAACTTTTATTTTTATTTTGAAGCATTAAATTAAAAAAATAATTTAATGTGCAAATTATTTATTTTACAGCTCAGAAACCATAGAACATATCGAGAAATTATTATATCAAATTTGAACAGGAAAACAAAACAAATAAACATTTGATTTTAATTTATGAGCATTCAAATAAGATTTTACCAAAATTTAGAATCAGAGAAAATAATGTATAAATATAACTTATTGAAAAGTAAAGATTAGCGTAATTTCTAAAGGAATGGACACTAAAACAATTCAAACAGTTTTATAAAAATAACGTTCCAGGGATTAAAAATATTGGATTAAAAAAGATTTATATGACACTTTCTTAAAAGTTAACTTTACAATGTTGTCAGCTACCTTAATTTTTGCAGGATATTATACAACACTAAATTTACAAAACGAGTCAATTCCAGATATTTTTACTATAAATTTATAGAAAAATTTTGAAAACCTAATGAAATGTAGACAAAATAAAAATTTATTCTCCATTCTTTTAGTTCGTATATTCGAAAGTAATATAGCTATATTAATTAAAATTATTCATTAAATAATTTCATTGCTAGTTGTTTTAAATAATATGAATTTTAGATTTTGATAAACGGAATTTCAAATTTAAGTGGCAGGATATTATATAAATTGTCATAGTTATAAATAATTAAATTATTCTCCAATATGAAAATAATAAAATTACGGATTGATTCTGAATTTTTCATTTTAAAACTTATTTCATAAAAAATTATCAAAAAATTTCCACGAACGAAAATTATGTTTTATTTCTAGATGACAATGTTTTAAGAAAAACTAATGATTTATAAAGAAATTTGAATTAATTGAGAATGAAAATTTTATTAGTACATTGAATAACAAAAACTGCTTGATTTATAATTATTTTCTTAAAATATTTTTAATATTTTCTGATTCGAAGCATATTTATTCACAAATTGATTTAAAAAATGTTCATTAAAACTTTTTTTATCAATAAATTTACGAATATACTGTCATATAAAATTTTTTTAGACCAACATAAATTCATAAATTGTCCTTTTCTTGATGACAGTTTGACTTTTTAACAATTTTTTTTCCTTTAATTTCAATGGATTTTTCAAAACTGATTTAAAAGCAGCTATTGCAAACGATTTTTCTTATAATTAATTTGCTACTGAGATACTCAGTAATATATTAAAGTTGCAGTATTTTTTCAAAATATATAGCCTTAATTCATAAAACAAATCAGTTTATATTTAGGAATTATATTATTTATAATATTTTCTAATTTGATACTTACTAAAACTAGATAAAAGATTTTGTATTAATTTGATATCAAGATATAAATAAGTTAGCTTGATTTAGAAAAGAAGATTAAAAAACATTATAAAAATTCAGACGATAAATTAAATAACGCTTTTCAAAAAGATGTTTTGTTATTGTTTGACGAATTTTAAGCTTAATATAAAAATGTAGATAATGCAATTAATAATGTTTTTTAAATGTTCAGATTCTTTAAATTTTGAATTCTGTTAATTGTGTGTTATAAAAATTAGATGGTGAAATAAATACTGTGTATTTTAATACAGCAATTCTTTAGTACTAGGATTTTGTATGATATAGAAATTGATAATTACAACATGCAACAAACAATATAATTAAACCAAATGAAAATAAGATAGTAGTTTCAAGCTACAGTGTTTTAAATTAAAGTTTGATTTTTTCCACCTTCAAATTATGAAATCAGTGCATCAGAAATTATAGCGCCAATTCAGAAACAATTTACAATCGAAAATTTATTTTATAACATTCGTTTCTCTATTTATGGGAAAATAATGTTTCATTAAAAATTTTTACTTTTTTAAAAAAAACATTACTTAATCATTTTACAAGGAAATTAAATGTGACAGAATAAAATAATTGCTCCTTTTTATTTATTTAAAAAATTTCGATCAAATATTACCAGAAAAACCCGGAAATTTGAAAATATCAATTTCCCACTTTCGTTTATAAATTGTTTATATTTATGGTATAATTTTAACAGAAAAGTATTTCAAAAACATGCAGTTAAGGTAAAAAAAAATTCATTAAGCATTATATTATGATAGAAAAATTTATTAATTGCTGTTGAATGTTAAGAAAAAGCATTGAATAACAAATATTTCTTAATTTATCAATCATTTCTTACTAAATAAAACGTTCTTATATTTTTTGATGTAAAAATGTATTTATTGCACAAATCAAATGACAAAATTTAGTCTAGAACAATACTTCCATTGCTTCCTTTTTGCAGTAAGAATTTAAGGACATTAAAGGAAAATATCACACTCATTTATTATTCGATAGTTCAATACTTTTCATTTTATATTACTTGTGTCTCCATGTATCTTAAAGTAGCAATTCATTCAAAAAAGAACACCAATTCATTTTTCCATGAATGGATATTTTGGCTCCAGACTGACATGGCCCTTTTTTGTCATGGTAAACAGGTACAAGTTCATAATTGAAGTCGTATTTGTTCAGAGTCACACTTGATGTTTTTAATTACTTTAAAGTCAGGAAATATATTGGATGAAGAATAATTTTCATAATAGTGTTTTCCCTGCTCGACGGCATGAGGTAAATTAATACTGACAACTCCTGAATGAAGGAGCCATCTGAATAACCACTCATATGTCAGCAAAACGTCTCACATTTTGTACTTTTATGTAATGCAAAATCAACAATTTTTCTCCCTGATGATCAAAACAAGAAACTAATTTCCTATTTTGGGAACTTCATTTCCTTAATGCTTAAATTCTGAATTCAAATGAATGATTGTTTTGATTTATGCGTACGCTCGTGTCAAAACATTGATTGAGATTTATTAAATTACTGTTACTTACAAGTTGCATTAAATACAAGGTCGAATGCAAATGTTATCAGGATTATTTGGAAAAAGTAATTACTTAAAATTAAGCAGGTTTATTCAGAATTAAAATTGCTCAGAATTAAAATACTTCACTGTCAATGATTTTTCAATTTAATAAATATATAAAAAATGTACTAAAATGAAAACCTTTTATCGTCTGAAATGTTTTATTATTAAAATGAGAATATTAGTAGTACCAAAAGATTCAGTTTCCAATTCTTAATTGTTTCAATTTCTTTAAACGGAATAAATAATTCTTTCGAATAAAAATTATTTATCGTTTTCTTTTAAGCTTTTATTTTACAATTCTTCCAAAATTCTGCTAATGTGTTCTAGTAATAATTCTTCGTTTAAATTTTTGTTTTTCAACAAGAAAAATAATATTAGAAGTCTTAAAAACATTAAGAAGCGTTTCCAAAATTATTTTAAATAATAAAACAGAAATATCAACAAATAAAAGTAGGTTAAATCAAAATTAAGCCGTTGCTCAGCAAAAGAGTAGATCTAATTTCCTTTCGTGAAAATCGTTTGCATCTATTCAGTTTTATAAAATAATATAAGTAATTAATTGAGAAGAAAATTATAATCAATGTCAAGCTCAATTAATTTGAATTTTAAAACGATATTAAATACTTTTTGAAAAATAAATTGCTTCGAGATTTTCTCGAGAAAAAAAACCCTGCAAAATTTTGGATAATTTCAAATTAATTGAATATTTAAAACACATTTGCACAATTAATTCTTTGACTTTAAAAACTTTGTTTTGTATTACATAATAGGTGCTCAAAATTTGGTAAAATTAGAAAATATGAAACATATATACATAGACACAATGATTTTTCTTCATATTAAAATAGTACTTTTATTATCGTGCATTGGAATATCCTGAAATTTTTCCTGTATTCTAAAAACCATAGAACAATAGAAATATTCTAATATTTTTTCTGGTCTTTCTTTTATTATTAGCATGATATTAAATACTGTAAATAATTGTAACTAAAATATAAAAATTGAAATGATTATTTTAAGTAAAGAAATGTTTTCTTTATTTAATTCAATTTATAATTTTCCCGTTCAGCAACCAATGAAATATTTTTAAAACATGTAAACCATTTCAAGAACTTTATTGCAATACAATTCACCCATTTAGTATAAAAATGTAATATTTCTATAATTTCTAATATTTTAATATATTTAATAATTTTTTTTTCAAAAAAAAAAAATGACTAATCGGATACATGTTTTGTTTTTTTTTACTTTTTTTATATTTAGTTTTACACAAATTGCTGTATTTAAAGTACTTGTCTTAATTTTAATTTTTAAGACAACTTATTTATTGAAATTAATATTTAAGAAGCTATTACAAATTAATAATAATTCCCAAAACTTCATTCACTTAAATTATAATTATTTAAATAATATTTAATTATAATTTTTAAATATTAAAATGACATTTTAGTATAAAAACTGCTAATTTTAAGAGCAAATTTTTAAATTCAAATTTCACGATCTTAATTTTTATTGCATTCCAATCAATTAAAAATTCATACAAAATATAAAAAGTGCTATTTAAATTAAGCATTTTTTAAAAATTTTCTCAGTTCTTATATTAAATTTTAAAAAATTCAGTGTTTCTTTCATTAATGTCTCGTTTAACGTTTTATTTCTTTACATGTATCAGCATTTAATGCTTTTAAAACTTCTGTCTTTAGATGTTACAGACGATTTTTTAAAAGATGATTTTTTTAAAAAGCAGATATAAGGAATTAAGAATTTACGAACGTGGTATACAAGCTACAAGCACAAACAGCATATATTAAAAAGTATAATTCTTTTCTATATGGCATCATATAGCATTCTTCTTGAACAATTTCATTTCGAGCTAAATATTAAATAATTAAAATTCCATTTTTCCAATTTGAATAAACAGAACACAGCTAACGTTTGAAACCTAAGGCGATGATTAAATGCATAATTTTAACTTAAATAGAAGCATATTATAATTCCATCAGAAAATTTGATTTATATTTTTCTGTATATGTCATATTACACTGAATTTTCTTATTGTGCTTGTATTTTATAATTTTGAATATTTTAACTGTGGATGTATTTTTTGACTTTGAATCTTGTCACTGTGGATGTATCGCATAATTTAATTTTCAATCGTACTACTGTACATGTATCTCATCATTTTGAATCTTCGTGTTGTGCATCTGTTTTTTTAATTTTTAATCTTGTTAATGTGGATGTACCTTATAATGTCGAATATTATTAGTGCACTTGTTTCTAATAATTTAGAATCTTTTTAGAATGCATATATTTCATAATATTGAATCTTGTTATTGTGTTTACATACTTGGAATCCTGATATTATACTTCTATGATTTTAAATATGGACATAATGCCTGCATTTAATAACTTTAAATCTTGTTAGTATGCATGTATCTTATAACTTTGAATCTTAACAAAGAGCACATATAATTTTCAATTTTGCTATTATGCATTCATCTTATGATCTTGAAACTTGTAATTGCATCTCATAATGTTGAATCTTGTTATTGTGCATGTATCTTGTAATGTTCAATCTTAGTATTGGAAATGTATCTGATAATTTTAAATTTTGTGATTATGCATGTACCTTATAATTTTGAATCTCGTCAGTTTGTATGCATCTTACATTGTTCAAACCAATTATTGTGACTGTATTTTATAATGTTTAATCTTGTTATAGTACGTGTATTTTATAATGTTGAATCATATTGTTATGCATGTATCTTTTATTTTTGAATCTTGTTTTTTTTTGTATGTATCTCATAATATTAAAACTTGTAACTATGAATATGTCTTATAATGTTGAATCTTGTAACTATGAATATGTCTTATAATGTTGAATCTTGTAACTATGAATATGTCTTATAATGTTGAATCTTGTAACTATGAATATGTCTTATAATGTTGAGTCTTATTATTGTGTTTGTATCTGTAGAATCTTACTATTATGTATGCATCTTATGATTCTGAATCTTGTTACTGTGCATTGATCTCATAATGCTGAATCTTATAGTTGTGCATTTTAATTTTGAATCTTGTTAGTGTTCATGTATCTTAGGATTTTGAATCTTGTTATTATATAAGTATCTCATAATACTGAATCTTATTTCTGTTTTTGTATCCCTTGCTGTTGAATCTTAATACTGTGCATATATCGCACAATGCGGAACCTTGGCATTGTATATTTAATTTCGAATCTTGTGAGCGTGCATGAATCTTATGAATTTAAATCGTGTTATTGTATAAGTATCTCATAATGCTGCATCTTGTTACTGTTTTTGTATCCCTTAATGTTGAATCTTATTATTGTGCTTAAATCTCATAATGGCGAACCTTGGAATTGCGTATGTCTTTTAATTTTGAATCTTGTGAGTGTGCACGTGTCTTTTATTTTTGAATCTTGTTACTGTTTTTGTATCCCTTGATGTTGGATCTTATTATTGTGCATATATCTCATAATGCTGAACCTTGGTAATGCGTATGTCTTTTAATTTTGAATCTTGTAAGGGTACATGTGTCTTTTATTTTTAAATATATCATTAATATCCTTGTATCTCATAATGTTGATGATGATGTCGTGTCCGTGTTTCCACGGAAAGGGGGTGCAGTAGCTTCTGAGGGTAAATACCCCTGAGCACCCAGAGGGCAGAAGTCTGACATCTAGCTCAAATGAAGATGACACACACATTCACTTGCACAACCCCTTTTTACAGGGGGGCTCATTCACTCATCTCACAGACAGAACACAGAGTAACAACCATGCCCGAACCGAGACTCGAACCCGGGACGACCAGATCACGGGGAAGACACGCTACCCCTGTGCCAGGACGCCGCATCTCATAATGTTACTGAGCAGGAATTATATTGTTGATTTTGAGCAAGTGTCTTTTAATTTTGATCCTTATTATTATGCATGTATCCTATAATTTTGAATCTTATTGTATATAGATTTCATTGACTTTCCAACTAGAAATGTTAGTATCACGTATTAATCAGCATGTAGTTCCACCAGTTAACTAGAACAGCACTGCCCTTGAGAAGTTCGATATTCGTGAAATTTCTCGTTTGAGCTTAGCAGCAAATAATTTCAACTCCATTTACCCAATGGATCTCGAGAAATAAACAGAAACACAGGTAACAACCCGAAACTAAAAGTACTTTTACTCCTCCAGCGAGAGAAAAGGGAGCTTACAGCACCAAGAATAAAAGAAGAAGAAGAAAAAAAAAGAAAAAGTTCTCTAAAAGCTGTCTACTCTAAACCATTTCTTTCTGAACGTCTTTCTTTTCCAGGGGACATATCTGAAACTCCAGCAAGACTTGATCGCTATCGACGAAGACTTTGGCGAGGCTGAAAAGATTTTTCCGTCTTAGTAGTACTCAATTACTTAAAGCGCTGTAAAAGGCTGCAGGAGACCTCATTTAGGAAAGGTTCTCGGATGGAGGGCGGGGGGTGCGATTGGAGGGTGGTTCTATTGTGCTGGGGAGAAACGCGCAAGGCCCGCAAAAAAGTTAGGCTGCCTAGCTATTAAAAGTCGGCGTCTCCCGGGGATTGGATTCGTTTGTGATAGATCGATGGAGAAGTAATTAAGATGTTTCTTTCCCTAAAAGTTTGAGAGAAGGAATTTTCTCGGTTATTTCCTAATGAGTTATAGGCGAGTAGAGCAGTTTACTAGAGAAACTGTCATTAGTTCTTTGATGTTTTTTTCGGGGTGCAAGGGAAGTATTAAAAGAAATGTTACATTTGTTATTGATTCGCTAGATACTTACTCTTTCTGTTGTAATTTGCCCGGAATGATACCCTTTTCATGGGGGGCATTCACGGATAAGTAATTCAGAAAGAGTGTTTGGATTTAATTATTGGGTTTTTCAAAGAGAAATCAAAATGCTGAAGAACCTTGGTTGAAGTTGTTTGATGTGCCTAATTGCAGCGCTGGATGTAATTTTTATTTCAAAAGTCATTATTGAAATGTTATCAATGCCGTTTTGATTGTCTGTCACGAAAACAAGTCATGCACAAGATTTTTTTTTTTTTTGTTTTCTTTTGTTCTAATCACAAAGAAAAACCGTACTCGACAATTCTCCGAAGAATAGAACACATTATTCTAATTACTCAATTTTTCAATATTAATATTTTATTATCCATTGTAAAGCCCATTTCCGTACTATTTTATCTTCATTGAATAGAGACTAGAATGAAAATAATATTTTGTGACAATATCTCTTCCTTCTAAACAATGTGGTCCAAAATTTGATAATGATCTCCAGTTTTGGTGCAATTTGTATACTTATTTTTTGAGAAAACGACAGCAAAGAATTTTGGCATTTTGCTGTCTTAGCCTTTTTTAGTATATTTTCTTACTACCATGCCTTTTCCTGACTATTACGACTTTCCTTATAATATGCATTCAATGAATAGAAACGAGAACGATATAGAACCTAGAAAACGAAATACAACCTAGTATCCCCAGCTGGTAACACGCGTATTTTATATATAATCATATATAAAATATATGATTATATACAATATATCTGCGTTTTAACTAATGTTGTTTAAAATTTAATAATGATCTATAGTTTGGGTGCAATTTGTGTATTTATTTTTGAGATAATGATAGGGACGGATTTTGGCATTTTGCGGCCTTAAGCTTTTATAGCATATTTCCTTATTATTATGCATGCATTGAATAGAGAAGAGAATTAGTATTGATTTTTCTAGCAATGTACCTTAATCTTAACTAATTTGATCCATATTTTCATAATTATTAACAGGTTTGGTGTAATTTGTCCATTTTTTAACTTTATTTTTGAGGTAACGACGTAGGTGAATTTTGACATTTTTCGACCTTAGGCTTTTGCAGCATATTTCCTTATTATGACTCTTTTCCTTATAATATACTTTTAATGAATAGAGATTACTATTAAAACCATAACTAGGCTGAGAACCGGATACCACATTGGTATGAAGATTGATGGAGAGGGCATGAAGATCTATAGAAGCTGTGATCATTGTCCTGATACACAGCTTACTCCTATTCACATCTACGAGTGTCCGGCTATGAGCGCCAGCCTGAGAAAGATTGGTGTACTGCCAACTATGATAGATCCGTATGGAGACAACATCAAGCAAGTCGCAGAAGAAATTTTCACAATTCATGGACATATTTAGTTTCGACTCTCATGGACACGACAAAAAAATGAATAGAGATCATAATTAAGATAGTATTATGTGATAGTATCTCTTCCTTTTAACTAATGCTGTCAAAATTAATGATCTACAGTTAAAATAATGATTTACAGCTTTAGTGCAATTTGAGAAGTAATTTTTGAGATAATGACCGAGAAGCATTCAGTCATATTGCTGCCTTAAATATTGCACGTTTTGAGGTCCATCTTCAATTACGATGGTCAATTTAATTTCACTTTCAATACATTTTTTATGCATGAATGATTTAGTTTAGCTTTTTTTCCATAATTAAAATTTTAAATATGTATTTGTATTGATTTAACTCTTTAAAGTCCAGACTGCCTTGCACTGATGTTTGTACACAATTTCTTAAAAATAGATGTGCAGTTTTATAAAAATTCTAATAATTTAATGAATTTAACAAAATTGATAAGAACCAATTTTATCAATATAATGATGACAAAATATTAATATTATCCTAATATTTTATGACGTATTGAATTCATATTTTTTTCAAATGTATTCATTCGGTGATTAGAAAAATAAAGTTTTTAATTGACTTACTTGCAGCCTCCTCTGAGTCTAGAGATTCTAGGTAGCTACCTAATCTCCCTAGTTGGTGACCCGCGACTGGTTTACGCGTACATATATAGGTAAATTTATTTTAGCAGATGTCTCATCGAGAAGAAAAAACTTTTGAGATATTTAAATAGTATATTCCATCACAGCAGGCAAAATTTGTAAAGACACAAAACTATCAGCCATACGTCTCTTTATGTCTTAACATAAGAGCAAAAGGGACCGAAATTTTCCCTTCAATTGTTTTTACAGTAAAATGTTAATAGAGAGTTTTTTGACATATGTAGATTTAGGATAGGGAAATTTAGGTATCTTTGGAAGAATGTGGTAAATATTAAGCATTTTTATCCCTTCATTCGGAGCTTGAGAAAATGGAGAATTTACAGTTTTACAGAGAGCGCGTTGAATTAATTAAATAAATAAAAGTGGAATTGGATCAGGAAATAAGAGAAAACTTTAGAATGAAGTTAATATGAGCTAAATTAAGATAAAATTTGGAATTTTCTCACCAGAGACATCAAGTCTCAAGCCCTTTTTTGTAAGCGGGTCGTCATGGGGTTGACCATGTCCAAGATACTATTTGGAAATTAATTAAGGCTTGAATTGAAATTTAAAATATCATTACATATATATATTAAAAAATTAGAATATTTATTTCAGATCAAGTAATAAATATTTTTAACATAACTATATCTGGGTAATTCAAACGGCCTTAAAGGGATCTACCACAATTAAATGACTTAAATCCACATTAAAAGAAAATTAATCAACACAAAAAATTATACACACACACATATGAAACATGCTCAACAACAATAATACAGAGTGTTATTAGCAAATGTTGGTTCTGGATCATTAACTTCCCAACAACATAGTCCACTTACCATTCCATCAACAAATATTTAATCCATGCCTATTCTCCGGAATAAAATCGAACTCCTCCAAAATCTGCAAACTACTATAATTAGGTCCGAAACTTCAAACATCTCTGCCTCCCCCTCCGTCCCCTCTGGTACAAAAGGGACCAGCAACCACTGCCCCTCCCCGTTCCATCCAAAATGGTCCGTTGAAATACCATCCATTAAGAGTCTGGAAAACGGAGAAGGTTTCTGTTTGAAATATGTCCAGCCTGCCACTGGGTCCCTTTGTCTGGGGGCACGTGCCTTGCCAGCGCAGCCGCCGTCCCTGACAAATGGAGAACGCCCCTAAATCTATTAGGCATTAAGGTGCAGCCGGCTTGCAAATGGTCCCGACCAGCGTCCACAATGGACGCAGCAACAACTAGCTTTCCGATGGAGGCTGCAGAGGTTGGATAATGGAGCTCTGGACTTGGAGAGTGTATATTCGTATTAGAGGGAATTGGTTAAACAAAGGAATTGGAGTTTTAGCCGATGGTGATGACTAGCGAAATGAGAGAGATTGAAGAGATCATCTCGATGGATACGCGGCTGTTCACTAGATTTTAGAGATCATGTTTTAAATAGCAGACTATGATATTTAGAGAGGGAATTGTGGGAATTTGAGTCTTTGGGTTGCTGAAGAGGATCTTCAAAATATTTTTTTAATGGAATTTCATAATTGCAGTTGATGGATGTTGCTATATTCATTCTAATATAAGATCAAATTTAACATCTGTTTTAGATTTCAGACTTTATTTTATGCTTTAGTTTAAAATGATGTCTTATAATTTATATGAAGTTTGCAAAAATTAAACCAATTATCAAGAAATTCAATTTTGCAAAATTCTATACATTCTCATTTTACACAGCTTCGGTTTTTTTTTCTGGTACTTTTCTTGCGTCTGTAAGCACAATGATTGCAAAAAAAAATACATAGAGTCAATGGAAGAGATAATTTTACTTCCGAACATAAGAATTTTATTGATGGCAATTCCGAATAATTGGTAAGTTAACAACCAGATGACTGCAAAGTACAAATAAATTTTGACCGCAAATTACAAGCGACATCCTGGCGCGAAAGCATATCAGTCGAAAGATCGTTCTCGACATTTTTTTTATAAGCAATAATTTTCATTCATTTATACCAATAAAACTTTAAGAATGATAGATCACTAAATAGAAAGAAAAATTGTTCACAGAAAAAAACCCGTCTTATATTAAATTAAACCACATCCGTTCGCATTTTGTAATTTTATTCAATTTATTACATGACAAACATTCCGAATGAATTGTCTAGATACATCAGATAAAAGTTCAGCCTTTTGAAGTTTTGTATTAGATTTAAAAAAATCAAAAATAAATATATAAATATAAAACATTTTCCTATAAAAAATCATCATTCTCAAACAAGTGCTTCAAATAAATATTCGATTAATATTTTATTTATATTATGTAAATGCTTAATTAAGGCCGCGATAGCCTGGTTGGTAGAGCGTCAGTCTCGTAACCGAAAGGTCGCGGTTTCTGTCCTCGTCTTGGCCAAAGACCGCCGTGTTGGCTAATGGCAGTTGGGGCACGTTAAATATGTCGAGACTGCAAAGTCCTCCAAGTTTCCATAACAAAACGATACCTCTGGAGGTACTGAATCAGGGATGAGTCGGTCTCTGATTTGGATCAAAATTCCGACTTGCTGATGGATGAATGAGTGTATGAATGAATTCGACCACCCCCTAAAAAGGGCTGTGTCGTGTGTGTGAGCTAGAAGTCAGACTTCTGCCCTCTGGGTGTTCAGGGGTATTTACCCTCAGAAGCTACTGCACCCCCTTTCCGTGAAAAACAAGGACACAACAACAAATGCTTAATTAATATTTTTTTTTATATTATGCAATTTCATACATGAAAGGAGCTTTTACATTATATTTAAACATAAATATAGTATAAACTGTGATAAATATTTTGTAACAATACATAATATAAAGAATTAAGAATTGTGTGGGGGGGGATTAAGAATTAATTGATGAGGTCTAATCCGAACGAACAGATTTTATTGAAACAAATATCAAACCGTCATACTTTATCGTCATGAAACTTTTGTATTCATAATTTTCAGGATTAAAATCTAATAATTTTATTGGGAAAACTTTTTTAAATAATTACAAAAATTGAAAATTCAAAAATTACAATTCTCGAAATTTTTCCATCGTTTAAAAAGATTTTTAATTAAAAACGATGATATGAAATGAATCAGACTATTTTTTAAAAATACTGATCGATTATCTACATATTAATAAATCAAACCCATAGTTTTTACTGATAAAAATTATTAATCATTTGCCTATAAACTTTTTTTAATGTTCTTCCAAAATTTAGTTAATGTGCTTTGGCAATGATTCTTTGCTAGTATTCTTGTTTTTCACCAGTAAATATTTTTGGAATAAAGAAATGTGTAAATACTTCACCGGCAGAGTAATTTAAATGATTGAACTAAACGATTTTTAAAAATTGAAGGTTGGTTACCTACATTTCATTTTTAGTGTGGTTAAACATTTTATTAGAATATCCCCCCCCTGAGTTATTTCATAATTAATTTCGTAATTTTGATCGGTGGTCAGATAACGAAGATAGAACTGAGCTGGCAACTCCTTCCTCAGACACCATACTAGTAGGAGGACAATTGTCCCCAACAGCCTCAATATCTACCAGATCCGTTTACAATGCGATTCTTTGGTGGAAATGAATATTAGAACTGGAATCCGCTGACCCTAAACCAATATTTTATCCCCAGTTCACAGTTTTTGAGAAGATAAATATTTGGTCATCGAAAGGGGCTTGTAAAGATTGGAATCATGAAATGTTTATGAAATGTTATGAATACTTAATACTCTAATATAACGAAATAATTTTTATTTCAGTTTCGCTGATTATCTTGTTTGAATGTTACTCCCACTGACTTATTTCAGGATTGAATTCATAATTCTGAAAGGTGGTCAGATGGCATTTGAGCTGGCAACTCAAATCCTAATACCAATTAGTAGGAGGGCATTTGTCCCCGACAGCCTCACAATGTGCGAGACTCGCTTATATAACTATTCTTTCATGGAAATGAATATTAGAACTAGTATCCTAAAGTCTCGAATCTGATATCTTACCACTTATTCAGCGCGTCTATATTACAAATAGTTGGTATTTGACAGCATCTAGTGCAGATTCAAATCGCGATAAGCTTAACCAATATTTGCTAATATAGTATAATAATACGATAGTATAGTATAATAATATAATAATACGATACTGCTACGTTCAATGGTGGCAGGGTGGTCGACTGTATGCAAAAAGAAGATTAAGCTTAATCAATATTTGTTTACTTGATATTACTAATATAATGGATGACTTATAATTTGAGGTTGGCTTAACATTCACGTTCAATATTCCTCTTTAGAGTTGTTTTAGTACAAATTTCATATTTTGAGTGGTGATCAGATAACGAAAATGGCCACTGAATCGGTAACCCCATCTCTAAATATCCCACTATTAGGAAGACATTTGTCCTTAACAGCATCCACATGCACCAGACTCGCTCACAGCTCGATTCTTTGTTGGCAATGAATATTAGAGCTATCATCCTAAACTCTCGAATTTGATATCCTACCACCAATGAACAGCGGTAATATGAAAAATAATACTGTTAATACCAATGCACCGTGGTCTTATGACAAATCGTTGATAGTGGCTGGTACAGACAGAAATCGTCAATAACTTAACCAACATTTACAGTTTAATTTACCAATCACACATATAAAAGTTGTTTCGTTAATACTGCAAAAATTAAACTGAAGTCAGAAACATAATCAGCACCCTCAAGATCGGCGTGCAAGAAAAATCAATACAGAATCTTCACTTCTTGCAAAGGCTTTAACGACTGCTCCAATCCTGAAGACGCTGGTCCACCAGGGCGACCAGATAACGACCTCCCTATCAGCAAAAGATGAGAAAATTTTCCCTCCAATAACCCTTACGCAGCAGCGCTCGACCGCGATTGTGCAGAAAGGAGGGTCGTAAGACCCCTTATCACTGCTGATAACACAAAGCGATATGTGAACACCAATTTCGAACAAATGACTTCATCTCATCGATAAAAATTTACCCATCGGGTTGGTTGATTGCCCCCATTTTAAAAGAATTTAGACCTCGAAATTACCCCGATAAGGTCTGGAGACCCCGAAAAAAATTAAGAAGGGTAAAAGGGGGGATGGTCGTGGCGAGGGGTGGAGGAGATGAAAAATTTTATTGGATGGGGGCTGCTGCAGAGTTTTCTTCCGACCATTTTGCTAATGGTCCAAAAGGTCTTTTGTGGTCCCCAAACTGCCTGTGCTCTTGACTCTGAACAGCAACAAAACTTAATTGTGACCATCTTTAAGGTCGGCTAACACAAAGGGATGCGCGGTGAGTAAAGATTTTTAATTAGCGTCGGGGATGGAGAAAGGAAGTGAACTTTCTCCTGGAGTTCCATTCCTTCCACCACCCTCCCTCAGTTCCTCTATTGACCAGCCTGATTAAGACAAATTAATAAGAGGTCGCTGGTTGAACAGTTTTTTTTCCTTGTGTCTTCTCGATGAATCAAAGAGCTGTTGCGGTGAGAAGTTTTTTCGGTGCGGCTGCTTTTTTTTGGTTAAAAATGGGGGGCATTGAATGTTATCGTGTATTTTTCCAATTAATGTCTTTTTTTTAAAAGAAATTTATTCTTTTATATCTTTTAGGATTATTAACTAAAAAGAATTCTCATACTCAGAGAGTTTTATATGTTTTATTTGTCATCTCTTTGATTTTATGTACACAGAATATAAAAATTCAAACAAAGGATATATGAGCATTGGTAGCTGTATGCAGAGCTATATAAGAAACATATGCCTATTTCTTGTTAAAACATTTAAGAATCTTTATAAATATGCATAATAAATAAAGAGAAACATTTCTTAGATCTCTTTGATTATTAAGGTATTCTTTAAACCTAAGATTGTTCTAAAGTTCGTAAACTCCCCCAACATGTTTTAAGTAGGTAGATTAGATATAGTTTTAGATATCTTGATTTAAAGCATCATGAGTTATAGACAATCATTTGACAATCGCAAACACATTCTATATGCAATATTAAACACAACATATAATTTTTATCTTATTGATATAAATTTATGACTTAGTTTTAATGCCTTTTAGGCACGTTATAATAAACGAAACGAAGACAAATTTTTTTTGTTAAAGACAGTGGGGTATACTTCTCTGGAGTGAAACAGACTATCATTAGGATGTCGCTTATGTGATCAAGAACAAATATATATATAGTTATTATTATATCTGCAAGCGAAACTGAAATGTTCTTTTATAATTTATTTAAATATCGCTTTTTTATTTTCTTGCTTACATCTTATAGAGATATTACAGTAATCGTCAAAAAATTTGAACATAAGCTATATCGAGTCCCCACGTTTTAAACCTTCTTAAATCCGAAAAACATATTTTTGGAAAATGACCATTTGTCTATTTGTGACAAAGGTAATTCAAAGATAAACATATTGAGCTGGACAGTTGAAATTTGGTTAATGGTCTTTGTACCAAATTTGTTGACTTCCATCAAATTTTGTGCAAAATTCGTTCAAGGGAAATCTGGTGCCTATATATCTTATGGTATATAATTGAATACCATGATTACAATACGAAGAGAGATAAATAGATAAAATTTAATACACAGATGTCTATAGTGTATACATGTTTTGAACTATATCTAAAAAGAGATTGGCCGTCTCTCGGTCTGTATTTTTAGAAGCATGTAAACGTGATAACTCTAAATCGCAATGGTTCAAATATATAAAATTTGTAATATGATTTTGTACCTACAAATATAGTTTTGTGTCAAATTTTTATTTCAATTTTTTGAAAGAAAAAAAAAACGCCTTTTCAATCCCAAATTATATTTTTGTGTACAATTAATCACATGCTAGGGATTAATCATCAAATAAATCGCCAAGGATGACATGATTGATTCTGTGAAAATGCTAAATTTCACACTGCAAAGGTTACTATTTCGCATTTGTTGTACGCTAATGACATGCAAGGCGTTCTCTTGGATAACATCTTTAGTAGCATGCGAGAAAGTTCACCCCCACTGTTTATCACTGTTGAGTAGGGAGTTATAACCAATTATAATGGATTGAACCAGTTTGAATAACTTGGTATAGTGAATTTCGGTTTTTTGAGAATCAAATTTTGACACTAAATTTATATTAAAATCCTTCAGCTGTATTGTTGATAGAATATAACAGAACTATAGATCGGTCATAAGCAATAGCACTTATTTCCAAATTCAAAATCAATAATAAATCGAAGGATAATTTCGAGACCATTTTCAGAGCACATGAATTTAACAATTTTATAAACTGTTCTTTGATGCTGAAAGTTATTAACGAATTCCTTTATATTCAATCTTCAACAAACGAAACATGACAAGTATTTGATTCAAACCATTGAATCGAATGCACCAAATTTCCATCCAAGGGTCATCCTCACAGCAGGACTTTCCAGCAACTACAGCGGAGGGGGGGGGGGTTGAGGGATAGACGCATAAAACGTCGAACACAACATTCGGCATTCAAATCATCCTTTTACTGAAGCAGATGGGGGTAACCTGTGACATGTTCATTCAACTGTCGCGCAGAATTTTCGGCTGGATGTCTTAGAAGAGGAGGACAACCTGTAGTGACTGATTCTTATTTTGGTGCACGCAGCTGAGAAGGGGGATCGTTGGATCTAAAAGAAGCCGAATGTGGGGTCCACGAGAACCCCACTGGGGGCTTTTGCTTGACTGCGTAAGACGGTACGGTTTCGAAATTACTTTGCTGTGAAGGTTTCGGTGCGGCTTTAGCAAGGGATTCGGTGATGTTGTCTTTGAAGATAAGGCCAGTGGAAGAATTTTGTTTGGAGTACCAAGTTTCCCTTTGAGGCGTACCTTCTCAGGTTCAAAGTAATTGGTTTAAAATTTCGTAACCCTTTTCCCCTTCTTTATACCATAGCAAATAAATTATTAAATAAGACGTAGAGAAGTAGTTATGAAAAATTTAATTCGGTATCGCTCTGAAAATTTCAATCCTATGATCTCTTCAAATAATAAAGAAAGATGTGTGGGCGTGTCTGTTAGCGTTCTACATGACAAACAGCTTAAAATCTAAAGATACCAAATTTGTTACAGATTTACATTGGAAGATTATAATCAGCATCTAAGACGGATTTTTTTTTTAAAATTTAAATTAAAAATTAAGCGAGATCATGGTAGTTTCTTCACGATTATATTAATGCACGAAAATGAATTTAGTATCATTTTAAAAATGTATTATTGATGACACCAATTTAATTGCCATTAGATTTTTCAAAGATGTAACAATTTTTTTAAAATTTTAATGTTAGTGTAAATCTGTAACATTTTATTATTTTCTTCCTTTACAGAAAACGAAGGTAGAAAGGTTCTGGTAACAGCAAAAGGCAAGTATAGCTTGAAATATATTATCAAGAAATTCATGATTTTAAGGGATCTGTAATGTCATAGAATCAGCTCCTTTAAGAAGACACAGTAAATAAAATTATAACATAGCTATAATATTTACCAAAATTTGATGTTTAAAAGTAATATAAACGAATCAATTAGGTCAGGGGTCGACAACCTGCGACTCTCAGTTCTATATGAAAATTAATAATTGATTATAAAAATTCTTAAAAAATAAGAGTACAGTTTCAAAAACCTAATCTTTCAACAGCTTTTATTAGCATAATTGTTAATTACAATCAATGTAATGAAAAGTAAATTCAAAAGTAAACTAACAAATGAAAACCTAGAGTTGAGCTTGAAGCTTAAAACAACAAGCTCTAAGTCAGATTTAATCAAATTTTCAAAAATCATGTAAAGCCAATGCTCCCGCTGATGTAACCATCTATATTTATGTTTTTATATGAATAAAGATTATTCCATATTTAAAGCCGTTTATTTTAAGTCAAAATCAAATATATATACTGCAATATCAAATAAAAAATTTTAGTACATATTTAAAAACTGGAAAACTTTGTAAACTGTTGCGTTTTTGTCTTTCGTTTCAATAGGTTACCGACCCCTGAACTAGGTCTTTCAAAAGGTATATAATATCACACAAATCGAATTATTTAAGAAAAAATAGTAGACAGAATAGTAACATGGCTCTAACACTGAATACAATTTTTTGCTCAAAAGTATTTTGTAATGTCATAGAAATCGACTTGTTCAATCATAGGCTCTATAATGTCATTGGAATCTATTTGTTTAAACCAGGACATAAGTGACAGGATGGTAACACAGCTCTAATTTTTATCACAGTCTGATGCTTAAAAGCACTTTGTAATATCATATTAACATAATGTCACAGAAATAGACTAGATCACTCACTTATAGCTTCTATAATTTCAGATGAATCAACTCATTGAGGAAGGTACACGGTAAACAGAATGATAACACAACTATAATGTCAGCCACAATTTGAGGCTTAAAAATGCTTTGTTGATGGAATCATAAATATCAAGTTATGAAAAAGAGATTATATTGAATTTAAATAAGCAAGTATATTAGCAAAAGATTTGGTGGTGAAAAACGGCTAACTACTATGAGCAAGGATGAAAATGATAACAAATTATATAATCATTTTTGTAAAAACATGCAATGGTATTTGTGAAAGTAGAGTTTAACTCTAAGAAAGTGAATATGCTCTATAAAATGAGACTACATACTATTATTCTCAAATGCCCCAATGGCACAGTGATGATACATGGCTCTCAAAAAATAATAAAAAAAATTTCATATACCATTTGTCGTCAATCCATATTAAGTGCGTTGGCATCAAATTTACGGTCTCTTTTTTTCTAACTTTTTAATAATATTTGGTTAAATATTTAGATAAATACACTTATTCTTGATTTCTATCGTGCTGGAGGCATTTATACTCTTGTCAACTTCCACCCACTTTCTTTGGTTACTAAATCATAGGACTTCTAACCGTGAATGGGATGCTTAATGATCATGTCCTGAAAATTTCTCAAGACAAACTTTTAAAAATGTGTTCCTCTTTATTAATTAAGTAGAAAATGGTATTCTATTGTTGTTATTATTTTTTGTGGCCATTGTCCTAGACAAGCCCGCTGACAGTGATTTTGAGTGAAAAAGCGTCTCTTGTTCCAGTTGCTCCATCTTGAGCTAAAAGTACGTTTTAGCTACTTATGCGTCACATTCACTTGTACACACACTTTTTGGTAAAAAGTGAGCATGCACACACTTCACAATTAGAATACATATGAAAAACAACTATGCGCAAACCGGGACTCAAACCCAGGAAAAGTGGATCACATGGAAGGCGGGCTACCTCTAAGTCAGGACGCTGACAAATGATGAATATCATTTGTAAGACATTCTGCGAACACAAATAAGCTTAAGATTCTACGAACACAAATAACCTAATCATAAATTAAACTTTAAGAACTTCAATTTCGTGTGTTTATTATCCATATTAGTGTTCAAAAAGATTCTGCCTTGATGGTAAATTTCTGGCTTTTATACAGGACAGCTCTAGACCTAAAACAAGAGTAAATTAAAAATCAGAATGAATACTACATAGAAAGTACCTAAGAAAACTCGGGTCTGTTTATAAAATTCTCAAAAAAAAGGGGGGGAGGCGATTCTAATACAAAAATGCAATACCTATGATATTTTTATTGGTTTAAAACACCTGGCATAGGCATAAACAGTCCATTATAACGTTGCCAACCAGATGTCTTGATAGAGAAATAAATCCATCCAAACCAAGTGGTTGACTTCTTTCTCCTACCCTCTATGTAACAGACGATAATTTGTGATGCTCTGCCAGCACCTTCACACCTTGGCTTTGCAGCTTCCCTGCTTTTACACAGGTGTGGTCGAATGATTCAAGTGATAGCATCCAACCCCCTTTTGGATACTAGTTAGGGCATCCATCACCCCTCGATGGGGTGCCCTGTCGTGGCGTGGACCCCCGATAGAAAGGAGGAGGAGGGGTCCACAGGAATGGAATGAAGTATTTTTTAAAAATTCATTCATTCGTGCCGAGAAGCGTAGTGGACAGTGCATTGTACTACAATGTGAAACGGAAAGTGGACTGGCATTGTTGAATCATTCATACGTGTTTCCGCATGAGTAGCGTTCCACTATGAGAATGGTTTTGAATGTTTGGTAGAAAACATTATAAAAATTGGATAAATGAAAATGCGCTCGCTTGGAATGCATTTTATAGTCAGTAGCCGTTTATGTTTTGGGGTGGCCCATGCTGAGGTGTGCTTAAAGTGGGGTTCTGGCTCTTATTAGTATTTTTATGGAGAACGACTTTTCCAAAAGCCCTACTGCTTTCGATTGTTTGGTCTCTCCAGGAGTCCGGCTTTTCAGAAGGGTGAGTGGCTGTATTAAAGGATAAACAAGTAAACACTTGTCGATGTCCTTGACCTTGGAGTGACGTAAACAATGTTTTTTGCTGGGGTATCAAATCATACTTTGTAGAACTTACTGTACCAGGAGATCCAGGGTACATAACATAGTTATTAATAAAGCTCTATGTATGTGTGTGTTGGCACTCAACAGGCCAAACCGTTGGACCTACAGCTACCAAATTTGGTACATGTTTACCTTGGAGGTCGGGAATGAGCCCCTCTGAGCCCTTTTTTCGAATTTTTAATTAAAATTTGAATTAATTAAAATTAAGTGAATTTTAAATTAAAAATTAGACGTTTTTCCATTATAACTTCCGAAAGTATTGCACAAAAATGATCTTTACATCAAATTAAAGATAAAAAATTAGCTTCTAATGGTATCAGTGTTTTAACATATATCTTAAGCTTCTATGTGTAACGAAATTTCAAAGAAATTTTGGACAAAACAATGACATTTAATCTGCACGAGCACGTTACAAATGAAAGGAAAAAATGACCTTTTATCAATACGCTGCCATCAGATTGACAAAAACTTAAATTAAAAAAACTATTATTGCAAATTAAACATATAAAAATATTATTTTCAGCTCGTGCCTGCAGGAAATAATATGAAATAAATCGGTTTTAATTAATACAAGACAAATATGGTTATATATATCTATCAATTCAAGGTATAACAGCTAATTTGTAAAACTTTAATAGAAATGCATCTACAAAAAGGGCTTAAATGAAGTAAATAACTAAAGGCTTTTTAACATATGTTTATAAATGCAAATGTTTAGCTTTTAAATAAAAAGAGATAAACTTCAATCAACTCAGTCTCTAAAACTGACTGATTAATGAATATGTGAAGATCAGTATTCAATGAAAATGGGTAATTTTAAAACACTTCATCGACTATTCCGAAGATGATAAGCCAATCAACGTCCAGGATTTCGCAAAACTGACTGGCCTAAGAATTCAAATGTTGAATGTTTCAAGACTTCAAAAGTCGATCAAATTTGATAGCAGAAGATAGAAACCTTCATTTATTTATTTGAAAGTTGAAGTATCAAACATATTTCGTAGAATATGATTTTTTTGTAACTAAAAGATGTATAAAATTTAAACAATAATTTTTGAAAATAATGTTTATATATCAAAATAAACATAATTTAATAGTGTTTATATATAAAATATTATTATTCTCATCATTTAATTCTTTTTAAAAGTAAAACTAAAAACTGAATTTTATGATGAATCTAATTTTTGTTGAATAATTCTTGAAATTGTGCTTGCTTTTACCAGTATTGCATTGTTATTATGAATGCTTCTTTGAAGGCAAGTGCGTTTTTAACAGGGTGTCGTAGAACTATGACATGGTAGCTGTTATTTTTTTGTCTTTTCAATTTTTTTTGCAAGAAATTAAATAATTTATTTTAATAATATTTCAAAAAAAAACTTCACTCACGTTTAATAACAGTTTTGATAAAAGTATTTTCTCTTTATCCCAATATCATTTCATTCATTCTCAATTGGGAGAAAGGATTTAAACCATTGAGAATCCCATTCTAAGATTAATCGATTATGAAACTGTTTCCTGATCTCAGAAATGAGAAAATAGTAATTTGCGTTTATAAAAATATCGTTTTCATAAAAATTCAATTTTATATAAATTAATATGTTAAATAATTTGCCAATTGGAAATAGCACACACACACACACATTATATATATATATATATATATATATATATATATATACAGAGAGAGAGAGACCGATATAGACGATATAGACGTAATGATTGTTTCAAACCGGTGTAAACTGGTTAATGATTTAAATTTATTAATACAAATAATGACTTAAAAATAATAATATTCTTAGGTGATAAATTGAAATCTGCTCTCATAGATTTCATTTTTTACATTTTTTTTATTTAATTATAGCTCTTATTCTATATCTATACTGTGTTTTTCAAATAATATGTGCATTTAATATGATATCGTATTATTAACATTAATATGTAAAAAATATTTATATAATTATTTTAAAAAAAAGACCTTGTTTACGTGACTAGCGAATTTGATTTCCTTGATTTATACCAAACAAGATAAACAACACCATCTTGACCTCGCATTATTCCAGGTCTCATCTCCAACTCTTCAAAACAAAATAACAACGAAAACCAACACACACCGGTCACTCATTAGACACTGACCATTGTTCCCACACAGCCTTGCGCAGCGCAAGACGCTCCATTCCCACCACATTCCTCTTAATTATTTTCGCTCAATTTTTACCTACGGTACGATGGCAACAGCGATAACAGCCAGCCTCCGCTGCCAGCAGTAAAGCGTGAAACGATGTCTTTCGCAAGCGAATCGAAGGCCACGCGTTTAATGAATGCAATGACAATTAATGAGCAGACCGCAGAAACAACAAGTCCTGATTAAGGGATGGGTATTTCTGGCACGTTCATTAATTTGGCGTTGGCAAGGAAATGACGGGTTGTGTCTGGGTTGTTGATGGGTTGCTTTTCAATTTTTTTTTTCAAGGCTATATGGATGGGAATGGATGAGTACGAAATTATCAATCATGGATCTGGCTGGGATAAAAAAAGAGATTAAAGGACATATAAACATGTAGTACGAATAATATTGCATGAGTATTCCGATCTTTAATTTATTTTCTGTTTAATCTTTTAAGAGACAAGTTTGAGATTAAATTAGTTTTGCAATTAATTATGTTTTTTAAAGCTGAGCTTCATAAAAATGAACTGTGCAAAATATAAAATCCAAGGCCGGTATTCACCGATATCATAGTACGTATATATCTACATGTATCGTCGGCGTCCTGGCATAAGGGTAGCGTGTCTTCCCCGTGATCTGGGCGTCCCAGGTTCGAGTTCCGATTCAGACATGGTTGTTCTGTGTCCATCTGTGAGATGTATGAATGTGCCCCCCCAGTAAAAAGGAGGTTGTGCAAGCGAATGTGTGTATCATCTTCATATGAGCTAGAAGTCAGACTTCTGCCCTCTGGGTGTTCAGGGGTCTATACTCTCAGAAGTTACTACATTCCCTTTCCGTGGAAACACGGGCATGACATCATCATCATAAAATCCAAGAAATTATACAAGTATGATTGATTGAATAATAAAATGAATAAATTTCAACAAATAACACAACTTTCAACATATAAAACAACTAAATGAAGTGGTCTTCACATATTTTTATTACATTTTCTTTAATAAAATATAAACATTTCTTTAACATTTTCTTTAAACCAGACCTGAAAAACTCAGAAAATACCTAATGCCACCTTGTGGTACAAAATTTAGGAAATATTAGTCTTTGACACGAATTTGGCATTTTTTCTGAATACAACGTACCATCCTTGACGAGTTATTTGGCGATCAATCTTTGGCATGCGGTTAATAGTATCCGAATAATGAGTATGTGTTTTAGACGCGTTTTTCTCGCTAAATTGAAACAATAATTTAATACGAAACTACAATTGCAATCATACCAATTTTCGTATTTTTTAGTCATTGTGTCCTTGACATTTACATGTTTTTATAAGATCAACAGATCTCAATTTCTTATTGGTTTGGCTCAAAATTTTAAAAGTGTTTAAACTACAAATTTTGATTCTATGCATTGTATCTTGTAGTCATAAAATGAAATGCCATATTTATTATATTTATGTCATAGGGACTTTGAGTATTCGCGTTTAGTTGCTTCTGAAAGAACAGAGTAACAGACGAGCAATTCCTTTTTAGATTAGCCTCCGATTTTTATAGGTGTTTAGACTATAAATGTTAATGATGTGTATCGAATTTTATCCATCTAAACCATTTCGTTTTGTAGTCAACGAGGTTAAATTATTTTCTAATAGTCTGACAAAAAAGTCTTTTCTGAGCGGATTTTGTCCGAAATTTCATAAAAGTATATAAACGTCTGTATAAGAACCGAGCACCAGATTTCAACCACCTAACAAAAAGCGATTTTGAGTAACCTTTGTCACAGACAGACATTTTCCAATAAAAAAAAATTGTTTTCGAAGTCAGGGAATCTAAAACGCGGATATTCGGCGAAATCTGGAGTTTGAATTTTTTGATGAAGACTGCACTTTCTCGGTTACTATGTATTCGAAAAAGAAAAAAAGGGCAAGAGTTATATAGATGAGTAATTTTTAGCACACGATTGCACCGAAATCGTAGAAATGCGTCTGATGTACATAATTAAATCATCAAAACAGGCATTCAATTTCAAAGCAAAACAGAGGAATACAAAGGACAATGATAATGTTACAGATATCAAGAAATGAGATGCTGATTTCATCGTTTCAATGTATAATTAGATATCCCAACAATATAAATGAGTGAATTTTCTTAGTATATGACCATTATAACCAGATATACTGCATGCTATAATTTTTTTTAGTCCTTGATTTCTTCAAAAAAAAATTTCTAATGCTGAAATGAAATTCTCAACGGATAGGCAGACATTATTTATTTATTTATTTACTAGCAGTACCAGCACGGCATTACCTGTGGCATAGCATCCAAGAAGAAAAATTAGCTTTAAACTTAAATCTAGCCTTCACCTGAAATGGCATTGCCATGTTACGCAACATCAAACAAACGTAAAAATATGTTT